>QEPC01002636.1:146133-169168 GCA_003113815.1 Sphenodon punctatus | reverse complement strand
GGCTTTCACTTTTACCAGCAGTGGAGGAAGCAGGTGGTGTTTCTCTCCTGGTTGGCCGGCCACCCCAGGGCATGGCGAGTGACAGGCAGAGGCTCTCCCAGGACTGGCCAGGGCTTGTTGAAGCCCATGTCAGCCACCCTGGGGTGCATCTGGGGACTTCTGGTGGGAGCGGGAAGCTGATCCCAGTTGGGGCCTCTAGGCCAGGGGTAGGAAACCGCAGGCCTGGGGGCCGAATGTGGCCTGCAGCTGGTTTTTATATGGCCCCTTTCCAGCTCCTGGATCTGGCCCCTGGATCCAGTTCCTAACCCCAAACACTAGAAGACTGAGCTGAGGGTAAGGGAGCAGAGACAAGGGCCTGCACACAAGATAGGGGACAGATCCATAGCACAGAACTGTGATCTGAACCCTCCTCTTCCTGAATCCACCCCTTAAGCACCTCCCCCTTCAACTTCTATGCAGCCTTTGGAGCTTCTACAAATTTTCAAAGTGATCCCTGGGAGGGTGAAAGTTCCCCACTCCTGCTCTAGGTGTTACTTTAATAATAAATGGTAGTAGCAGCAAAGTGCCACTTCCTAGTAAAGCTATTTGGGGTCAACAGAGAAGAGAATTCCACTCCCCTCCTCTTTCAGTGCTTCAGGGTGTGGACTTGATCCGGGGGCCAGAACCAGGAACTGGAAAGAGGCCACCTACAAGCAGTCATGGACCAGATTTGGCTCATGGGCTGGAGGCTCCCCACCCCTGCTTTTAATCTGCCCTCACCCATCCCCAGGTAGCACAGACTCTTGCCCAAATGCATGTGTATTTTGCCCTCCTGCAGGACTTACAGTTGGGAGGTCACATGGGTCGTCTCTTCCTTTAAAGCTAGCTTCCTGTGTGGGCGCTCCATCCCAGCATCCTTTGCATCAGGAGTGTCCTCTTCATGTGAGGAGTTGTCGCCTTCCAGATGCAGCCGCTCTAGGCTCAGTGACTCAGGCAAGGACTTGAAGCTGTTGTAGCTGGGTGGAACAAAATGGGTTGAATGGCCCCTCTATCCAGTCAGCGCCCAAGAGTGACAGAGTGGCTCATTTATTGGAGACATAAAGGAGCTGGGCGTCCTTGTCACACCTGTCCCATGCTGGCTGGGCCACCTTTCTCAGCCTCTGCTTCCCTTCTCACCCACTGTCTTCTATTTTGGCTGTAAGATCTTTGGGGCAGAGACTCTGTTGGGGCTACAAGCCTGCAGTCTGACCCAAACCCAAATGAAACCTGATTGGTTCTGTTGAGCCTGGGTTGGATGCTTTGTCTGCCCAAGCCCCTTAGGCTTGGACCAGGCTTGCCAGCTGCAGGAGGCCCCACCCACCTCTTATGGAGCACCATGACATCACGGAGTTCCATAGGGGGTGTGGTCAAGTTGGAAAGGGGCAGGAAAGTGCCTTGGCTCTGCTGTTTTTTAACCCAGCCCTTTATGGAGTGTTGTGACATCATGGGGCTCTATAGGGGAAGTGGCCACCACAGAAAGGGGTGGAGAGTGTCTTAGGCCCACACCTTTCTGACTTGTCTCTGCCCCTTGGGAAGCATCATGATGTCAAGGTACTCTGTGGGTTTCTGAAACAAATTATGCTAAAAGCTAGACCATCCTCTGGGAAGGAGTTCCACAGGTTAACTGTATGCTGCCAACAAAGCAAGTTACTCTGCCAATGCCCCTCAAACCTACCCAGCAGTAATCCTCACTAATCCAGCCCCATTTCCTGATGCCCTTGCAGTGGGCCCTGGTGTGTTGCAGCAGAAAAAGGGCACAAAAAGGTTGTGCTGCAGGATTACAGAGCACAAGACTGTTGCACTGAATGTGCAACATTCAGGTTGCACAGGCTGTGCACACATGCAAGATGTAGCTGGTATACATGCGTGCCAACAGGGTGGCATGGAACAAGCTGACCAGCTCTGCAGGGACAGCACTTACTGGCTGAGCAGGTGATCAAAGCCTTGCTCTACTTGGAGCTGTCTGTGTCGCAGTGGTTCAGGAAGCTCCTCTCCCCCCTCCTCAGCCTCACTGCTGGCAGAGCTCACCTCCGCATCCACCTGCATGTGGGAGCGGCTGTCCTTTGGGATGGGGGCCTAGAGAGTAGAAAGGAAGAAAGTTAGCAAATTCCTGCCAGGAGCGGACGCTGTATGAGATAGTAAAGACGCACTAGCTGTAGGAGAGTTGGCAGTTACTCTGATCCAGGGATGGAGAACACCTGGCCCATGGACTAAATGTGGCACATGGCCAATGTCTATTTGGCCCCTTTTCAGTTCATGGATCCGGCCTATGGATCTAATCCTTACCCTCAAACGCCCACGCAGCGCGCTCAGAGGACAGAGCGTGGATAAGAGGGCACATGCCCTGGAGGCTACAGGAGGAATCCATGATTTGGACCCTCCCATTCTTTCCCCCCAACCCTCAGAATCCCAACTCTTACCTGGCCCCCCTGGAGCATGTACTCATTTTCAAAGTGGCTCTCGGGAGGGAAAAAGTTCCCCATCCTGGACCTAATCCCTGCCTCTTCCTGCAGGGGGTGCAGGATAACTGCAGCTACAACAGCCGTCCAGTCTCTTTTTGAAAACCTCCAACAACGGAGAGTCTATGACCTCCCTAAGCTACTTATTCCATTGCCGTGCAGCTCTTACTGTTAGGAAACGTTTCCTAATATTTAACCAAAATCTACCTACCTGTAACTTGAGCCCATTATTTCTAGCTCTGCCCCCTGTAGCCATGCAGAACAGTTCCTTGCCATCTTCTTGTTGGTAGCCCTTTAGAGATTTGAAGACTGTTCTCCTGTCTCCCCTTAATCTTCTCTTCGATAGGCTAAACTTACCCAGTTCCTTCAATCTTTCCTTGTAAGACTTGCTTTCCAGACCCTTTGCTGCAGTTCCAGTCTCTCCCAGCAAGGGGTGGTGGAAGCATGGTACAGGGTCACTGCCTGTGGGGTGAGCTCACAGCTGCCCCGCTCCAGCCCCTGTATCTCAGTTGCTATGGGAAATGTTGCAGGAACACTAGTTGTGAGCTCACACTACTCCAGAACCAGCCTTTCCCCAGGAAGATGCACCGAAGGGAGAATGATGGCTAAGTGCTTCCAGCACAATATCAGCAAATTCCCAGTTTGGGAAACATCAGAACAAAAACATCAAAAGAAGCATCACGTTTCACCTCGGGGTATGGAGTGCGGACAGCTGGGATTGGAGCCTGAACTGATGGTGTTGGGGACAAGATGTGTGCTTTGGAGACCTGCGTGGGCACGGAGTGGGGAGAGGAGGCTGGCTCGGAGCTGCTCCTTCGGGACGACCGGCTTTGTGCTGCATGATCAATCCCATCCTTCAGCTCCTCCAGGCGCATGCCTAGGCAGAATATCTCCCCTTCCACCACCCTGAAATAAAAGGAAATGAAAGGGGTTTCAACTGCTCCTCTTTACTTTGGGTGATTCCCAGAGAAATTCTGCTGTTCCCTGCCCAAGAGGGGTTCAGGTTCTATGTATCCTAACCAGTTTGCCTCTTACCTAAGAGAGACAACTGCCTGTATCCTAACCAGTATATCTCCGTCCAAGAGACAACTGCCTTTATAGTTCTACAAAAGGAGAGAGAGAGCGAGAGAGAGAGCAGGTCCCTTTCAATTCTCGGGATCTTAGTAGAAATACTACTGTTTGAGAGGGTGGGGAATTACTCCTCTTCTAATTCAGTAATGAGACTTTTTATTCAATCAAATAGGCATTTATTCAATACCACCAGAACAATTAGCATACCAAATTACCAAAGAGACACTTGCATTCACATTTGCACCCATCTACCCTTGTCTACCTAAAAATACATACAAAAGCACATATTCTTACGTGATCAGAGGCAAACGGTCCTGGTTCCAGGAAAAGCAGTCAGGGGGCCCAAACAATGCTGTTGGAGGACTCCCTAGATAGAGGAGTCCCAAAGTGGGCACAACCACCGACCTCAGCGGTGCTCTGGTAAGAGCTGGCGCGGATTACCGTGGAAGGCAAGGAACTAATCCAGAGTCAAGCTTTATATGCTGTGACTGTTTTATGATTATCCAGAGTGCGGGGTTATTAGTGCTAAGCTTGTGGAGTACTCCCATTGGTTGCCCAACTCTGGGGTACCTTCTTGCTTAGTCATGATGTGAGACTTGTCCTGACCAGTAGAGTCATGCACCCTCCTCAGGTAGGGGTCATAGCTCCTTGGCCCTGGCTTAGCCCACACATCCTTCTAAGAGTCATCTATTTGTCTGATAAGGCCACACTCTTGCTTGTTCAGCTCAACTTCTGTTATCAGTTCCTCCATGTTTCTGTTAATGATCAACATTGGTTGTTTGGGAACAAGAGACCTCCTGCTCACTTCTCCAGCATCATTTGTTCTCTCTCTGATCAATTTCTGATTATCCTTCCTAATACTTTCTGTTCTTTAAGTCAGATGTGCTTAATAGTGTCTTGCCTAATTTCTAGCATTCTATATAATTCTACATAGCAGCCCCAATGGCCTACAAAAGTTCCATTACAAGTATTATAGCTCCAGTGTGTGCTCTTGGTTACATTTTAACACAATGATGGTTACAATAACATCCAGTGTATATTGCTGTCACATTTGTGTCAGAGAAGCACTTCTGGTTTAGTTACATTTTAACACAGAGTTAGTTACAACAGCATCCATGTATACTCTAGCACATTTGTGTCAGAGAGGCACTTTTGGTTTGCTTACAATTTAACAGAGTTAGTTACAATAATATCCAATATATGTTTTAGCGTATTTTGTGTCAAAGAAGCATTTCTGATTTCAGTAGATAGGAGCAAGGAGATTAGCATCTTAGGGGTTCAAGCCATATCATAACAGAAAGAGACCGAGCCATCAGCAAGCTAAAGTGCGGTGGGGCAGTGGGACCCTGGAGGATGGAAGGGACAGCTGGTATCTCATGAGGGAAGGTATGCCTAATGGATCAAGTGCTGCATTGGGACTTAAGAGAATGGTCTTCCACGGAGGGCTTTTCCACAAATTCCATGTGTAATGCTAGGCTGGTCACTTTGGGTGTTTTCAGACAGACATGGGGGCAGTCAACTGCACCCCTGCATACACCCACTTCCAGCCCTTCCTGAGTCTACTTTAGATGGACCCAGTGGGTTCCCCTGACTGCAGTCCACCTTCACAGCACCCCCTGCACCAAAAAGTTGCCGGTGATCACCCAACGCTCTAAGATGGCGCCCGCAACTCTATGACATTGCCAGGACAACAGCCAGCTGGGAGTGGAGCTGCAGCGTGGGTCTGCTGAGCAGATGGGACAGCAGCTCCACTTGGGGCTGGTGTCCCAGGTTTGGCTGGCCCACTCTGCTGGTGGTGCTCCGGGATGTTCTGGAGAGCTGGCAGCAGAGCTGCCCCAGAGCAGGCACAGCCTGCTCTGCTTCAACGTCTGACAGGCCACCTTCAGACAGACCAGGGGTGAAGCAGAGCTGCTGTCCGTCTGTTTACAACTTTTGTCTCTACAGAACGATGGGGCTCTGAAATAAGGGGTGCCTGTTACGTTTCATGGACTCTCAAATATGGGATGATCCCTTTGCCCAAGGGCTGGGACCCCAGGGAAAGTTTCCCTAACACACTCTGTGTTGTACATAACCCTGGAGGAACAGTGCACTTGAATGCTGCAAATATTAAAAACACTGGATGTAAGAGCATGCACATGGGGGCTTTAAGGGGTCCGATCTTGCACCCCACTTAAAGGGTGGGTCAGCCAGTTGCAGGATGAACTTAGGAGTAATTTCTTGGCTCATGTGAGAGTTGCTCTGGATTTACACTGATGTAACCGAGATGAGACTCTAACACTCTTTCTCCGGCTCCTAGAGCATTTCTCTAATGCAGGGTACACATGCTGCTCTGGGCCATTGTAGGCAACGTCAGAGCATCCTTTTAACACGCAAAGGATAAGGCAGGAGGAATCAGATGATGGGGCTTGCTAAGTGCCCCTGCAGCAAACCATAATTCACTGTTTGGAATTCACATACCTCATTCCCCCTCCTTCCCTCCCTCCCCTGTTAAGAGCCATAAATATCCTCTGCAAAACCACACCGATTAGAACAAAAGGCAGGGCCTAATCACAACAGGACACTCTGGGGCTACAAAAGAGGTGGCGTTAATCATGCGGACAGGTTAGGCCGACTTGGACCCGCCTACATGGGAACAGAGAATTTGTTCATACCCCTCTGTGCTTGCTGCTTTATCCACCCAGGTTTTAAACATTGAGCACCAGAAACATGTCACATCTGCAGAGCTCAGAAACCTCCCAGCACCCAGAGGTGTAAGCAAATCACAGTCCCAGGAAGCCCCACCTGAACCAGGAAGCCCCACTAGGCAACGTTACACCTCCCCTGGTCTCACCCAACTGCCTCCCACATAAACTGGCCATGAGACTGCTTCTTCTAGTGGTGAGAAAACATACCGGTGTGGATCAAAGCCTCCGAATGTCCCTCCTGGACCCTGGTGATGCTCCTCCCGAGCCTGAAGATATGCCTTCTCCAGAGCGTCCTGTGCCTTCTTGAGCCTTGCAAACGCCTAGGACAACAGCGACACTGAGACACCCCAATCTAAGTTGTCAGCCCCGTCACTGCAATAGCAGCTCTGTCCCAGCTGAGAGTCTCTGGCTACATTCGAAGGCTGGGAGCATGAATCCTTATCCTAGCTATATTCTGAACGCAAACTTGCACCACTTTGGTTTAGTTGAAAGTGGTCCAAGACAACCCCATGTAAACACTCTTATTTCAGTTTAAAAGCAGCTCATTTCAGTGTAATTTAATCCTGTTTCAAAATAAACTAAGCCAAATCTGCTCCACCATTGGCCTTTTCCCGATTCCCAGATCTGGCTCATGGATCCAGTCCTTACCCTCAAATATGGAAAGCGTGAACTCAAGTGAAGAGAGTGCATTGGAAACTTAGTGTGGAACTCAAAAGGTATGGCTATATCAGATGCAGGTGATACAGCTGCACCAGGGCTCACGAGCCTGTGGTTCTGTGGCCACGTGGAACGTGTGTATAGGCAAATGGGTGATCAGCACCTACTGAAGACTTGCTAAGTGCTAAAACTTGAACAAACAGTGAGTTTAATGGGCTGTACTTAGAGCAGGAAGTGAAGGAACTCCAGGAAGAGGGTGCCATTCTTCCATCTTCTGTACCAGGGCCCATTCCAACCTATCTATTTCTTTGGTGGAATTCAGCCCTGCTGACCGACAGGACCCACCACTTTGCCCAAGTGACAAGACAGACATGGGGTGCTTTCAGATGTGCATTAAAGTGTAAATACAAGATTGGGCGGCATGCAAATTAGGCACAGCATCCAACTCGGTACAGCATATGTGTCAGTGGGCCGAAAAGCTTCAATCACATGCTTTCCAACATTATCAAAGCCATGCTTAATTTGCATGCACGTCCCACCGCCTGAACTTGTAAATACACCTTAATGCACATCGGAAAGGTCCCACAGTCTGCGAGTTATCAGTATTTCAGAACAGCAGTTACTGGCTCGAGCAGAGAAAAAAGCTGGCTGACAGTACCTTTAGCTGCTCCTGTGGTGTTAGCCCCCCTGACTGAAGCAGCTCTTCAAAGGATTCCACCTAAATAGAAGAAACACAGTTTTAACAGAGAGCTCAGTGACTGGAAAAGTAATTCATGACAGTGTACAGAGTTTATGTTCAAATTCATCTCCATCTCTTAACTCCTGGCTCTGAACTTTTGTGAGTTGACACAGGTTCCTTACAATCTAGAATGGACAAGGGAGGGGAGATAAGTGGGAGAGGAACATAGACAGCAATACGTTCAAGACGCTGCAGGTGCTTAGCTTAGTTGCAAGCAGGAAGGGGAATCCTGAAGTTGGAGGAGACATATACAGGAGCTATCTATGGGTACAAGGAGATGGGGAAAGCCTGATGGAAGAGGTAGGTTTTTAGGAAGGTCTTGAAGGTTAGCAAGGAGGGAGAATTCCTTCAGGGAGGAAATTCCAGGCGTAGGAGGCAGCATGACAGAAGGGGTTAAAAGGCCTTATGCCTTTCCCCCTTGTTCCACCATGGGTGCCCTCTGACCCCACCCAGACCCATCTCTAGTTGAAATCTCCCCTGAACGAACATCCATTCCCCAAATACCAGTGGGTTTTCTCCTCTCTTGCTGCAGAGCCGCCTTCCAACTTGCCTGGGTTTGGCATTTCCCTGCCTGAGCAGCCAGTGTCTGTGTGAGACTATCGCCCCGGACTAGTAATGTTGAGGAAACAATGCGGTCTTCCCCAGACAATCCAGCAAGCCCCGAATGAGTGAGCGATGAGACAACCTGCTCTCCTGACACCGATGGAGATCCTGGAATTAAAATGCAAATGCAAGACATCATGGTCTATTCCATTTCTCATCACCAACACTTGGGACGTCATCTCCAACCCTACTGCTCATGGACCAAGGATATGGGCTGGAATCTGCAGCAGAGCGATGCTGTGGACCATAAATAGAAGCCTTTAGAGCAGAGTTTGGATACTTAACGCCAGCACATTGCATTGGGAAGGTAGAAAAGCCTCAAGCAGGCTCCAGCTAGTTTTATGGCCCTTCTCCAGTTCCTGGATTTGGCCCCTGGATACAGTTCTTATCCCCAAACACTGAAAAAAATGAGCTCAGGGTAAGGGAGCAAAGATGAGGGCATGAACACCAAAAGAGGGGACAGATTCATGGCACAGATCCATGATCCAGACCCTCCTCTTCTTGAATGCATCCCTTACGCACCTTCACTCCCAGCTTCTATGTGACCCTTGGAGGTTGCACAAGGAATGTTCCCAAACCCTGCTTTAAAGTTGATGTCAATCTCTAAGTAGGTTCTTATGATCTATTTGTGCACTTCTCTGAAGTGACCAAAAGGTGGCCACCATCAGAGACAGGATGCTGGGCTAGATGGACCATTGTTCCGACCCAGTATGGCACTTCCTATCCTGGTGTAAAATAGTAAGACATCACTGGAGCTGGGGCCATTTCGTTTTGATCCACAGCCTAGCGTAGCCCTTTCCCCCACAGAGGTACAAATTTGAATCATGGATACAGAATGCTGGGAGCCTGAAAGTGAATGCAACATGGTGACCAGAGGCTGCGCGTGGGGGGCTTATACAATACGTTGGCATGCAGTGAGGATGGGGTAGATCCCTGCTTGGGGTGATTTTTCCTTGTCTCAGCCCAACCATGTTGGGTCTGACTTGGACCCAGTCTGATGCTTCTGTCCTCTTCTGAGCCCAGGCCCGACATAACAGGAGTGTCCCCCACAGGAGCCCTGTGACATCACAGTGCCCTGCGGGGCTGGGGTTGCATCAAGAAAGGAGCAGGGGGTGCCTTAGCCCTGCCCCCCATGGAGCACTGTGACATCATGGTGTTCCATGGAGACAGGGCCTTCCACCCATAGGGAGCCCCAGCCCAAGAGGTTCCCGAAAGGCTCCCGACTTGACAGGACCAATTTGGTCTGCCGGGCTCTACGATGGGCAGGGGTGGAAAACCTTTCCCTTCCAGAAAACCACTTTGAAAATTAGCACAAGCTCCAAGGCCCACTTAGAAGTTGGGGGTGAACTCAGGAAGAGGAGGGTCCAGATCATGGATCTGTGCCATCAATCCATCCCCTGTCCTTGTCTGCATGCCCTCCTCTCTGCTCCCTTCCCTTGCGCTCACACTTTCAGTGCCATTCCTTGGGTACAGGAAAAGACATTGCATTCTGGAGCTAGTCACGGATTGCAATGACTAGAGAAGCTCAGAACCCACAGCACCGTGCTGGAGATGAAGGGCAGCGCTTCTTGGGAGTGCAGTAGACAAAGCTGGAGTGTCCCAACTTCCTCCATTAGCATTTGGAGTTGTTCCCACTTGTGACACCCTGTCTGGAAAACATCAGGCTTATGAACCAGGCAGTAAGCAAGGGGAGCCGCTCTGAGCGACTCCTACTTCTCTCACACCCACCTTCCTTGGGAGCCAGGGTTGAACTGGAGCTTGCAAGGGGTTCAGCCTTCCTGACCTGTGGGATGCTGAAGGTAATGACCTTGGAGCCATGAGACACTGTCCCAATGTGGACACTGTGGCCGGGTTTAGGTGGATCGGCGTATAAGCTCACCTGAGAGGTGGGGGAGAAAGCAGAAGATCTGATTAATGCCAACCAGCAAAGTAGCAATGAGGAGTGAGGGCAGATCCTCCCCAGGACTCCTACCCCATAACCCCTCCAAAAACAGCAGCGGCACCAGCCTCTCATCCAGCTGCTGGCAGGGATACGATTAGCACAGGGAGAAGCCCCTCCTTAATTTCACTCTTCCAAGAGAGCAACCTTGCTGCCTCCATGGGAATCGCTAAGAGGAACCATGTAAGGGGCAAGGAGTGTGAGACCATCCAGGATGTGGGTGGACAGCTAGAGTAGGTTAGGAATGGGGCCAGTTGGAAGAGAAGAGAAGCCAGAAGGTAAAGCTGGGGCCCTGTGCAAGAGAAGTCTGGGAATAAGACTGGGCCAGAAGCGTGAGCTAGAGAGGGGCTGAGAGTAAGAAGGGGCGTTTTCAAATGAGATGTTATGCTGCATGGCCACTCATGAGTCATGGATCAGACGGTCCATGTGAAGGTGGAGCGGATGGACGCACGTTCCCGCGAGCCACGGAGCATCCACTCTCAGAACATTGCATGGAAACCCGGAGTGCCCCGTGCGAGGCAGGCCAAAGTAGGCAGCTGCCTCTTGACCTGGCTTTGGCTCCTGACCAGATCTCCACTCCTGATTTATCTGGGTTCCTCCGCTTCTGATCTACTGGCTTGACTCTGCAGGTTCCTGATTTTGTGTTTTGCTCCCCCTTGTGGCTGGAGGACCCACTCAATTTGACCCAAGAAGCTATTCTTCCAGTTTGCCCTGGAACACACTTCCTTCCTGCTGCTCCTGGCCAGACTGTTCCTTGCACCAGGGCCCGGTACATGCACACACTAGAGCCCTGCATGAATTCCAGTACTAAGCCTGAGTCCAGCAGGCTTTCAGCTAGGTTGGAATGGGCCCTGGTGCAGAAGATGGAATTTGCCTGCCTGTCCTCCCCACACAGCAGCAGGGGATACAGCTGCACCAGGGAACATGAGCCCCCAGGCCTATAGACACTTGTGCAGCTTCCCTGCCCGACTCCTACTAGGCCTATGCCCCCAGAGCCTGGCCAGAGTCCAACACCACCAAGTCCGACTCAAGCCTGATCCTGACACAGCCAGGCTCTTCCATGCTTGATCTGTAATGAGAGTGGCACCACCCCCATGAAGTGCCATGACATCCCAGCACTCCATGGGGACATGTCAGGAAAGGGGCAGAGTTAAGCTGCTTCCCCCTCCCTTTCCTGACATGACCCCTCCCCTGCAGAGCACTGTGATATCATGGTGCTCTGTGGGGGCAGGACCTCTTGCCCTGAGTCAGAGAGGGACACGGGTCAGGTGGGCGCTAAACCACTTGGGTCCAATAGGGTATATTTGGTCTGGTATGCAAGGCTCACACACACACACTCCATACTCACTAAATTTTCTAAATCTCCCAAAAGCAGAAATTACTCCCCACAAAGGTCTTCAAGCCAAAAATCTTTGCTTGCCCAGGATGAGACCCTGGGAAAGGCTATGCCAGCTGGCAGCACCTCTCAATAAGACTGGCTCCATTCATAAACATTGCTGTAGGCCTGCTAGCATTGAGATGCTGCCGTTCCCTGCTCCCGTCCCTGTGCCCTCTTCTGCTCTCTTGCTCCTCCTCAGCTGGCGGGGCATAAAGCTGGATTGCACTGGTAATCCCCACCATCTGCTCCCTCTTGGAACCCGCGGAGAACCTACCCTCCTCCCAGCTTGGCAGGGATGCAGAAGGAGATTCCTCTAAAGAGCTCTGTTTTTGGTAGCACAGTTCCCTCCCATTCTTCTCCCAAACTCCCAGGGATCCAGATGGGAAGGTTTGTGCCCATCTGTGCTATTTCCTGTCCTGCTGCTCCACCTCCTCATTTTCAATTAGCTGTGATCATTGGGGATACGGTATGCTCAGACAGAACTGGCCTTAGAATACATGGGGAGTGGTATGTCCAGGGGACGGTTGCTGGGTGGGAGGGGCAAGGCTTACCTGGATGGGGTAATAGGGCCTTGTGGTAACAGCATGCCCTGCCACTACTCCAGTGGGGTCCTGTGACTAGGCATTGACTGTGGGGTCCTAAAGCACCTCCTGTTTTCTGATTGGCTACCTACCCAGATTAAAGCCCACCCAGCAGGAACAGGCAGCTGTAAGTGTCAATGCTCCTTCCTGTTCCCAAGCCTGATTTCCACTTGTCTCTATATCTGCCTTGTTCCTGCCCCCAAGACCTGACCCAGCTCTGTTCCTGACCCAGTCCTGCAGTCTGCCCATGTTTGGGACAACCCACTCCCTGACACACTGACATGTGACCTGGATGCTACACAAGTATTGCAGCCAAACACTGATGGGTGCCCTATAGATCAGGGGTTCCCTCACGTTTTGGGCCAGTATTCCACTGGCAATTCTCTTGCAGACCTCTGTAGCCCAGCTGGAGATGGGCATGGCCTGGTGCATGTTCCCTGCAAGTGGCCCAAGGTGGGTGTCAGTGGGTAGCTTTGGTCGCCACTACTACAGCTTTTTGGTGTGAAGGGCAGGGGACGAGAGGATGACTAGCCAAGGGAAAGCAAAAGCCCCTTTGTTGCGGCCAGTTCCGGGAACCACCTTGCAAACCATTTAGCACAGCCTCACGGAACAGTTTTGGAGTCATTGCTACAGAAGCTCAAGGAAGCCTGTTAAGAGGAAGCTGGCCCTTTAAGAATATTAGGATTCAGCTTCACTTGGACCAGGTAAATCTTGGCTCCCAAGCAGGCCCGGCTTTACGCAGCAGAGTAGATGGCAGTCGAGGACAGCAAATATAAGAGGGGTGGAAAAAATGCTGCCACCGTATGGATTTTATAGCAGAGCGCCCCACATAAGCAGTGCAAGACTGAGGACGTTTATACACAAGAGGTTACTACGCAGGTCCACACAGTGGACACGTGTGGTAGCACCTGTGTAAAAGTGGGGGGGGGGGGTGCGTGCTTCCGTGACCCATGCACCCCCACCTACCTCCACCCATCTTCCCGCACAGAGCAACCTGGAAAATCCCGTGAGGAGGCATGGGTGGCCAGTGGTGGATGGGTGTGCAGACAGTGCA
Source organism: Sphenodon punctatus (assembly GCA_003113815.1). Classification (NCBI taxonomy): domain Eukaryota; kingdom Metazoa; phylum Chordata; class Lepidosauria; order Sphenodontia; family Sphenodontidae; genus Sphenodon; species Sphenodon punctatus. Next base: position 155,985 of record QEPC01002636.1, on the reverse strand, counting down.
CACCCATCTGTCGCCGTTTAAACCCTCCCCTACTCACCGAAAGTGTGTGTGCACTCCACTGAGCACATGCAGACCTGGCCCCCCTGCCTCCACCACCCATTTAAAAATGGCCTGAATCAGATCAATGGTCCATCCACGCCCGCATCCTGTCCCTGACAGTGGCCAGTTTTGGTTGCTTCAGAGAAGTGTCCCACGGCTCCTAATGGAGTGATCCATTCCCTGCTGTTTACACCTGGCTCATGACAGTCAGAGGCCTCATCCCCTGATCGAGACACATGGGTCAGCAGTGATTTGATGCAGTCTGGTGGGTAGCTGAATAGTGAAACTGACTCCAAGCCGTTCTAGTCAGTTCCAGTGTTTGGGAGGGGGCAGGGGTGTACCCCACTCTAGAGTGGGGCTTCTTGCTCACCAGTAGCCACATGGAGAATCGGAAGCCCTCCCTACTTGCAGCACTTGAAGTGTGGGGGAGTGGGGGGGCTTAATCCTAGCACTTCATTCCCCTTCCCCATCAAGCACTGTAAGCAGGGAACGCTCCTGGAATTTTGTCTCGGGCCCTTTGTCTTCTGCTGGGTTTGGGACCCTGATCTAAGCCAACTGTTCTTAAACTGTGCCCTCTCCCTCCTCCCCACCATGGTCCCTCCTCTGTCTGTAGTAGTCGAATCTCCCCTCCCCTTACCCCCATGTACATACACTTTGCTCCCCCTTCCCATCCACCTGTAGCTTCCCCTCTCCCCACACACTTGATCTCAGATTCTCTCTCCCCCAACACTTCGGAAATCTCCCCCTAACTTAGCCAGAGTGGAGCTAGGTGTTTGGCAGCTGTGCTCCTTCATGTGTCCCCAAGTTTGAAAATAACTGCTGTAGGTGATGCATTAAGCTGGAGAAAGAGGCCTTCATATTTTGGTATCTAGGGGAAAGAAGGGGAAAATTTTCCCTGGAGAGCAGAGAAACCCAGACTTGACTCACATGTAGGAAGAATTGGGCAAAACATTTGGCAACTGGCCTAACACTGTGGCACTCCCATTCTAGTGTACACACAGACCCTAGCAACCAGGAGCGCTGTCCTCGTAGACCTTTCCCGGAGCAGAGAAGGGAGTGTGTGTGCATACACAGGAGCTAATCATTTGCTATGGTGATTCAGAAAGCAGTTAATTGTGCCAATGGTGACTCCCTTTTATGGGTAATGGAAAAGGATAACATACAAGCTCCAGAGCTCAGTTTTTTCCTAAAAAAGGAACACAGTGCCTTTAAAATCGTTCTCCTCACCGAGGCTTTTGAGTACACATTTGTGTCATCTCTGCTCTTGGTTATCACGGGACAGATTAGCTACGAGCCATACATGGGGATCCACTTTGGGGGCTCCTGCTCAAGGGTTAGGGCTACCTAGTTATTTAGATCACACACATCACTGAAGGGACCCGAGGAAACTAAGGCCACTTTCAGACATACCCCCCCCCCCCCCGCACACATATTCTGGCTGCAGGGTGGAAAACGTGCAGCCAGAATATGCATGGGGATTGGCCGGTCTGAAACCCCCCCCGCCCCTCCCGGGGCGCGACTTTGCTAGCAGACATGCGCATGGATGCAGAGCTCGATTTCCTGCTCTGCCGAGCTCTGCAGCCATGCGCATGTCTGCCAGCAAAGCTGCAGGTGGGGTGGGGCTTTCAGGCTGGCTGATCTTGCGGATATTCTGGCTCCGCATTTCCCCCCCGCAGTCAGAATATGGGGGGGGAGGGAAACACGACACATGTCTGAAAGTGGCCTAAGTGGCAGATCTTTCCTCCTGACCTTCAAATACTTCCTAAAAGCTGCTCTCTTCCATTAGGTTTCTCCTAGCTGCTCACCTCCACAGGCGGCTCCCTGATGTTTTTCTTTATACCAAAAGGTGGGCAAATGGCAGCTTGGGAGCCTCGTATATGCTTTGCAGCACCTGAAGTGGCTGCCTGAGGGCATGTCCATGTGGCTCCCTTAGGAGCAAGAGAAGCCACGCCACCATTTCTGCCACTGCTACTGCCAGAGCCTTCTGGGGGCCATAAGAGCAGGGGCAGCGTGTCCTGGACCACTATTGCTGCTACCCAAACCCACTGAACCATCTGGGAGCCAGAACTTTGTTGTGAGGGGGAAGCCATGCTGCCCCATCCCCAGGATTAGGTGAAGCGAGCAATCAATGTGAAGTGTCTCTTGGAGATATGAAAATATTGGTTTCCTCCTGTTCCTGGGCTTGAGAACTTTGCCCATTCCTGTTTCATACTATCTTATCCTCCAGAAGTCCCCGCCTCTTCTTTTAATGAAGCTAAAGCACATGCATCTAGAGCTTCTCAGCTTCTTGAATATATCCCTATCTCTCCTTAGGTTTCCACTCTATTCAATTTCTGATCTCTCAGTCCTTGTTCTGGAAGGGAACCCAAACAGCACCTTTAAAAGGCGAGACTAGGAACCAAAATTCATACCTTTATTGGACACCCCAAACAACGAACTCAGTATTGATTTGGGCTTCTTCACTCACTAGAAACATGCGTAGGAATCACCGCTTGTGTTCCCTCAATCTTTCTAGAGGTTTTGTAACTACCTCATTTTCTCTATGAGATTGCTTTTGCTCTCCACAGCTGCCCTTTTGGTTTTCAATGTTAAAGACCTTACTCTTCCTCCACTGTCACTTCCTTAATGTTGTTTACTTTGCAACAAACATAGACGGCATCTACTGGGTGCCTCAGAAGCTTGTACACTCTCACAAACAGAAGCTGGTCCAATAAAAGAGCTCATCTGAACTATTTTGTCTCTCACTCCTTTGCCCATCCAAGACTGTAAGCCCCTTGGGGCAAGGACCTGTTTCAGTCCTTATTGTTCAGCACCAAGCACATTGCTGGAGCTATGTAAATAACTAATAATTGTGTGTTCAGCTGTTTTCACTGCAGTTTGTTCTCATAGGAAAGGAGGCAGGGGTGCTATTTCAGGAAAATGAAATGTTCGCCCAGGCCTTTGGGGAGGGTGGGGTAAGGTTTTTTTTCTTTTTAGCTCCCCCACCTTATTTATTTATTGTTTATTTATTATTGTTTAAATGAAGGTCCTGAGCCCTGTTTTAATAATTGTATGGTTATTGATGGTTTTAAATTATTTTTATGGATGTTATTTTATTGTTGGAAGCCGCCCCGGGCTGCTTGCAGGAGGGGCGGGGTACAAATTTATAAAATAAATAAAATATAAATAAAATTTAGGGGTCGGGGGGAAGCGGGCAGCTGCTGTGGGATTGTCCCCGCCCCTGCAGAAGGAAGAGGCAAGGAGCAGGATAGAGTAGTTTTGGGGGTTGCACACCGGGTGAGGGGTTTGTATGCAGAGCACCCAGGCCCAGCTGAGCTCCTCCCTCCATAAAGTGGCACATGACTAGGGCTATATCACCCCTACACCACCCATCAGCTCTAGGCTTGCCCCAATTTCCCTAGGTTATCCAGCACACCCCCTTAAGCACCCCCGCCTCCAACTCCTATCTAGCTCTTAGAGCATGGGTACATTTTCAAAGTGGACTGCAGAAGAGAAAAAGTTTCCCACCCCTTCAAAGCCAGGCAGGTGTGATCAGACTTCCAGTGCAAACACTTCAGAATTCTACACTCAAGACTCACCATTCTCTTGCATAATCCCACAATATTTCATTTAAAATCCTATGGAGCCATCTTTTTGCTACCCCATGCTTTACATCACCATTTCCTCCAGGGCAAATTGCAACTGAAATGTCACCAGAAATTATATATATAACAATGAACACTTCCTCTGCACTAGTGTAAAATGGGGAGAAACTGACTTGCAGTCTGTGGGCCTTTTGCACAGAAAACTCATTCACTTCAATATTCTCAAGAAACCAGCTCAGCCAAAGGGACAAATAATTAGCTTAAAAATGCAAACAAAAGGTCGTGGAAACATTTTTTGCAGCATGCATCCAGCTTTAGCTGCATCAGCCTGCCTGCTGCTGGTGGCAGAGCCATGGTTTAACGGCTTGAACAGGAAGGGAAGAGGTGGTGAGAAAGTAAAAGAAGCTTCGCAGCAACACGTTGCGACAGGTTTCAACTTCCCCCACCCCGGGTTGCACTCTCCAAACCGCAGCACAGCAGCTTCTCAGAAAGGGGAAGGAACCAGTCAGCAGTTTGGGAAGGGGAGCACAAAGCATGGCCTCTGCTCAGAGACTGGCTGCTACTGAACAAGACTAGGGAGTGTGTGCGCGAGAGGAGAGCATACCATGCTACCTGATCTCCCACGAGTCAGGCAAGGAACTATGCTGCCTTGCTGGCTGGGGGAAAGGCAATGAATTCATCCTTCTTCTATGTCTCCCCATCCCTTGCTTACTCTAGACTGTAAGCTCCTTGGGGCAGGGATCTCTCTCTAATGAGGACTGTTCAGCACCAGACACATTGCTGATGTGATGCAAATCAATTATAACTATAATACTGGACATTCCGGGAGATCTAGTTTGCGTTAGTTTAGAGTTTGGATTATTTATCCAGTGCTTAACTGACACGCATCTCAGGGATGGGAAACCTTTTCCTCCCCAGGGACCACTTTGAAAATTAGTGCAAGCTCAGGAAGAGCAGGATCCAGATCATAGATCTATGCCTTAGATTTGCCTCCTATTCTTGTGTTCATGCCCTTATCCCTCTTCCCTTACCTCAAGCTCAGTCTTTTTGTGCTTGGGCATAGGAACTAGAGCCAGGGACCAAATGAAATCTAGTTGGGGGTTGTATCTGGCCCTTGGGACAGAGGTTTTCCCATCCCTGATTCATCTAAACCAGTGGCTCAAACTGCAGCCCATGTGACTACAGGCTACAGATGATTTCGGAGCCCTGCTCTAGGTAGGAGCCTAGTGGTGCCCGTTGGATGATTATCCAAACCGAACCTCAGGCATGTAATTGCCAGCCCCTGGGTGTCCTTACATACCCTTGCGCCCAGCCGCAGACGGTCAATGGTATTCTCTGCTTCGGCATACTTTGTCAGTAGCTTGTGGTAGTCCTCCTGGAAGGAGAGCACACACAAGGGTCAGTAATCAGAGCACCCCACACAGCCAGACAGCGAGATGGGGAGAGGGGAGGCTGAGGAGCCACTGAAGAGGATGCTGAAAGGAAGTTTGGCATTTAGATATTCAAGCAGCTGCTACACACATGCATAGAACTCTGCAGATACATGCATGTTCATATAATTCAAGAATATTCCCAGGGCTTTGGACACTGGGGAGTGGGAATGTGTCTATATCTCAGCTTCCCAGAAACACAGACTAGATTCCCATTAAAGAACTAGTTTCTCCAATATAAACCTGAACATGGGCCCTACAGCAGTGCCCTGACTGTGCCCCCATCTTCATACCCTGTAGGTGCAACCCTGAGCACTGAGCACCCCCTAAGCACCAAGCTCCCTCAGAGCAGCACCACTCCTTGCAATTGGTCGGGACAGCCTTAGGTGTTTGGCAGCCGTAGCAGGGGGCAAAGGGGGCTCAGAGGCTAGAGTCACCAGGGCATATCAGAATGGGTGCTGGGGCATGCGGAGATGGGGACACAGGGAGACAGTGGGTGAGGGTTGGGGAGGAGGGGGGTATTCAGTAGGGCCACCTGAGTGCTCTGCAGGACCTGCATACTGCTTTGGGCCTGTCTTCCTGCCCCGTACCCTGCCCTCATAATTCTTCCCCCCACCCCCTCACCCTCATGGCCCTGGTCTCCCTGCCTCCCACCAGGTGACACCACCCCAGGAAGCACTACAGCATGAGGTTCCCCTGCCAGTATCGCCTCTGTCCAGAATCCCAGTTTGGATGAGGAATGTTTCTCATCTCCCAGCCACCCGCAGGAAGACACCACCAGCAAGCCTGACAAAACTGCTGCCTAACACTGTCACTTCAGGAGACCGAGAAAGTCAAATCATAGGAATTGTGGCCTGTGACTAAGTATTTGCAGGGTCAGGCCCAAGACTTGTCAGTGCCCCGGCCACTAGCATCTGCAACCCGTCAAGTTACCGGTCTCTGATTGGCCTTAATCGCATCGCTTTTCTGATGTAGTCTCCCCCACCTCGCAAAGCACAGTGATGTCATGTCACTCGAGCTGGAGGAGATGTCAAGAGAAGGGGAAAGGTTAATGTTCTACCCCATGGAGTGCTGTAACATCATGATGATCCATGGGGGGCGTGGTCTCTCATCCACAGGGAGCCTGGCCCTGTCTGAGTCTATGGGATTTAGGCTGGGAAGACAAGGGGCTTATTTAGACGAGCGGCGTGCGCTTGCGCTTCGCACTTGCGCATACTTTGAAACGGCCGCATTTATTAATTACACGAGACGGAAGCGGGGAATTATGCGCATATTATGGTGGTGGCGCATTTTTAAAGTCCGTGAATTAAATACCTCGATGATGAGGCGCCGCTCGTCTAAAAGCAGCCTAAGCATGACAGAACCAGTCAGTCCCAATAGGCATGGTTTGGTCTGCAGGGCCTGTTCTGTGCACCCCGCATGGAGTTCTCATCCACCCCAGTGTGGCTAGCTGTTGCGGCTGTGGAATAACGACTACCCTGCTCTGTTTAGGTCTCCATGTTAGTGTATGTCCTGGTAACTGCTGGTTGAACACTGTCTAGCCTTCCAACACGCATGCCCTCCTCAAATGCAGCCTTGCAAAAGGGACCCCTCTAGAACACACCCCCAAGGAAGTTACCTGCAGCTGTTGCACCAGCTCCGTAGCTTGCTTCGGAGACTTGAACTCCTCAGGTACCATGGCAATGGTGGGAGTGGGACACTTCTGTGGGGATCCCTCCCCGCTGCTCAGCAACACCTCCCGGACAATCTCTGCAGGAGACTTGAAGATGACAGGGCTTGCTGACCCCCTAGTCTTCATGGGGAGGGTCCTGCCCCGGGGTGGACGGTAACCTTGATCGTCCTTTGGGAACTTGACCCGCGGCTCCACCTTGGATAAATATGGCAGCGGGTAATTGAGCTGACCTCGGCCGTAGTTCAGGGCTGGCCTGCTGTGGCTTGGCTTGGGTGACCCAGACAGCTCCCCTTTCTTCCCTCGGGGGCTCAGGGATCTTGACTGCCTTTTGAACTTGGAGGGAAGCAATGGGGACATGGTCTTCTTCAGTTTCCGTGCTCTGTCTGGCTGCTGGCTGCCAACCCACCGCAGAGCAGGGGGAGTCCTTGCTGCCCTAAACTCCCTTGCAGGCCTCTCCGAAGGTCCAGTGGCTTGCGCAGGACAGAGCTGGGATGCCCTAGCTCTACCAGCAGGGGTCACTGTGGAGATGTTTCTTGAAGGGTCATCCACGCTCTCAGCGTAGGAGTATTCTGGGAAGGTCTCGGTGTCGATGCTAGGGGTGTTCTGAAGGTCTTCCACAGACAAGTAGTGCAAGAGATTTTGGCTGGTGGAATTTACCAGGGGGCTCTCTGGGTGCCCACCTGAGGGCGAGGAAAGCTCAGTTTCCGCGGGGAAATCCTGGCTCTCGCCAAGCTGGCTCAGGCTGTCAAAAGTATCTCTTCTGTGGCCTGGCCTGTGGGAGCGCTCTTGCGGGACTCTGGGGGGAGACGGGCTGATGATGGAGTGCTCTGAGAGTTCCTCTCCAGCCTCTGAGGTGAAGATAAAGGATCTGTCATATTCATACAGAGCCTGGGCATCCCTCAGAGCTTCGGGGCTAGTGCTGTACTCTGAGCCGCACTGACCCTCATAGGAGAGCTCAGGATAGCCATCCCCCTCACTCCCTGCTTCCCAGGAACCCCTCTGCCTCTCCCTTCCTGCCATGCTGCCTTGGTCTTGCTCATCTTCAGTCATATCCAGCTGCTGGTCTCTCTGTGGGCTCCAGGAATCAGGGGAGCTTGTGTCCTCCTGTGTCCCATCATGCTCTAGTTCTTCACCATCATCTGGAAAACAAACAGGGTAGCAATGCCATCACAAAGGGCCTTGGAACATCCCCATTCACATGGATTCTACCTCAGATACCATTTCTACTGGGGGTGCAGGGAAAGTATCTGAAGGTGGAGAACTTTCCCCCTTCCATGCATCACTTTAGTACAAGCTCTGTAGATTGAATAGAAGTTGGAGTGTGCTCAGGATGTGGGAAGGAATGCAAGGGTCCAGATCATGGATCTATGCCACAATTCATCCCCTGTCTTTAGGTGCATGCCCTCCTCTCTGCTCCCTTCTGAGCTCACTCTTTCAGCGTTAGAGGGTAAGGACTGGATCTATGGGACAGATCCTGGAATTGAAAAGGGGACAAATAAAGATAATAAAAGACAACTGTGGAATGGATTTTGCCCACAGGCCAGAGGCCCCCCACCCCTGCCATAGCATTTTTATACAGTTTTCATCAGTCTCGCTCTCATTATTAACCAGCTAACAAAGTCACCTCCCTCTACACACATACATGCACTGGACAAGCTGGACATTTTATCCAGCATGGCAGCCTAATGTACACGTGTTGATGGCTGTGGACAGCACATATTGGAGCAATGAGCTCTATGTGTATGCCGGAGCATGTGTCTGCCTGGGCATGTGGTGGCATTTAATCTTGGGCATTTGACTTAGGACAGAGCATGTGATGGCAAGGGACTTAAGGTAATAGTGGCAAGCCTCTCTACATGCAGTACTTGCCAGCATTCCAGCTGCCTATCGTATCTGGGGAATCCCTCAGCAGACACACAGAGTGGCCAAACACACACCACGGAATCAACATCTGTTCAGCAGCGAGGCTTCATGCATGTCAGTTTTGCCAGCGGAGCTTTGCAAAACTTTTGGCTTTCGCCCCTGCTTATGCTGCCATTAGATGGTTACAGTCCACAAGGTGGGTGACAGCATAAACATGGAACAGCATGACTGTTTGTTCCTGATGTTCTACCATGGGGTAATGTTGCAGTGTGCACCACGGGGGTTAATTTCCCCCACGACTAATGCAACGTGTAGAGCCACCCTGCATGTTGATGCTTGGATGTTCTAAAATAAAGAAGTAGGATGATGGGTAGCAACATTGATTTTATCTGGGATGGCAAAATAGCCAAGGCTGACCCCTACTAGCTAATCTTCTTTTCACTACTGGGAATAATCCCCAGCCCCATGGAGCTTAATGCAACGGAGGTTAAGTAACTTGCCCCAAGACACAGAGGAAGACTGTTGCAGAAGTTGAGAACAGTTCCCTCAGGAAACAACAAGGTTAACCTCTTTCCATGCTGAGCAACAGCCATTTATACTAACTCTGACCTTTCTAGCTGCTAACCATGGGCAAGTTTTGTGTGGTTGCAAAGTTTCCTTCAGAGGAAATGGCTTCTAACAACGTGTGCAGATGGTGGTGTATCAGTGCGACCTCCCAGCCCATGCAACGTGCTCAGAAGAGAAGTGACTCAGTTCTTAGATGCACAATGCAGAGAGTAGTTTGTCGCGCCCATTCCTCTTGTGCTTGACTGAGCTGCTGGAGAGCTGAAGATTCCCAGCAGCAGGAGGGCTCCTTGCCCCACAGCCATAGCGCTTCCAGCCTTGCACTGCCTGCTCCAAAATCTCTCTACAGAGCAGGCTCCAAGAGGGAGAGAACCAAGAGGGAGAGTCCTGACACACCTTGCAAGCTAAGAAGGGCTGGGTTTAATCAGTCCCTGGAGGAGGGACCCCCACAGAAGAACTATCAGCTCCTGCATGAATTGGTATGAAAATCCAACGTGTGGTCTGCTGTCTCCCCTGCCCCCAAGACTGTGCTGACTGTGCCTCGGTGCTGGAACAGGATGAAAATAAGGTCACAGAATCAACGAATTGGAAGGTGCCTCCAGGGGCCATCTAGTCCAATGAGTCTCCAACCCTGCCCCGTTCACTTGTTTGTGGTAGTTGATGCTCCTCCCCCCCCCCCCCCCCCCCCCCCCCCCCCCCA
>QEPC01002636.1:133471-146118 GCA_003113815.1 Sphenodon punctatus | reverse complement strand
CCCCCCATCTTTCCCTTGTTCTGTGGCTCTCTCCCCCTCTTGCCACCCCTTTATTTTGGAGATCCTCCCTAGCTCAATCGGTGTATGGAGTTAGGTATTTGCCAGCTGTGTTCCTTCTCTCATCCCCGACAGTTGCACCCCCAGTTTGAGAGCTACTGATCTAGTCCAACCCCCTGCTCTAAGGCAGGATGCCCCTACACCTACGGCACTGCAGATGCTAGCCCAACACAAGGAGATTCCATAAGCTCCCCAGGCAACCGATTCCATTGCCCAACTGCTATTATAGCTAGGAAGTTTTTCCTAACTCACCTCTTGTGGATACAGCTACCATGCTCCACTCCAGAGGTGGCTGTCTTTCAATGACAATCCCCAAGGGTTTAGCAAGAGTCCAGTTCAGGGAGGGGGATACACTCAGACTCCGCCCTGGAACTCACTCTCCACTCCTCCCACCCAGGGAGAGTCTTCTCTAAGGCCAAGGGGAATCTGTTCTCACCAGGCTACTTGTGCCTGGTGGGGACCCCTAATGAAGCCAGGCACCTTTTCTCCTCTGGGCCTCAAACAGACTGACCCAAAATCTCCCTTCAGGGCATGCTCCAAGAGGAAGAGGGGATCCCACTTACCAAGGGGTGGGCTCCTGGTACTGTTTCTGTCTCCTCTGGGCTCTCCCAACTCAAACTCCTGCAGGTCGCTGAAGTCAAAGCTCCTTTCACCTTCTGCCTGGTCTGAAGCCAACGTCTTGGAATGTTTGACGCCTTCCATGAACGCCCATGCTGTGGGGCACCGGGCCAGAGACCCCTCCCATTGCTTGGGGCTACCCACAGACCCATTCTCCTCCATTCCGATGACTCCATTCTCATCCATGTGCTTCTCAAACTCTTCTTCCTTGTCCTCTTCTTCCTCCTGCCAGTGCTGCCACCGTCCAGAGCCATCTCTCGGCAAGCTGGCCATGTCCCGCCGTCACCAGTGAATGGTGTGATGCGGCGCAACGGGGCAGGGTGACCTGCTGGGGCAGAAGGAGGCTCACTTGTGCCGCTTCATTGCATATCCACTGCGAAAGGCTGGGGGGCTGATGCCGCCTTGGGAATGTAGGTCACATCGTGGCTTCGTTCAGCACTTCAACATTCTGCCTCAGGCTGAGAGGGAACAGAATGGAAAAGGCATTTAATGGGAGTCAGTGAGGTCGCAATGGGCAGGAATCAGTACAGGCCTCCTCCCCTTTCTCGGTGCAAAGATGACAGTGACATCACAAAACTCAGCAGGGGGTAGAGCTGCATTAGAAAAGGGGCGGGGCAAAGAGAAGGCCATCCCTCTTTGATGTAACCCTGCCCTTGCAGAGCAGCCCTAAGAGCAGGGCCACATCAGAAAGGGGCGGGGCAAAGGGGACATCGCACCCCTTTTCTGACATAACCCTTCCTTAGCGCAGATTTGCAACATCGTCAGAAAGAGGACAGAAAGGTCCCTATGGCCCACCCCTTTCTGACATAGATATCCCTTACCACCTCCCAGAAGCCTCAATGCTCTGGGTTAGTCAAAGGCACCCCGTCCCTGCCTGAGCTGGAGAAACTCGAGCTTCTCTCCTGGAGCGGGGAGGCTCCAGGTGAAACCGGGAGAGGTGACTGGCAACCCTAGGTGGCTCCTGCAGAGGGCCTCTCCTTTCAGCCCTTTGCAGGACTGCCTCTGTCCCTGAGGCTTCATCCCAAATTGGTGATGCCAGAAGGGGGCGGGGCAAAAGAACGCTCCCACTCCTTTCCAAAGGGGCCACGCCCCCTTTGGAGCACTGTCATAGAGCACTGTAACCAGGGAGGTTAAGGTGTTTCCCCCGCAGCTTTTCTGACGTGGCTCCGCCTCCATGGAGGGCAATGATGTCACAGTACTCCGTGGGAAATGGAGCCTCTTGTTGCTGGGGTCCCCGAGCTCTGTCTGACAGGCCTGGGCTGGGAGTGAGTCCCATGAAAAGCTAGTCATCGGACTCCGGTCAAGTCACAGTGCTCTGTCTGGGAGTCTAAACACGGTGCCTGTGACACCAGGCAGAACAAAATCAAACTCTGCCCATTCCTTACTACTATTGTTGTTATTATTATTGTATGATGTTTTAATTGGTTTATGATATTTTATATTTATATTTATGTTAGCAGCCGCCCCGGGCTGCCTGTGCCAGGAGGTGCAGGGTATAAAATTCTTTAAAAAAATAAAAATAAATTCTCCACATGGAGGCCTCCTGTGTCCCCGCTTGGTAGGACCCACAGGGCCATCGAACCAGCCATCCGCTTCACCTAGACCCGCAGACAGAATCAGGTCCTATCATGGCACCCATCCACCCCCAGCAGAGCAAGCCTTGCATCCTGGCCTATCAGCATCCAGTATTCCCAGTCCCCAGGAGCTGCACTGGGCAGGAGAGGGAATGAGGGGCACATGGCACTGCATCTCAGCCAGACTCGGAGCAGGCATTAAGAGGTGCAGGGAGGGGACAGATAACTATGGGTGAAAACAGACATGATGCTAACCACCCTTGGTGGTTATTTATGCATGTTGCAGGGCTGCATAGGGCACCAATACAGCCCTGCAACATGCATAAATATTAAATAACCACCTGGGTGGTTAGCGTCATGTCTGTTTTCACCCCATGACAGTGATCATGAGGACAGAGCTGCTAGGGGGATTTCACAGCAGCAGCTGCAGAGGCTGGGATTCTCCTCCAGCAGGGTCTTTTCAGAGCAAAGGCTAGCTTGGCAACCCGCCCCCTTACCCCCCTTTCACTCCCCCACCCTTGCAGCTGGAGACACACACACTGCCCTGTTACATGCCGTTCCTTCCCTGCAAACAAAGCTATCAATGCCTGAATGGACGGCTGTCTGCCATCTTAAGAGAACGATGATGCAGAGGGATCATTCAGTTATAGCAGTCTCAGCAGAGGGAGCTCTTGGGAACAGCAGTGGAGCAATGGCTGTGGGGAGCTTCTCCTTACTCCAGATCCTATAAGAGGTTTACTACAGAATGGTTTGGGAGAGCTCCCTTATACTCCAGTCCCAGCAGGAGGCACTACAGGGACTGGCACAGGAGAGGTGGCTGCAGGGAAGTTGCCATTTACTCCAGTCCCGGAAGGAGATGCTACAGGGAATGGTGCAGGAGCACTGCTTACAGGAGAGATTTCAGCTACTGCACTTTAAACATGCAAGGCATGATCTAATCCAAAGGTGGGGAACTTTTCCCCTCCTGCCGACCACTTTGAAAATTAGTACAAACTCCATGAGTCAGATATGAGTTGGGGGCATTTAAGAAGAGCTCTCAGGATGGGGGAAGGAAAGAGAAGGTCCAAATCATGGATCTTTGCCATGGATCCATCATTCCCTATCCTTGAGTACATGCCCTCACCTCCAATCTCATCCCCTGAGCTATATAATGCCACTATATAAATCTATGGTGCGACTGCACTTTGAATATTGTGTGCAGTCTTGGTCAGCCCATCTCAAAAAGGATATAGTAGAAATAGAAAAAGGTACAGAGAAAGGCAACAAAAATGGTAAAGGGTATAGAACAGCTCCCCTAAAAAAGAGGCTAGATAGGCTGGGACTCTTCAGCTTGGAGAAGAAATGACTCAGAGGGGATAAGATAGAAGTTTATAAAATCATGAGTGGTGTGGAATGAGTAAATACGAAACAGTTATTTACCCTCCAAGATAGTACTAGAACTAGGGGATGCTCAATAAAAACAACAGGTAGCAGATTTAAAACAAATAAAATATTTTTTTCACTCAACGCACAATTAAGTTGTGGAATTTGTTGCCAAAAGATGTGGTCAAGGTCAGTCGTATAACTGGGTTTAAGAAAGGGTTGGACAGGATTCTGGAGGATAGGTCCAGTCGCAGTTATTAAGCAGGTAGGTTTGGGGAACGTAACCTCTTCCTGTTGAGAGCTGGAAGTGAACAACAGGGAATCGGTCACACTATTGTGACCTGTTGGGCACTTCTTCCAAGCAATCGAGATTGGTCACCATCAGAGACAGGTGCTGGGCTTGATGGACCATTGGTGTGAACCAGTATGGTACTACTTATGTTCTTATGAGCTCACTCTTTCAGTGCTCTTTCAGGGCTGGATCCAAGAACTGGAAATGGATAAAATAAAAAAAGTCTGAGTGCTAGATTTGGCTCAGGAGCCGTTTTTCTACCCCAATCTAATCCATTTAGTGAATACACCAGCATAATGGGGAGAATGAAACAAGTTATAAGTCTGTGATCTGGGAACAGACTAGAGTCAACATCCTTATCTGGCTCCTCCCCACACTCCCCTCCCGGGATTTGTCAGGTGTCTCTTGTTTTAAGGGAGGTCTTTTCTTGTAAGGGAGCATGCCTAATCCCAGGGCCCTACAGCAATACTAAACCCAGTGGACACCCCCCCCATTTATAGAACGGATAGCCCGTATTCTGAACATCACAGCTCCAGAGAGCATAAAGGACATATTTTGGTATCCCTCCGCTCTGGAGTGTCCCTTGGTTTGACCTGGCAGCCCTAGTGGAGGGTCCTCCTCATTTGTTCAAACTGGACTCTGGGGGAAGCAGGGACCTTGCCCTGTAGGGGTTAGGATTCTTTTACACTCAAAGAGAAGAGGAATATCATTATCTTGCTCCCCTTGCTCCAGTCACAGAGACCACAACGCCCCAGTCTACCAGTAGGGTTGCCACCTATGTATATTTTTCCAGGCCACTTATGAAAAATACATGTTGCAAGGCTTGCACATGGTACCAATTGGCACATGGTACCAATGCAGGCTCTGCAGCATGTACTTTTCATAGGTGGCCTGGAAAAATATACGTAGGTGGCAACCCTACCTACCAGGGTGTGAGGCCAGGGTTTCCCTGCAGCTCCTCCTGATCGGGTTTCCCTTTGTGCCATTAGGGGTAGGAGGACAGACCAGGAGAATGGAGGCTTCATGGCTGCTAGGCCCATTCCCAAGTTGCTTGGCTGTGAGGGCTCCGTTAGCAGTGGGGTTTCACTGTGCAGGGCCACTGAGTGTGTGTGAAAGCAGCGCCCTCCCTCTCAACTGCCTGGGGAGGCTTTTAAGCAACAGAAGCTTTGAGGTTTATGCTGCCACTTGCTTTCAAACCCCCTCAGTCGTCTTGTGTTCTGCCTTCCCCCACCCCCTGCTTCCTGTCACTCCCCACTCTGCCACCAACAACACTGCCCTCTCACTTTCTGCATTTGACTCGGAGGCACTCCCTAAGCATGCACGGTCCTTCTCTCACACTCCAATAAAGTGATCCCTAAACTTGTCAAGTCTGTGCCATATTTTGGGGACAACGAATTGGAGCATGACCCCCATCCAACTCCCCTCTAGGCCCACTTGACTGCTCCCCCAGTCAATGTGTTCTTCTAGCCCTGGCCCAACTCCCTTTCATCTTACCCCCAGCCTGACCCACTTGCCCTCACCACTGATTTGTACTGCCTATGCTTTGACCTGAAAGGGGTGGAGTCACATGGAAAAGGGGAAGAGAAAAGGAAACCTCCCACCCCTTTCCTGATGTGGCCATATACCCTCTTGGTAGTTTTGTGAGGTCATCCCCCTGAAACATTTCCTAGTCCTGGATAACCTGGGCTCCTTAGGATCTGATTGGGCTTCTCAGAGGGACAGAGTTCCACCCTGCATAGAGCACCGTAAAAAGGGCAAATTAGAAAAGGGGCAGGGGAATGACTTAGCCCCACCCCTTTCCAAAATGGCCATGCCCTCACAGTGCACCAGGATATCGCTGCACTCCGTAAGGGGCAGAGCTACATTGGAAAAGGGGTGTGACTGGGACACTCCCTGCCCCAACCGAATGCTGTGATGCCATGGCGTCCCACAGGGGGCAAGACCACTTTCACGCATCAGGTCAAGGTACACAAGGCTGTATCAGGCTTTGGCTGGGCTGTAGTTTCCGACCCATGGAGGACTCTACTGGAGGGCTTCACGAGTGGCGAGGAGGCCACGTGATGGTTCTAATCAAAGCACTCTTTCCATACATTGGATATCACAAGATACACCGTGGCTACTTCTGCAACAGACAGTGACTTGGCCAACAGAAGCCAATTATCTAAATAGAACTTTGCCAGCCCCTGCCAGAGTTACCAGACCTGATACTGCATAGTGAAACCCTGTCACTTCCTATCAAGGACGAGCACATCAAGCCAACACCATCCATCCTTGCCCTTGCGTGAGTGAGTGTCTGCAGAGAGAAATCAGGCAGGCATTGTCAGTGTTCTTTTGCCCTGGAGCCCTTGAACCTTGCTGTGCCACTTTAACCTTACTAGCCAGTCTCTCCACATCTGTCCATTTTCACACTTTCCCTAAGCAAGCAAGGATTTTCCTTCACGACTGATAGGGACAAAGAGCTATAGCGCTGACCTCTGCCTCATCCCAGCTGCTAGGGATAGAGTGAAGCTTCTCAACAGCAAAGCCACTGTACTGGCAAACAAAGCACTTGGAGATGTATTCTTCGAAGCCCCCTTCAAAAGACATTTACAGCCAGTGGCCCTTGGACTCCTGCAGTGATCAACAATGGTGGAAGTAACAGCTGGGGAAAGACTTCAGATAGGTTAGGTGCCACGGATCCCTTTAGCTCAAGAGATACTGTGGGCCAATGGCTAAGGTTCTGGTCTGGGAGACTGGGGTTCTAGTTCCAGTTCTGCTATGGGCATGATGGGTACTCAAGGGTATTATTTCATTTTTATTTCTCTGTAACTTTCCCACCATCTCTAAAACAAGCATGAGGACTCTAATTTCCTTTTGCTCAGAGTTCTGCAAGTGCTGCTGCTGTCACTAGGGATGCTTTGCCACCAAACAACTGATGGTGGCAACAGTCATGCCTTCGTTTCAGACTTTATCCAGCCATGGGGGAAGTTCTGCAGAGTAACAGCACTGATAGGATCTGGACGGAAGGACCAGGCCACAGCCCTGACATAGCGTAAGACCTGAAAAATCTTCAAAGAAGTCAACATTGTCAAGAGTCTGCTTCTTTGCTTAGAATTCTCACATTCATCTCCAGCTAAATTCAAATCGGAGACATGGAAATTGGAAAGTCATTCAAAAGCTCCTCTTCGGAAGCTTATCTCTGTACTTTTATAAGGACATAAGAAGAGTCAGATTGGGTCAGACCAACGGTCCAGTCAGCCCAGCCTCCTGTCTCCAGCAGCAGCTTCAGATAAATACACAGCAGCATGGCATAATGGTGAGATCCATTCTCTGCTATTTACACCCAGCTTTCGACAGTCAGAGGCTCATCCTGACCATGCCAGGGTAACACCCTTTCCACCTTTATTAACTCCAGAAGTGCTGCCTGCTTCCAGCTTGCCGACTCTGCAAATGCTCAGCAGTGTTTGCAGTCTCTAAACGGTTACATCCCGCTCTGCGATCTCACCCCCGCAAGCCCTCCCTTCCACATACACCAAAATCTACTTCCTCCCATCTGGCTTCCAGGAGAGAAATCATACTCCAACAAACTCGCTCTTTCTGAAAGGAGGCAGCCTGCTCTCCTGCCAGAGCAGAGGTAACTCTGAACCCTTCTCCCCCCCCCCACACTGAACCCTACTGTAACAGTCAACCCTGCTCTGGGGTAAGTACCTGTAGGATCCAGCCCATCACACTGCTCATCCAGAGAACAAACACCACCAAGTAGGTATATGCCTGAGCCCCAAAACGTGCATAATCTCACCAACTATAGTCAGTCCAATGAAACAGATCTCCTGAACTACATTGGCCCTTTTTACACAGGCGGCACCACGCTCGTACACCCAGGAATCTGGGTGTGCATGTGTGGGCACCACCTGTGTACACACCGCAGCAGGTGGGTGGGCGTGTGCACTCCCGCGGAACATGCACACCTGCCCACACCCACGCACGGAGCAATAGGCGAGAAGGTTGGTTGCTCCATGTGTGGGGATGGGTGTGCCCCCCCCCCCCCCAGCACGCACAGCAACTGACTGCCCCGCCAGCACAGCCCGTGTAGAAAGGGCCATTGTCTCCATCTCACCAAACTTAGTGTCCTCTATCAGGTGCCTTTATTCACATCAATGATGGGACACTTGCAGAGTTTATACAGCACCAACTTCATAGGGAGCCCTATTTCCAATCTCTGCCTGTCGCTCAGCAGGTTGTTGTCCACTCCCCCCTTAAATATGAGTGGGTTGGTGTACCCTGCCACCTACACTCTAGGAAGGTAATACTAAATCTATGAGCTCCCGGACTTCCCTGCTGCATGGTATGGCCACTATGAATTTCAGGGGTACACACTAGGGACATGATCCACTCCTGCTCCAACAGCAAAGGTCTCTGCTGCTTGAGTTAAAGGAAAATTGCTTTTCTCTTTTAGCGGTTTAGGGATTAGGATACAAATAATAAAACTCGCCTCATCCCAGCCACAACCTGCTCAGAGACTCCTCATCCCATGCTGCTAACAGGGGTCTCACTCCATGGCACTGCGGTCACTTCATATGAGTAAGGAACAAGCCATCATTAGAAGGCACTGCACCTTGGTCACTCCCAAATTCTCTCATCACCCCACCTCACCAGTAAGGCAGACAGGAGGGAAATAACGTCTGGCCCTCTAGCAGTTGGGAAGAGCCCTACCAGCTCCATCCAGTGAGAAGATTCTCCATTGGTCAGGGTGCTAGGAGGCGGCTTGGGAGACCCACGTCTCTGTTCTGCCACAGGTTTCCTCTGGGACTTTGGGCTTGGGCCACTTTTAGACGAGCAGGTTGCAACTGCACGATCCGCTCTCATGACATTTGAAAATCCCACGGGCCAGGATTAGACGAGACGTTTCGCGTGATTTTTTAAAACTGCAAACTAAATACCCCGACGTCAGAGTATTTAAAAAATGTGCAACTGGCTTTAATGCACTAAACACATCTTCTAATCACTGCCCGTGGGATTTTCAAAAGTCACGCAAGCGGATCGAGTAACTGCGACCCGCTCATCTAAAATTGGCTCTTCCGTGCCTCAGTTCCTTGTCTATAAAATGGGAGAGTAGCATTTCTTGCCTCACCGGGACTTGTGTGATAATTACAACCGGAGTCATGGAAACAAATGCTGGAGATAGATTCTGCGAGAACACGAGGCCATCTTGAAAGATACTCAGCAGAGGAATGTGTTGAGGTTGCTGTAGAGGAAACGACAGCCACATATAAGGGGTTTTCAGTGAGGCTTTACGGGGGAAATCTTGGAATCACTGACCCCACATTTCTGACAGAGCCTTACAAAGCCCATTGTACCATCAGTGGAGTTCAGCGTGACCTACAGGGCATTTAGCGTTCTCAGCACAGGGATTAACCACCCAGAGGGCCATGTTATGGTCCCTCACTGGCATTTTTGTTTCAGGGCAGAGAGACCCAAGGTTAGCTCACCTGACAGGAGGGGAGCAGGGTGTTTGTTGGGGTGCCTTTGTGCTCACAAAAGGATAGCGGTGCAGGCTCTGACCCCAATCCAGGGAAAGAGCTGTCAGGCAGAGTTCATGCCTGGGAGGATGAGATAGCTTTGCTGAGATCTTGGGAAGGCAGGAAGAAAATCCAAACTGCAGAGAGCAAGGTGGGGGATGCAAGAAACAGCCAGGTTGAGCTGGGCACCTTCTTCTCACTGTCTACATGGAGAGAAGCTAAAGAGGAGAGGCATCACAGGGTCACCCTACAAAGCTCCGCTAGTGCTGTAGACCCCTGTCTGTAGAAAAAGGCTGCACGGCCTAACTCCCATGTGCTTTCCCCTGTTGCCGTTGACAGGATGGCCACCTATCCGAGTTTTGACCAGAGACTCAGAGTTTTGACCCAGAATCTTCAGACTTGGAGGGAAGCTCCAATTTTGCTGGGTGAGTCAGAGGTGACCTGGTAACTAGGAGAAACCAGAGGTAGAAAGTGGTGGGCCATGGGGACTTTCCTGTCCATTTCTGATGTGGTCCCACCCCTGTGTAGCAACATGATGCTCCATAAGGGGCGGAGTTATGTCAGAAAGGAGTATAGTAGCTGTTTTGCCCCACCCCGTGGCACATCATGGCATCACTATGTTCTATAAAGGGTGGGATTACTCCAGGAAGGGGTGCAGCATCCCCTTTGCCCAGTCAAGGTGGTCCTGGCCCCTCCAGGGAGGTTATAACCCTAGCTGCCAATAAATATGTTTGAATGAGCCATTAATTCAGCGTATAGGAGAGGAGGAGTTTTTTTGGTAGGATTCTGGCGCGATGACCCCCCCCCCCAAAAAAAAAGCCCCCTCACAGTCCACTCATGTTCCAAGGGTTACTGGAACCACTTCTCCCTCCCCCACAGTCAATATGTTGTTCTAGTAGCATCCGAGGATCCTCGTCAGGAATCAGCAGCTCCTTGCATAGACAATGAAACATAGCTCCTGCCCCAAGGAACTCAAGTCTAAGATACGGGTGGGGAACCTTTTCCCTCCAGTCGGCCATTTTGAAAATTAGTACAAGCTCTGGAACCTGCGTCTTTAGACATAACGCTGTTCAGTGTTCTGTAACACAGGGCGGTTTTAGACGAGACGCAAATGGCGGCTGAGCCCTTTATCAGCCGCCATTGTTGCCGCTCGTCTAAAACTCCGGCGCGCGTGAACGCCGGATCTCTGCCGCGTAAAGCCGGCCTGGCGATCCTGCCCGTCAAGGCGGATCGCCACTGTGCCGGCTTCACGCCGCACTTCCGGGTTCTTTGCCCGAGTGCGCACGCGCAAAAGGGCGTGCATGCACACAACACTCCACGCCGTGTCTGATGCTCTTCTGAACATCAGACATAGCGTTGAGAGGAAGGCGGGTGCCCGAAGCCGGCACTGAACGATCCCGCTTGTGAGCGGGATCGTCTAAAACCGTCCCCAGTGTCCTACCGTCAGTGTTTACTGTGTTTAGACATACCCTCAACACAGTGTTCACCCAAACACTGGAAGTAAACAACTGCCAGGTCTCGACAGTTTAATCAGTGTTTGGGCTGAACACTGTGTTGAGGGTATGTCTAAACATAAACACTGTGACGGTAGGACACTGTTACAGAACATTGAACAGCGTTATGTCTAAAGACACCCTGGAAGGGGGGCCTCAAGGGGGGGTGGGGTGTTCATGATGGGGAGAGCAGGGCAGGGTCCAGATCACGGATCCATCCCCAATCCTTGAGTTCAGGGAGCTCAGGCCAGGAATTAGCAAGGGGCCAAATAATATGAGCCAGAATTGGTACATGGGCTGGAGAGTCCCTCACCCCTGCTCTAAGGCTTGAGTGAAATTGCATCTCCTTCCCCTCCAGCCAATGGTTTGATTATGGGAGTGGCCCAAGGAGCACCAATTAGGGATTACTGCCCCTTTTTACAGACGTATGTCCCCTACATATCCCGCCCCCATACTAGGGTCATGGGGGCAGAGCTTATGTAGGTTAAAGGGATTCAGCATCCCCCACTAATTTTAGCTCAAAGTCACACCACTGCACAGACAGACAACACAGAAACACTCCCTGCTGTGTGGAGCTCAGAACAACCCCTCCCTCTGCTGAGGGGGTCTCTTCTTCAAAAAGCAGCTTGTGGAAACAAACCACTGCCTGCCCCCCACCCCCATACTGCCTCAGTTCCTCCATCCTTCTGGAACAGCCCCTCTTCTTTCCCCAACAGGTCTCTCACCACTGTCAAGTTCCCAAAAACAGCCACGTCCCATCTGTCTCCACACAGCCCCCTTGCCCACCCAGCCTTCCCGCAACCCTCGGTGAGGGAGAAGGGAAAGAAATCAGATTGCAGGAATTTTCCTTGGCTGCCAAGACTCCAGGACCCCAGAGAACAGTGCAAATACCTCTCCAATCTGGTCCCCCTAGGAGACAAGCCAGGATCAACAAACCCAGGCTGAGGAAGAGGTGTCAGGTGCAGGGGAGGTTCCCTCTTACCCACAGCACCTCGCCCCCGTTGGGGGTTCCAGGATGCTGTCTGCGGTGTCTGGACAAGACCTGCTCCAAAAACATACCCCTCTGCATCTCCGGCAAACAAACAATTCCAGAGCTGCAGCTATGGCAGTGCCCTGCTGTAACCACGGCAACCTCAAACTAAAAACCTGGGCAGCCAGTCAGAACTGGAGCTAAGGCGGCCCTCTTGCCTCAGGCTGCAGCAGCTTGGCGTTAATAGGCTGCTCACCAGTTAAAATAAATAACCTAGCAAATAGGAAAGGAGATCTGCCTCTCGCCCAGATTCCCCATTGCCTGGAGCTAGGAAACACGAAGCCATCTCCTTCCTCCTCCTGTTCTTCAAGATGGGCAAACTCTTTAGCAGCTGAGCAGGGGTGGGGAACCTGCGGCCCCTGGGCCAAATCTGGCCTACAGGTGTTCTTTATTTGGCTCCTTTCCAATTCCTGGATCTGGCCCACGGAGCCCACCCTCTCAAGTACAAAAGAGTGAGCTCAAGGAATGAGAGCAGAGATGAGGGCACATACTCAAGGACAGGGGGATGAATCCATGGCACAGATCCATGATCTGGATCCTCACCTTCCTCTCCCCACCCCACCATCATGAGCAACCCTACCCCCAACTCCAATCCAGAGGCTGAACCCAGTACCTACAGGAGAGGAACTCTCCAGGCCAGGGCTATGCCAGTCATAGGTGTAATGACTCTGAGTATGGAGCGCAGAGAGGAGAGATCCCCCTGTTATTTTGTTGTTGTTGTTG
>QEPC01002636.1:122770-133288 GCA_003113815.1 Sphenodon punctatus | reverse complement strand
GAAGCAAGCAGGTAATGGCCCCATCCCAGGATAGCAGGCCCCTTGTTACACCATGGATGTGTTTCCCCACAAACACTGCCCTTTCAAGGCATCTCCATCTAACCTGGAGGAGAATAGTAACGCTAAGATGGAAATGTGTCAGCCTACAGGTCCTTGGCTTCACTTCTGTGAATGCTAATGAATGTGCTAATTAAAGCTACGTGGAGTCAGTAGGGGAGTTCCACGGCTGGAACTAAATGGACATCCACCAAGACACATGTGCATCACCAAGCCTACAGCAATTACTAGAATCAGTGGCTACTGCTTAGGGTGGCCAGATATGCAGCCTGAGGACAGTTATGAGAAATGCAGGTTGCAGGGCTGCACTGGAGCCAACCATTTGTCCTCTAAAATGTGCATATCTGGCCACCCTATTACTGCTCCAGAAATATTCTATAGACTAGCCATGCATGTAGGTAAAATCGGTCAACGGTTAGTGCAGAGGGGCCTGTGACCCCATTTTGAGACTTCAATATAATCACGTGACCTCAGACAACAAAGACATGCAACATACAGGAAATATTAACAACAATCATAACCCCATCGTCAGAGGGTGTGACCCTACTTGGGGTCGCAAGCCATAGTCTGGATACCTCCAAGCCAGTTAATACATGAGGACTCAGCAGATAGCACTCAAGAATATCATCTAGTTTTTTTGTCAGACTGATAACGCTTCCTACTTGTGCAACGCACAAGGCTTCCAGTGTGTCGATCTAGAGCTAGTAACATATAGGAAGAGGTGTGTGGGTGTGTGTGTGTGTGAGAGAGAGAATAGGCATGGAAGCCTCCTTGCAAGCAGGGGGATGGACAACTCAGGGCTGGCAAGTAGGCGAGCCCCCACCTCTTTGGTGTTGAAAACATAACTGTAAAACCCAGTCACTAGTTCCCAAAATTTAACAGTCTTTGGTGGGCTGGAAAGTGTTGGGTTTTTTGGTTTGTTTTTTTTAAAAAAACAACCAGTCCTGCACATAGGTGTACATAGAAGAAGGGGCTGCTGGGAAACAGGCCCTCCCACAACTTCCTCACACGCCATTTATGTTTATGTCCCCTCAGAATTTTCCATCAGTCTGCTCCCTTCCTCTAGACTTTCAAATCTCTTCCATCAGGCTTTCCCTAGCTCCTCAGCCTGCTCCTTCTGTCCTGTCATTCAGGGTCTCCTTCTCCCCTGTAACGAAGCCAAACATGTACCTGCACCTTACCAACTTTGTGAATTCATCTGTGTCTCTCCCTATGTTCCTTTCTGCCTTGTCTCCCCTCCCTTGTCTATTCCCTCCTGGGGCAGGGCCTATCTCTAATTTAATTGCTGGCATTGTATAAATAAATAAATAAATAAATAAACAGGCTCAATAGGTTAGGACTCTGCAGCTTAGGAAAGTGACACTGATGTGGGGATGCGAGAGAAGTTTACAAAATCATGAGTGGTGCAGAACAAGTAGGAAGCCTTGATTTACCCTCTCTCAAAATATTAGAAGAGAGACCCAAAACTAACTGGCAGCAGATTTAAAACAAACAAAAGGAAGTAGTTTTCCACACAACACATGATTAATCTGTGGAACTCCTTGCTAGAGGACTTAGGAAGGCCAATAGCATGACTGGCTTAAAAAAAGAACTATATAGGTTCTTAGAGGCTAGGTTCATAAATGGCTGTTAGTCAAGTTGGGCAGGGTATGAGATCTCCAACTGTTGGGGGCTGCGAGTGAACAGAACAATTAACAGATCACTTCATTATGTTGTGTTGCACACTTCTCTGAAGCACCCAATGCTGATCGCTGTTCAGGACAGGATGCTGGGCTAGATGGATCACTGGCAGCAATAGGTTGTAAAATATACAGCATTTTGGCCAACATTGCACTCTGATATTAACATCTAGCAAATACTTTTCCATGGATGGTGCACAACAGAAGAAAGAGGGGAAGAGCTGGTTCTTCTAACACTGAACAAAGAGCTCTGCTAGAATGCCATCCCTACAGCTGCTCTGTCCCCGACTGCTCTAGAACTACAGCTGGGCAACTGGGCATCAGAAAGTTTTCTTTATAAACATTTTTTTTGGGGGGGGGCACTTTTTTGGTTTTGTTTTTGGTGGGGAAAAAATCTTGGTAAGATGAAATAATATTATTATTGATAATTTCTACAGCAGTTTCAGTGCTTTGCAATCCGTACCTAGTTCATCTTCACAGCATCCCTGTGAGGTGGGTCTTTATTCTTCCCATTTTATAGATGGGACACTGAGGCTAAGAAATAATGACTTGTCCAAAGCAACCTAGTGAGTTCATAGCAAAGATGGGATTTGAACCCTGACCGCCCAGGTCCAAGTCTAAGACCATATCCAGTAGGCTACACTGGCACAATTCCCAGTGCTTTCACCATGCATTTAAAAAGGCACTGGGTGTTTTTAGATGGACAGCTGCCCTGCCTCTGTTCTGCCTCATCCCAGGGCAGAACGTCTGTTTAAAGGGCCTGAGGGTGAGACAGAGCAGAGGCAGGGCAGGCTGTCTGTGCTCCGGGGCAGCTCTGCTGGCGGTGCTCCAGAACGTCCCAGAGCACCGCAAGCGGAGTGGGCTGCCCAAACCCAGACCACCAGCCAGGGGTGGCGCATTGGTCCATCTACTCAGCGGATGGGCCACTGCAGCTCCACTTCAGGACAGAGGTTGCCCCGGCAATGCCATAGAGCTGTGGGCAGCAGCCTAGAGCAGCAACTGATCTGCCTGCAGCTCTATGGCACAGGGTGGACTATGGGCCACGGCAGCGCCAGGTCCGTTTAAACCCACTGCTGTCGGGGCTGTGCATGGGGGATGAGGGACTGGCCACCCCCAGAGCAGGTCAGGGGGTGGTCCATCTAAAGACACCCATTGTGCATATCCTTGAAGCCTGCAGTGTTCCAAGATTAAAATTACAAAAAGGCACCAAGCTTTGGAGTGTCTGTGGGAGTGTTTGTTCTGTGGGGCTTTAAGGCGGTGAAGGGGTGTCTTGTATAATTCTCTATGGAGCTGAGGGGTGTCTTCATGTAGGACTTTATGGAGCATCTGTTCTGTGTGTATCTTAGTAGGGGTGAGGGTACGGTTGCCACTTATGCAAATTATTAAGCAACACTTATGAAAAATGTATTTTGCAGGCCCTGCAGCATATATTTTTCATAAGTGTTCCTTAAAATTTGCATAAGTGGAAACCCTAGTACCGTGGGGGTTGTATGGGCTTTGAAGTAAGGTACATCCCTTAAGTCTTATGGAGCTGTGATATTCTGAAAGAAGGGAAGATCTTTAAAACAGGAGCAGAAAACCTTTCCCCACCCTTTGAAAATTAGTACGATCAATGAGGACGGCATAGAGGTTGGGGGCAGGGATGCTCAAGGGGTGTGTTCAGGAAGCAGAGGGTCCAGATCTGACCCCTGTCCTTTATGTGCAAGCCCTCATCGCTGTTCCCTTACCTCAGTCTTCCAGTGCTTGAGGGTAGGAACTGAATTCAGGGGCCAGATCCATGAACTGGAAAGGAGTCAAATAAAATCTAACAATGAGCAGCATTTGGTCCCTGGGCCTGAAGTTCCCCACCCTTGCTTTTCAATAAGGGGCCTCTGACAATGCTAAGCCTTCTAAATGGAGAGCCAGTTGGTCAGATGATACCTTCTCTTTGCTGCCTCTGGGGGCTGAGTTCTGATGTACTAGTTGGACACCACATCAGAACTCTCTCTGGCTGCAAACAGCTCACGTGTACATACCAAACCTTTACTACAGCACTTCGAGGTAAGCTACATTCCTGCTTTGGAGCAGGACAGCCCAGAAGGAACTGAAAGAGCCACCTGCCTCTCAGCGGAAACCTCCTTCCAAATACCGAAGCATTATAGGGATGGGATTTTTGGTTTCAACCAAAAGAGGCCGAAAGTGTCTCTTTCAGTTAAAGTTGAGAGACCTGAAAATTAGTCCCGTCTTGGATCCTAGTTCTTGGATCTTCTGTTCCCACTGAAGTCAATGGGAAGAGAGGGAAACCGCCTCCATGCCCCACACACACCCCACTCCCAGCTTTGGAGGGTGGGGATCCATTACCCCTAACACCCCCACCCACTAGAGCCCAGCTTTACCCACCCCCCCAACCCCTGGGACCCCTGTATTTTACTTACTGTTGCCGGTCCGGAGGGTAGGGGTCATGGCCGCTGGCTGGGCCACCAGCTGGGCCGCTGGCTCTGCTACCAGCAGCTGGGTCTCCTCCGCTACTGACTGGTGTCAGGAGCCAGCTCTGCTGCCAGGCGCCAGGCCTTCTCCGCTGCGAGATGACGGAGAAGGCCCAGCTGCCTGGCAGCGGAGCCAGCTCTGCCACCAGCCAGCAGCAGAGGAGGCCCGGCCACCAGCAGCGGAGCTAGCTCCTCTGCCGGGCAGCCGAGCCTTCTCTTTCTTCTTCTAATCTTCTAGGTCCGGAGCTTGAAAAAGCTCCCCACGCATGCACAGAACAGCTGCCCTCTTCCAAAATGGCGCCGACGCTGCCAACGCCATTTTGGATTAGGGCTGCACATGTGCAGAATGGCCTTGGTGACCATTTTGTACATGCGCACTGTGCTGCTGCCTATCCGGCGGTGTCTGCAAGCTCCGCACCTAGAAGATTAGAAGAAGAAAGTGAAGGCCCAGCTGCCTGGTAGAGGAGCTAGCTCCGCTGCCGGTGCCTGGGCCTCCTCTGCTGCTGGCCAGTGGCAGGAGCTGGCTCCACTGCCCTACAGCAGAGAAGGCCCAGCTGCCTGTCAGCAGAGAGACAGCTCCTGACACCAGTCAGTAACACAGAAGGCCCAGCTGCCGGTAGCGGAGCCGGCAGCCCAGCTGGCAGGCGTAACCCCCACCCTTTGGACTGGCAACAGTAAGTAAAATACAAGGGTCCCGGGGGTTGGGGCTGGGTAAAGCGGGCCCCCGGCAAGTGGGGGTGTTAGGGTTAATGGATCCCCACCCTCTGAGGCTGGGAATGGGGTCGGGGGGATGCCCGAGGTTTTTTTCGGTGCGTTCCCTGTGTCGGAGGGTTCTCGTTCCCATTGACTTCAATAGGAAAAAGAACCGACACCAAGGCTGTTTTTAGACGAGCGCGGCGGCGCCTGCGCTTGTTTTTCAAAAGACCCGGCAGTCCGTTCTACACGTGACGCTGCCGCCGAATACACGCATGCGCGGGCGATGCGCATCCATTTCTGGCCACGTATGACCGACGGCCTCGATTGCCGACCTGGTCAGTTCGCGTATTCGGTGGCAGCGTCACGTGTAGAACGGACTGCCGCGTCTTTTGAAAAACAAGCACGGGCACCGCTGCGCTCGTCTAAAAACGGCCCAATATATCGGATACCGATGGGAGATCCAAGACACAGGGGATCCAAAACCAAAAGAAACTGAAATCGATATTTTGCCTGGAGTCCCACCCCTAGGGATGAAGCATCGTTCAGTCACAATCACCAGCTTCATGTTTACAACATTGCACCAGGTGTGGCTAATACCCATGGGTTCCAAACCTGCTCCTCATGGGGGAAGTCTTCATCTCTTCCCATCATGGTCTTACACTCTCCTTAAGTGCATCCTGTCTACCTCTGGCTGCTGCTGTTAGAGATTCTCTCTCCTAGGGTTGCCACCTCTTGCGATTTGACTCCAAGACTTCCATAGGCCAAGATGGGAGTCTCAGTGTCAAACAGCAAAAAAGTGGCAACCCTACTCTCTCCTCTGTCTCCTGATATAAGGCTGCACACATCCTGATTGTGGCCCCTCCTCTTCACCTGAGGTTGCCACCTTTCTGGGTGTTTTGACTTGGAAATGGAAGCAAAAGGGGCAAAAGGACTACCCCACACCTTTCTGACATGGCCACCATATCCCTTTGGAGTGTCATAAAACCATGTCCTTTCAGTGGGTGTGGTCATGTCAGAATTGGGGTGGAGCAAAGGAACTGCCCTACCCCTGAAATGGCCATGCCCCTTTGGAATGCTGTTATGTTACAATGCTCCACAAGGGATGGGGCCACGTTATAGAGAGAGCCAGAGGGGCACTTCCCTTTTCCCAGCATGGCCTCACCCTGGATAACCCAGGAAAAGAAAGATCCACCAGGAAATTGGAGAGTCTGGGTCAAACCTAGGCGTGACAACCCTAGCTCCAATTCCCAGAGTTTCAGGGCGTTTTTAGATGTGCATAAAATTCATGGCTTACAGCAATCTCCTGTGATCACAAGGACTCCTCAGCATATAGAAACTGGAGCATTCAATTGAATTCAATTCAC
Organism: Sphenodon punctatus; assembly: GCA_003113815.1. Classification (NCBI taxonomy): domain Eukaryota; kingdom Metazoa; phylum Chordata; class Lepidosauria; order Sphenodontia; family Sphenodontidae; genus Sphenodon; species Sphenodon punctatus. Next base: position 127,027 of record QEPC01002636.1, on the reverse strand, counting down.
TGTAGCATGTGAATGGTTTCAAAATAGCAATTGGAGCAAACACAATCTCACACACACAAGTGATATGGAGACATTAATCTGTACCTTTAGAGTGCAAGTTTGGGAATGTGCATTCTGGAACCCTGGATATCGGAGATTCCAGAAACTTGATTAAGACGCAGAAGTTTGCACATAACATGTGCGAGAGTCATTCACACATGAGTAGGTGCAAATTTTAGTTGCAGTTTTAATTGCCTCTTTGTGGGAGTTTTGTCTCATCTAAAAACACCCTCAGACATCATCAGCCACCCACCACTTGCAAAACAAATAGGGGGCACTACACTGAAGACTGGGAGGGTGTGTAAGGGAGCGCGCATTAGATGCAGAGCTTGCTACAAGCTTCTGATTAATGATGCTGGTACAGAATGGGGATACTCTGCAACAGGACTAGGAGCACAGGAGATTGGGTCACCATAGGTGGGGTCATGGGACCCTCACTACAACCCCCTGCACTTTCCTCCCGAAAACACAAATACCAGACTAGGCCCATGCTCGGATGCTCCCCATAGCCTCAATGAGAGAGAAACTGAAAGTACCCCTATGATAATGCTGGGGTTCTCCAAAGCAGGGTCTTGTGTTCTCTAATATGTATGCCAAACAGAGACAGATGAGGGGTGGTTTTCATGACATACACGGGCCATCGCAAGGAACTAGACCAGGGACGGGGAACCTCCAGTCTGTTGGCTAAATCCAGCCCATGACTGGTTTTATTTGACCCCTTTCGAATTCTTGGATCTGGCCCATGGATCCAGTCCCTTCCCTCAAGAAAGAGTGAGCTTGGGGGAAGAGAACAACGGGATCTCTTGATCTGTCACTCCTTTGGCAGCTGCTGCTTTTAGACACTCACTGATGTAACTTCCCCACACTACTCAGGCTGCTGTTGGTAAAGCACAAAAATTGGGGTGGGAGAGGGGAAAGGAGACGGTCGTTCCTCCCAGTGGTTCTGAATTAGGGTCAGGCCGAACCATCCCATGGAGGCTACTTGGGCTGTTCAGATTAGCTACCAGCAAAAACTCACCCTATGCAACATGTATAATAAATGTCATTCTCTTTGGCACAGATGATCCTAGTTGGAGTTTGATTGGTGGCATCAAACAACTGAGTAAGGGCTGGCAAAGTAGGTGTGGAAAGAGAAGCTGGCAGGGTAGTTCCACCAGCCCCTTGAAATATGCCCCTGCCCCCATGTCTCCAGGGTTAAGGGGTATGACCTCTGGGGAAGGCTTCAGCGGGAGCACTTTTGTAAAATACAAAGTAAGCCTTGTCCAAACCCACCCCCACCCCAATACAAACCCTGCCAGAATTTGGAGGCTGCCTCAATCTCTCAAACCCACACCTGGAAAATGGACTTTGGGGTAAATTGGATCTGGTCCCATCTCACTCCCCAGTAAACTAGGAACCCGCTATAAACAGCGGTCATCTCCACAACAGTCAGACGTCCTCGCTGCCTTGCTTCACACTCTCCACCCCCCAAAGCCACAGTGTTCTCTCACCAAAACAAACATGGAGGTGTTTTTTTTACCCATTTTGGCTGTGAGGAGATAATAACTATCATACTCAGGAGGACTTTGGCAGAAGCAGGAACAGGGGTAACAAGCCCCTAATTCACCAATGGAGTAACTGGGTTTAACAGAGCTCAAGGAGCAACTCAAATTTCTGGTCCCAACACCTCACACGCACACTTAGCAGCAGCGGCAGGCAGGGTCCAGAATGAACAATGGGGGCCCGAAGTGGTGAGTGTTGAGAACAGAATTTGGGGGGGGGGGGAGCAGAAGCATATCGCCATGTATTGGGGAACACAGAACAAGAGATTTGGCACCGGGGGGAGGACGCAGAATCAGCACAGGAAAGCAGCATGGTGGAGCCCAGCTGTGGCACCAGCAGTTGGCTCAGTTTTGTGCCACCTGGTCAGGCTTGTCGGGCCCCCTGAATGCTTGGGCCCGGGGGTAGTCACCCTACTTGTCCCCACCTCTCTGTATGCCTCAGCACGAGGTGGAAAGAAAATCGAGGAGATTTCCTAACCCAGAGCCACAGGGGGGGTTTAACAAGCTCACTCCCAGATGGCCCTTTGCACAGCATCCAAACAACCTGTATCTCCCTCAGCAGCTTTTATTCCAGGTCTTCGCTATTCCCCAAGTTACTACTGGGCTTGTACATGGCTGCAGACTCACTTTACAGAAGTATCAAACACAAGGCTCTTCAATCTAGTCCCCTCAACACAAAGGCAACTGCGCTCCCTCCTCCTCACCCCTTGTTCCGTGATACCCTCCAGATCCTTTCTTAGCTTGACGGCACTTTTTTATTACCAGGTATCCCACACCCTGGGACTCTCTTCCCTGGCAGTCCCTGGGGTCAACCAGCTTCCCTAGCCATGGCTGGCCACCCTTAGCCTCCCTCCGTTGACTACAGCTGGAGAAGTTTAGCTGAGCCACATGGTCAGCTCCCCCTGCGTCAGGGTACCAGAGCAAAGACAGTTGGAAATGCCTGGACAGACCCATGGGCCAGAAGCCCTTTGCTGAGATACAATCTCTTTTCCTGTGGCTGCCTCCTCGCAGCATGGTCGGGTCACCCCACATGGCATTCCTGCCTCTTTACCAAGTCCCCACCTGTTAAATCGCCTTTCATCTCTGCTCCCTGGTCACCGGACGTACGTTAAGTCAAGATCCCAGCCCTCTGGCCTGCGAAGTCCCAAACATCCGGAGAGCCCCCTCAGCTGAAGCGGCGATGTCAGAAAAGCAGCCCACTTACTTGCTGGTTTCCCTCTCAAGCTGTTTTCACTTTGCTCCAGCTAGAAGCTGCCTCCTGCTACTGACAGCCTGTCTCTCTGCTTGCCTTCCAGAGCCGCAAAGACTCCAGAGAGCTCGGTTTATTCCTTTCTTTGCTCCGTACTCTGCCTCTGGCCCTCCATCCCTCAGACTGCCTGGCTCCTCTCCAGCCTGCGCTGTCAGAGTATGAAGCCTGGCAAAGACACGTCTCCTGCCTTGCCTCATCATCTCGCCCCCCCGCCCCCCAATCACACTCAGTCCCGCTAAAGCAGGAAGTGTACAAGCAGATTTCCGACAAGTTCTTGTGCGTCTGGGCAGTCAAAACTTTTTAACCCGATACAGGCCTGTAGGCTGGGACAAGAACTCCAGCTGGAGTAACCCATCCTCTATCCACACCAAAAATCCCTTTTGGAGACATGATCTAGAAAGCAGCTTTTCAAGGGATCCGCTGATCTGGTTTAGGCAGCCAGTGGCACAGCAACAGAGGGCCCGTGTGAGAGGGGGTCCCAGTTCGACTGAAAAACGGCTTGGGAAACAATGTTCACTCCACGCACCCAGCAGCCCCTCATAAACCCAGCGGGGCCAGCACTCTCTCGCTGGGAAAGCAGCAGCCGGTCAGGTCCTCCTGTCTCTGCTGTACCATGGCAGCTTTGGACGGGTGTGTTCTGGAGGTGTGGGGCACAGTGACACAGCCTGGCCCACAGAGGGGGCTGCTGGATAGGCTTCATTGGATTTGCCAAGGAACAGGAATACCCACAGGGCAATGAGGAAAACTGGGGCAGCACAGTAACAGGCCAGCCTCTAATAAGGAGTGAAGGGTGGGATAGGGGAGAGCAGGCAGACAAACTGTGTGCAGTGGTGTAGGGACAGGTCTGGCAACTGAGCCCAGGTCCCCCATAGCCTTTCTACATCGTTGGGCGAATGTAGGTAGCACTGGGCACCAGGGGCCCAGGTAGGTGGCAATAGGGCCTTAATGGGCCCCCTGCTGGGACACACTACTCCAGTGTGCATATGCACTCTCCATGAGGGTGGGCCCAGGACACAAAATTTGCAGGTGCTTGGGAGTCATTGGCACCCAGAAAACTGAGGCTGATGACTGGTTCTGGGGTGTAGTGGGGCAAGAATGGTTTAATATCAGGATAAAGTCTGGCGACTGAATTCCCCCCCCCCTTTTTTTTTTTGTGGCTCCCAGAGTTCAATCTGAAATGTCATGCCCATTGGGCCCCTCAGGCTCATAGGTCCCAGTACGGCTGCACCTATTATAACTATGCCCCTGCTGGGCACCCCTCTCGGAGATTAGAAACCCTCTACAACAGAACAAAGACAGCTCTGGAAAGTTTCCCCATCAACAAGCCACAGCCATGGCTACCTCTGAAGGCATCTTACACAATGTAGCCTTTTCCTGGACTTCAAAAGACTGGGTTTAGCAAACTCCCGTGCGGGGGGGGGGGGGGGG
>QEPC01002636.1:108757-119776 GCA_003113815.1 Sphenodon punctatus | reverse complement strand
GGGGGGGGGGCGCATCTGTGTAAACGGCCGGCAGTGGGTGGGGGGAATGGGTGTCCACTCGGTGTTCATCTAACACTGAGCAAGATGTGTGTGTGTGTGTGTGTGCACTCCCGCCTAACACCCACCACCACCAATCATCCACCCACGAAGCCCTCTGGAAAACTGGAGGCCTTGTGGGTGGAGATGTGTGTGTCCATGTAAAGGGACACACACCGCAAAACACCTATCCCCGTCTGTATAAAAACGGCCACAGATGACAAGCTCCTTTGCTCTGTGATCTCCCTTCCTGGCAACATGCTCTCAGTTTCTGCTCTGTGCCAGACTCCTGGACCTACATGCATGTTGGTCCCTCAGACAAATATACCAGACCCTAACCTAGCATGACATTCAAGTATGGCCTCTGCTCAACTGACAGCTTCAATGACCCTAGGACCTTCCAGCCAATCTGACTCCAACTCCCACTCGTAGCCTGACCTAATGCCCAGGCCAAGGTCTTGATAAATGATGCCCCTAGGGTTGGCCTAGTAGCCAAAGTCAACTTTAAACTCAAGTTATTCCAAGAGCTGGCGTAGCATAGTCAACAACATGTTAGGCTTGGATCCAAGAGACGTGGGTTCAAATCCTGTCTTAGCCATTGGGTAAGTCACTCTCTGAGCCTCTTAGGCCACTTTTAAATGAGGAGCTTGGAAGTGCCTCCTGAGCCCCATGTTCAGAGGAAAGCTGCATGGGGAGTGTTTACACGCTACCTGTGCTACCGGAAGTGATGTGCTGCCCATTCTTGGTGGCAGCTGGAGATGCAGGGCTTTGAAGAGGTGTGTTCTGAAAGCCTGACCTTTCAGAACGTGCCTCTTCAAAGCCCCGCGTTTCCAGCCACTGCTGTTGCCGACAACAGGGAGCACGTCACTTCTGGTAGTGTGGGGAGCATTAAACACTCCCTGCGCAGCTTTCTTCTGAATGTGGGGCTCAGGAGGCGTTTCTAAGTGCCTTGTTTAAAAGTGGCCTTAAAGCCCCATCTGTAAAATGGAAATAATAATGACCTCCCTCAAGAGTGAACTAAATAAGGATTGTAAGGCTCTCTGAAGTGTATAAAAAAAAATGAACATGCTACTTTTACTCATAAGCAGGGATCCGGGTTGACTGCAGTGGCATGAATTGCACCATTCCTCGCAGTTTCAGCCATCACCAGCGGTAATTGGCTGGTTTCACGGTGATGTGATTACCTGGGGCAATTTGGAAATTAATATGGAGCCGGGAGTAGCTGGAGAGGTGCAAGGAGCGGAGTGAGCTGGGGCCGCTGGGCTGCCAAGGTCTCAGAGCTGAGATCACCAATATTTCTTACCATGGGCATTAATAAATAATGCCAATATTAGTAAATGGTGGTACCAAGATGGTAGGAGTTGGTGGTCATGCTTTCCCCTTGTAAAACACTGAAATGGTGCAAGAATTCCATTAGATTTTGTGTTATTTGTATATCTGGTTCCTTGCCAATAAATAGTTTTATTTTAGCTTGTGTCAGTTTTGATTAACAAAAGTTGTTCTATGTCAAACTTGCTGGAAATCCATGCTGGGAAGCAAACCTGCATGCATAAAATGTGCATAATTATGCTAATTAGCACAATTAATTATGCTGAATAAAACTACTTATGCGAAATCAAAATAATTATGCTAATTTTTGCTCACTGAGAATTTGCAGAATTTGGTGGCACAGCTTGCGGAATTTACTATATATATTTTTTGCAGTCAACATGGGTCCCTGCTCATGAGTTTAAAAAACACACCATTTGTTTGAAACGGTTACGCTCCCTCTCCATTCCTTAGATGGCTTATTGCCTTCCTGGAACAAAAGAATTAGAAGGTTGGAAAGGAACTCATGGGAATTCCCTCTAGTCCAACCCCCTGCCCTGAGGCAGGATATGCTTCAAGAAAAGACTATAGGCTAGACCTAAAGCATCCCTGTCCAGGCTTTTCTTGAAAACCTCCAGGGAAGAAGATTCTTCAACCTCCTTAGGCAGCTCGTTCCACTGCTGAACTGTTCTAACAGGAAGTTTTTTCCTAACACTTAATCTACCTTTCCTGCAATTTCCACCCATTGCTTCTTGTCCTGTATTCGGTGGCAGTGTAGAACAAATGTTTTTCATCTTTTCAAAAATATTTGTAAAATTCCAACATGAGCCTTAGGGGAAGGATGGGATAAAAATCTGAACAAACAAAATGCCCCCACCCCCTACCCCAGGCATGCCCCGTGCCATCAGCCTTTCCACATCGGACGAGTATCTAGACCCTTGATGATCTTCATTGATCTCCAGAAGCAGCCACATGATTCAGGAGGGGCTGTTTGCTTCTGCGCATCCCAGATCAGACATAGAAGAGATTTCTCAAGAAACCCCACTGCAGACCTCAGTTCTGCATCCCCTTGAGGCTTGGAGAGCCCCCAGGGGCGTTCGGAGAAACAGGCCCCATTTCACCAATGCTCCAAGACTCCCATTCCTCAAGTGAATATCTGCATTCAGGAGCAGTCCTAAACCGGACAGGAGCAAGACTGCTGGAGAGCCCTGTATAATTACACCCGACGGGGAGCCAAACAGAAGAGCGTATTAATCATCACTCCCGTGAACAGCAGTCCGGCCGTCGCTGTGTATGGGGCGTATCATGAGAGGGCTATTAGCTTGGCCCTCTACTGTGTAATTAGTGGTACCATCAGCTCAGCCTTTGCCAACCCTTGGCAGCCACTGGAAACTCAGCAATGAGATGGAGTGGATTGCCAAAAGCTGCAGCCAGGACAAAGGCAGGGAGAGGCTAAAGCCTAGACAAAAATTAAGGAAGGGACCCAAGGGTGCAAAGCAGCTGCCCCTGAAGGATGGGGCAGAGTGGGGTGAACCTGCCCCACCCACTGCCGAGGAGTTATCTGAATAGAATACTCTTCTGGAGCATTATAAGTGTGGGTTCCTTCCCACTCACAGGCACAAAACACGGGGACAGACCCAGTTTGAGGAACAAGGTCAGTTCCCTCCAGTATTCCCTCTATCTGGCAGGGAATAAAACCTGCTCTGCTGTATTATTATTATTTAACATTTCTATAGCACTTTCAGCATTCAGAGTCCTTTACAATCCTCACAACAACCCTGTGTAGTGGGTCATTATTATTCCCACTTACAGATGGGGCAGCTGAGGCGGAGACTTAGGGTTTTTTTAAACGAGCAGGACTTGGGGAGGCGGGGGTGTCTGTGGCCTCTGAGTGGCACAGCTGCAGAGCACCCACTCAGGTGGAGTGAGCGGGGAGGGATTCTAACGGGCAGCTCCCAACGTGGCTACCATGGCAGCCGCCTCACACTCCCCCTGCCATGGGGGAGGGGGAAGCGCACCGGGCTGGCCTTTGAAAGTGACATGTCCCAGCATGAGCGCTGTGGAACCCAGGCTCCCCAGCACTAGCAGCAAGTTCCTGTGACTTTCAAAGGCCAGGCCCCCTGCCCACAGTGCCTATGACCAGTCTGCTGATGTGGCTGGCCACCCCAGTTCATATGGGCAGGGGATGTGTGCGTGCCTGTTGTCAAGGCCCTTTTTGGCTTGCCCCACGTGGCACACTCCAGATTATTTGGCAGTGCTCCATGCATGGCCATGACTGGATGCTGTGTGGCTCACAGGAGCGTGCATTCCCCTGCACTGCCTTCCGACGGGTGGTTGGAGGAGTGGCTCCTGGGTAGGGTGGCCATACTGCCCCTTTACAAGAGGACACTTATGAAACATCCATGTTGCAGAGCTGAATTGGTTCCAGTGAAGCTCTGCACCATGTATTTTTCATAAGCAGCCTCCTTTAAAGAGGCGATATGGCCACCCTGCTCCTGGGTGGCCACGTGTGGTAGCACCTCATTTAAAGACACCCATAGCGACTTGCCCAAGGGCTTCCAAGCAAGTTCACGGTTGGAATGGAATTGGAACCTTGGTCTCTCGAGGCCTAATTCACCAGGCTACACCAACTCTGTAGACCAGCCCCCTTACCACAGTCTTGTGGACCTTTTGAGCCAGTTATGGTCTTTTATTTTAATTTCCTCTCTTATTCTGTTTTAGAGATATAAATAAAGGACTCTATATGCAAATATAAAGACATGAGGGACCAGTCTGTCTGTCTGGAAGTTAAAGGTATTTTGAAGACACCACTCTCACCTCTTAGCAAGGGATCTTCTCCCCCCTCCAAAAACTACTTCATTCTAAGCCAGGGGTGGGAAGCCTCTGGTCCACTGGCCCAATCTAGACCACGGCTTGTTTTTTATTTGGTCCCTTTCCAGTTCCTTGGATCCATTCCCTCATCTCAAACTCTGAAAGAGTGAGCTCAGGGAAAAGGAGCAGAGATGGGGGCATGCACACAAGGGTAGGGGATGGATCCATGATCTGGACCAGCCCCTGCCTCCCCACATCTTAATCACCTCCACCCTCAATTCTTAGCCAGCCCAGGAAGACTGTACTAATTCTCACAGAGGCCCACGGAAAGGAAAATATTCCCTATCCCCTGTTCTAAGCCATGGGAGACCACTGTAATTGCAACTGCCCCTTGAGTGTCCCACTGCGTTGAAATAACTTGCACACCACAGCACAATGCACAAACTCCAGGTAGGATTGCTACCCCTCTGGGTAACTCTTGGAAACTCGGGGTCAAGCCGATTATATTTCTCCAGGTCAGCCAGAGCTAACCTGGAGAATCAGGGCTTCTGGAGGTGGCAGGGAGAGGCCATGTCAGAAAGGGGGGGGGGGGGGGGGGAGTTTACAACCCATTGGTCCCACCCTCTTTCGGATGTGGTCCCACCCACTCTGCGTTACCTCCAAGAAGGAGGTGGCACTGGCCGCAACCCTAGCCCAGGTCATCCCAAGCAAGCAAGGAAGCTTCACTGTGCTACAAAGACAAAACATGTCTGGTCTGGAGCAGCTATTGAGCCATGAATGAATGCTAAAATGCAGGAATCTTAGGAGTTTCTCATTGCTCCAAAGGCTTCAGGATACAAGAACAATGACCTAATCCTTGGCAATGACAGGAAATGGCATAGTATTAGGCAGGATACAAATATGCCAACCTGTTTGTGTGTTCTTATTGTGGGAGCATAAAAAGAGCACTAGGGTCTGCAGCCAGTGCTTCCTTCCAGTGCTGGGAAGAACACCTGGCATTATTACAATGGAAGGGATCCTGAGCATTAGGCTTAAATCTTTAGCTCGTGTAAGTCAAGGAAGATCCAAGAGCAAGAGTGGCAGCTATACCAATTGACACCAGAGGATTGCGCCTCTAAAGCAGGGCTGGCGATCTTCTGGCCCATGGGTCCAAAGTGGCTCGTGTCAGTTTTTTAATTTGGCTCCTTACCAATTCTGAGATTTGACTCGTGGATCTACTGAAAGGAATAACTCGGGAGAAGAGAGTGAGGAGCAGGGCAGGCATTCAAGCACTGGGGCTGGACCCATAGCACAGATCCATACTCTGGACCCTCCATTTCCATTCCACATCCTGAGCACATTCCTTAAGCATCCCCACCTCCTGTCCAGCCCAAGGAGCTTGTACCCATTTTCAAACTAGCCCACAGGAGGGAAAAGCTTCCCACTGATTTTTCAGTTTAGGACAGGGATTCTCAAGATTTTTTGCCTGTGAGACCCCATCTTGTGTCTTGCATATAATCCCATGACCCCAGATTGCTACAAAAACACGCAACATCTATCAAATACCAAACTTCAAACCCTTTCACAGATGCTGCAAGCGTCCCAACCTACCGTTTGGGACTGTCTGAGTAGAGATTTGCTGCAACTTGGTGAGTTTCACTCATTTCTCATCAGTTCCACTTCCTGATTCTCTGTCCGCAAACACTGCAGAGCATTTAAAAACACTTTTTAAAAGCTTCCTCTTTCCATCAGAAATTCTTCTGGGATACTTTCCCACTGCTTTTTGCATCCTGGAAAAAGATTTTGCAAATATATTTTGCAAATATCTAAATATCCCCCCCCCCCTCCCCCTGCCAAACATATTAGCAAGTATCGCTGTGTTCATTATTCTTTTTCTTTTCTTTCTTGACAAAGAATCATGAATTATTTCTTGGCGCTTTCACATCGGAAGTGATCCAGAAGGGCGGGGAGTTGCTGATCTTAACCAAGGAGCAGAAACAAAAGACAGACAGGCCAGTGGGACAGTTGTCAGAAACCAATCAGGCTCAAAGCCCAGCTCTAGGCAGGAGCTTACCCAACATTGCATCAGAGAAAGTGATGAGAATTGGGAAAGGGGGGTTTCCCAAGACAATAAATAGCAATAAAAGCAACATTAAAACTGGATTCAGTCCTAAAGAACTTGAGAGTAGACAGAGTTAAGAGGAGATGTAGCACATCACCTCCCCTTAACAGGCCTTCGCTCATTAGCAACCTGTCTCGGTATTGGACCAACAGAAAGCTGAACAGAGAAGTAACGGAAAGAGAAAACACCCTGCCCCCACACTAAATCTCCGGGAAGTCAGCTCTGCAAATCGGATTTTCAACCCTCAGCCCAGCTGCAGACTCCTCACCCACATACATACGCACACGGACAAAAGCTTCATAGAGCTGCTGGGGGGCGGGGGGAGGCTGGGTCCTTGCTAGGAGCTCGGCCCAGAGGAAGGTGGATATACGCACGCATGTGATGGAGCAATCCCAGCAGGGCCGGTATGGTATGCGCCCCTGTTCCTGTGCCTCTCGGCCCAGATGTTTTCGATTCTTGTCTGGTTTTCTATTGTAAAATGCTTGGGTGGCTATGCTGGATTTTAGCATCCAGGGAGAGCAAGAGGCTGATGGAAGGAAGGGGCATTACACGGACAGGCCCTGCAAAAGCCCTGGAGGTGCCCTCAGTTCTAACCGGCAGCTTAGTCCTGGTTAGATTGACCAGCTAAAGGGGGATGGTCCTAGGCTCCATCCCACTAAACAATTCTGCAGACATAAACAGTCTGCTCGGTCACATGGTGGGGGGGGTGTGCAGCGGGGGGAGGGTTCCAGTTCTTCCTCGTGGTTATGAGCTGTGATGTGTTGCCGGGGGCCCAATGTGGCAAAGCGGGACATTGCAATAGTCCCGCCTGGCACTTCAATGCACGACTGTCCCACCTGCGGCAGGACAACTGGTCACCTTAGTCCTGGAATCCCAGCCCAGGCCAGAATCCCTCCACCCTGATCCACAGCGGCCTCTGCTATCGCAGCCTAGCACTTTCAAACCCACTGAGTTCAATGAAGAGCCCATTAAAGGGTCTGAATAATAAACCAGAGCTGGAAAGCTAATGTAGCTGAACAGGAAAAGGCTATGTTAGCCTAGCAGGACCGCACGGCTGCGGGGTGGGTCTGTGGGCACCGTGTGGAGCACCCACACATGTCCGGTGAATGGGGGCAGGAATCAAACGGGCCAGGATGGGTGTGCGCCCCAACCCACGCACTGCCCACTCCTGACCTCACACGGAGCAGCCCCGATTTCCCCCTGATGCTCCGTGCGTGGGCATGAGTGGGCAGGGCACGGGCCACAGGAGAACGCACCCACCCACGCCACCCTCCAACAAGCGCTTGGGTGTGTGGGGATGGGTGGACCTACAAGGGCACGTCCCATTTAAAAATGGCCTAAGAGCCTGGGATTCAAATCCCATCCTAGCCATGAACTTGCTGGGTTACCTTGGACAAGTCACTATCGCTCAGCCCATCTGTAAAACGGGAATAATAATGGCAGGATTATTGTGAGGATGAACTAGATAAGGATCGTAAACTTCTTTGGACACTGAAAGGACTATAGAATTTATAAACAAGAATTATTAACATCTGGAGCCCCAGAACCTTCTGTTGATTTTGGTAGGTTTTTGGCACCAGCTACCTAAAAACGAGACCAGATTTTTTATTTAGGTTTCTATACATGGGGGATTTAGGAGGCGGAGCCTAACTTTAAATTTGAACATACTGAGATGTTTCCAAGTTGAGTGAAATGCAAGAGGGAAAGAAATGGGATAATCAGAGGTTCCCAAACTGGAAGATTGGGGTCTCCAAACTGGGTCTCAATCCCAGCCAATATTTGCTATCCTCTGCATGTCATGGGATTAGACTGATGTCTCAAAATGGGGTCACACAAACGTCCCCAAAATTTGGAAACTACTGTTCTAGATTGAAAATAAAATCCCCTAAAATTACGTTTAATGATTAAACCTCCTCATGTGCCTAGCAGATAAACTAGTTTCACAAAAGATTTTTAACCTAGTTAAGGCTGACTGAAATTGCCGAGTCGGCATTCAGGGGAAGGGAGCCCCTGTATCTCTCACCATTTTCATATTCCCAGCCCACAAGCCGTCTTGCCACATTCCCCGCTCCTGAGACAGCCTGTGGCATTCCCACTGTCATTCCCACCCTGTCAGCATTTCCATCCCAAGCCTGTATTTTGAGGGGAACCTTTGGTTGCCCAAAAGAATGCACCTCTGGCTGAATCTTGGTGAAAGGGGATTTCTGGTTTCAGAGGGAATTGGTACATGCTTTATAAAACTAAATATGCCCATTGACTTCAGTTCTATATGCATTATGAAATGAAAATTGTCAGGGAACAGATTGCTTTATAATAATTATCCTGCTCTTTGTATGCCTTGTCTGAAACATCCGGAGCCAGACACCGTCAGAGGCAAGATCCTGGGCTGGGGAAACTACTGGTCTGACCCAGTGTGTTCCAACCCTGGAGGTGGCTGCATTTATGTGCTGACTAAGGGTGAAAACAAACATAATGCTAACTCCATTTGAACACGGTGTTAACCAGTGTGGTGTAATGGCTAGGTGCGAGATAGAGAGGACCCCTGTGCAAGTCTCACCTTAGCCAGAAACTCACTGGGTGACCTTGGGCCAGTCACAATATTCTCTCAACCTAACCTACCTCACAGGTTGTTGTGAGGATTAAAAGTCATGCTAATTTGTTGTGCGTAAAGCGCTGAGTGCCATGGCAGGGAGAACGCTATATAAAAATAAAGATTATTATTCTTACACATTTTGCAGGGCTGTATTGGTGCCCTATGCAGTCCTGCAACATGCATAAGAAACGTTAAAGCAGTGTTAAAGTGGAGTTAGCATTATGTCAGGTTTTTTCACCCTAACAGCTTTTTGTCTCCTCTTTGAGATCAGTCAGGTTAAAGCGGGGTAGGGAACCTTTTCTTTTCCACGGGCCACTTTGAAATTTAGAACAGACTTCTTGGGCTGGATAGGAACTGGGGGGGCAAGGGTGCTTAAGGGGTGTGCTCAAGGCAGAAAGGAAGAGGAGGGCCCAGCTTTGTACCCTGTATTCATCTATACTTAAATGCAGGCCTTCATCTTTGCTTCCTTCCCCGAAGCTCAGTCTTTCAGAGCTCATGGGTAGGGGGCAGATCCAGGAACTGGAAAGTGGCCAAATAAAACACACTCACAAGCCATATTCGTCCCACGGTATTTGCACCCCTTATTTAAGTTAAACATTAGGGGGGGAAATTCTAACTCTGAGGAGAGTTCAGCAGTGGAATAATTTGCCAAGGAAGGCTGTAGGCCCCATCATTGTTGGCAGCTTTTAAAAAAGGTCAGACAGGCATCTCTCAGGAATGAGGTAGGTAGTGTAGATCCTGATTAATAGCACGTGGCTGGAGTAGGTAACACTTGGGGTACCTTCTAGATCTAGGATTCTGTGCTCTGAGCTGATGGTGGATTGATTCCAGAATAAAAGCAGTGGGAGCCCTCTCTGAACTTTCCAGAGCACCAGCAACAGGGGGGTGGGGAATAAATGTGGGTACACGTGTGGTACACTGCCCTGCCTTTGAGGCAGCAGAGACCGCAGCAGAGAAAGAGAGAGGGCTCTGCCTGTCACTCTAATACAGCTTGACAGGTCTCCCCGCTAGCAATGCTTCTCGGAACACTGGCCTTAATTCCTGTCTCGATGCAGCTGTCACCACCCTTGAGACACAGCCCAGGGTGAAGGGAGGCCTGTACAATAGCAGGGTTGGGGTGAGGTGAATGGGAGGACCAGGGTTGCGGGTGAACTGATGAAAATGCTGGGGGGGAAGAAAGCGTAGTTAGGAACTTCCATAACAGTGGGACATTTAAAAAAACAGCTGCAGTGCAGTGGAAGGGGATATAAGGAGTTGCCCGAGTCAGACCAATAGTTTATCTCAGCCCAGTATTGTCACAATGTGACACGGTAAGAGCAATGTACCTGGCGCTTTACAAAAAACAAGATAGACATGGTCCCTGCCCGAGAGCTTCAGCATACAAAGTACTTTACAATCCTTTTTTAGTTCACCCTCATAACAACCTTGTGAGGCAGGTCTTTATTATTCCCGTTTTACAGAAGAGGAACCGGGGCTGAGAGACAGTGACTTGCCCAAGGCTGTTAAATGAGTTCATGGCTAAAGCAGGATTTGAGCCCTTGTCTCCCAGCTGCAAGTCCACCACCTCATCCCCTAAGCTACCCTGGCTGAACCTTCCTTAAGGTTGGCTATTTTGCACCAATCCCCAAATGCATTTACATTTCTTTACTTTTGGTTTCTTTGTATTCTCCATGTATTTACCTTGTCTTGCAATTATTCAGTTTAATTTCTGACCTATTGTCAGCCTGAAGAGTCATGCGCAGTGGCCTGAAAGTTTGCATATCCTTTACCAGCAGAAGTTGGTCCAATAAAAGCCATCCGATCTCCTTTGTCTCCAGATACCAAAAGCTCAAGCCCAGTGTCCTGAAGTTCAGAACCTCCAGGTGTTAAGGAAATATTTCCTTGGTTGTTTTTATAAAGGGAACCAATAATCAACCCACTCCTTGGACCCGTCTCCATATCCCCATGTGCACGACTAGAATCCAACAGCTTGAGAGCTCCCCCTTCAGAGCCTCCCACTTGTCTTGATGCCACATCACCTATACAGTAGCAGGGCTTTCTCCTGCAAGCAGCATGAAACTTCCCCAAACATTTCCCCTTTCAAGACTCTTCAAATGAAATCAACCAAAGCCAGGACCTAGCAGCAAATCAAACTTGTGGAGTTGGTCTGTAAAGAAAGAGCACCCATGTT
>QEPC01002636.1:88643-108208 GCA_003113815.1 Sphenodon punctatus | reverse complement strand
GGGGGGGGGGGGTGCTTCACACGAGCAGCCCCACACATGGCCACGCCATCCACACACTGTCCGCCCTGTTCACACACGGGGCATTCTGGATTTTCCTGGAGTGCCCCATACGTAGACAGGGTGGGCAGTGCGCAGATCACGAGAGCGTGCACACCCCCACGTACCATATTCAAATGAGACATCCAGTCCGTGGATGATGAGTGTCCATGCGTGGGGGTGCCTCGTGTGAAAACACTTCATGTGTTGGCTACTCGCTTGTCTGAATGGACATCTGGGCCAACTGTGCAGGGGCAAGCACTTCCATGGAGCTGCCGCGGTGTAAGTGGGCACAAGCAGAAGAGAGCACGGTGGCACTGGAGAGCTGTACTGCTGCCATGATCGCCTCACCTGTTCCTGGGTTCCAGGAAGCAGTGGTGGCGGCTCCCTGATATCCTGCTACTAACAAGGAGTCAGCTACCGCTGCTCCACAAGACTGGTAGGACAGCCCTTCACCCCCAACAGTCACTGGCTAGCCACAAACAGTTGTGTGTAAACATGGGTGCATAATCCCTTACGTCAAGGTTGGGAACATTTTTCCTTCTGGGGGCCACTTTGAAAATTAATACAAGCTCTGAGGGCCGCACAGAAGTTGGAGGCGTGCACTCAAGAAAAGAATGGGCCCAGATCATGATCTGTCCTCTATGCTTCTGTGCATACCTTCATCTCTGCTCACTTACCGTGCTCAGTTTTTCAGTGCTTTGGTGTAGGAACTGAATTCAGGGGCCAAATCCAGGAAGAGGAAAGGGGCCACATAAAAATTTGGCCCCCAGACCTCAGTTCCCCACCCCTGGCATACGTGTTCAGGGTCATAGTATGTATTAGCACCCAGACAAGCCGGAGGGGAGGGGAATGCTCATTGCCCTTTTAAGGCAGCTGAGCTCTGAGCTGCCAACATACCTCATTAACCTCTTCGAACCCAGGAATTCGGACTCATCACTTCCTTCTGAGTGCATGAACAGAAGCTTCCCCAGGGTACTTCATTCTGCAAAGCACCATCTCAGTAATCAGGACGCATTTGTCAGGAAGCTAATTAGTCAGTTAAATTAGAAGCTACCACTCAGAAAGGATCTTGGTGTCATTGTGGACAATACACTGAAATCTTCAGCTCAGTGTGTGGCAGCGGTCAAAAAAGCAAACAATGTTAGGAATCATTTGGAAAGGAATAAAGAATAAAACTGAAAATATTGCAGTGCCCCTAGATAATCCATGGTATGACCGCACCTGGAGTATTGTGTGCAATTCTGGTCACCCCATCTCAAAATAGACATTGTAGAACTAGGTCCTTTTTACACAGGCCATAAGGCGGGGGTCGGTGTATGCTGGGGTCTGTGGGCGGGAAGAGGGTGTAGATGGACACACACCCATCTACTCCCACCTCAACCCATCGACGCACAGAGCAACTACTGTTTTCATTGGTTGCGCCGTGTGTGGAGGATGGTTGGAGGTGGGTGTGCACACACCTTCACCCATATGCCATGGGATTTACATGGGCGGCACCCATGCATGAACACCCTCTGAGGTGCCACCCATGTAAGAAGGGCCCTAGAAAATGTACAAAGAAGGGCAACAAAAATGATCAAGGGTATGGAATGGCTCCCATATAAAGAGAGGCTTGATAGGTTGGGGCGCCGCAGCTTGAAGAGGCAACTGAAAGGGGATACGGCAAGTTTGTTGTACATGGTAGAGCACATGAGTGGTGTGGAACACGTAAATAGGGAGCAGTTATATTCCCTTTTTAACAACTAGAACAAGGAGACACTGTGAAATTCACTGGCAGCAGATTTAAAACAAATAAGTATTTTTTCACTCAGCACATAATTAACTTGTGAAACTCACTGCCAGAGGAAGTGGTCAAGGCCGGTAGCGTAGCTAGTTTTAAAAAGGGAGTGGATAAGTTCTTGGTTGGCAGGTCTATTAACGGGTATTCGCCAAGTAAGTTTGGGGGACGTAACCTCTTGCTGTTGGGGGCTACAATAATAGGGAATGGTTTGCCCACTGCGACCGGTTGCGTACTTCTCCCAGGAAAAAAGAGATTGGCCACTGTCAGAGACAGGATGCTAGGCCTGATGGACCGTTAGCCTGACCCACTACAGCACTACTTATGTTCTCCCACACACCCCAACTGCAGGTTTAGTGGGCCCCCACCTTGTCAGGACTCTGTTAGGAGCACTCCATCTGGACATGGCTGGGTGCCACCAGAACATTTCAGGGAGAACCGGCTACCCGGTAACCATCTGAACGAAGTTCCCAGCACGCTTTTTCCAGGCAGCTGGATCAGGACCCAGGGGAGTCCTGCCAACCGAAGCAACAGAAATCAGATTCAAAGAAAGAATTGGGGAGTCCCACCTTCTTACACTGTGACTACAACTTGAGTGGTGGTAAAAGCACCCAGGAGTTGTGCCCCCCATCCCTGCTCTAGACAGTACAGCACTTCCCAGTCCTAAAAAAGAGAGCCCAGGCGTCCTGGTTCCCAGCCTCTGCTCTGAATAGACAGTACAGGACATTTCATACACCCAGGGAATTGAATCCAGAAGCCCTGCTGCCTGGCTCCCAGTCCCCTACCTACAAGGCAGCAGCACACATCTCCTCTTTGTCTATCCAGACATTCATGTCCACAATCATTGGGAGGTTTTCCCTCCAGGCTCCACCTCCTCCTCTTCCTAAAAAGGGAGAAAGGAAAAGGGCTAAGGCTGCGGGGAAACTGATTAGCTAAGTCTCATCTCTTTGCCAGGCAGGTCATTGATGTATGGAGTGTCCCCTGGCCTCGGTTGCCTAGGGAGCCCCCTTCCACACACACACACACACACACACACTCGGCAGCAGGCAATGCTACTTAGAGGTGTAACCACAGCAACACAACTCCCTCGCCCAGTCTTAGGATTTGTTGTAGACACACACACACAGATTGTTGCACACCTTAACCCCTCTATATTATGTAGAGAATTTGGAATATTAGCCCTTTGTCCCCCTTGACACAGAAAATAAAACGTTAAAAACCTAGGACCGGCTACAACACCCTCCCACGTTCCCCACTTCCTTCCCCTTGCACAGGGCTAGCAACCTCATTCGTTCTGCAAACACGTTTACAACAATCTCTGTTCTGGCTTGGAAGGACTTTGCTGGGCGGGCGGGAAAGTTCAGCGAGACGCTTTGCAATCGTTCCTCATCATTCCCTTGGGCAGAGACTGAATCAGCCCTGGATTGACTGATTGCTAAACAGCACAATGCAAACAGGCATGGGGGAAAGGGCACCGGGGTGAGGGTGGTAAATTTGAGTTAGAGGAGAGGGGATCAGCTCCACGTGGATCAGTCAGTCTCTCACCTGGCCAGAGAGCAGATCTGATTCGTCCTCAATCACGGCGGCTGCTGGCTAAAGTTTCTCCCGCGCTGCAGCCCCAAACTCAAAGCAAACTCTTCCCTCCTCAGTCAGTTTCATGGAGTTGCAGTTTGCAAACAATAGTCTCCAACCTGAGAGAGGCAGCTGGCGGGGGAGGAGCCTCTGCCCCCTTCAGCATAATCCATGGCACGTCTCCAATCAGAACAACTGTAGGGAGGTAAGGTTCACTCCTTATTAGCATAATACAGGAGAGCAAAGGGGTGTGGAGGTGGTTAGGATTTATTTGCATACTACGTGAAATCTCTCCAATCAGAGCCGTAAGAGGGCGGAATTCCAGCCTGTATTTACATAATACATGACATGTATCCATTCAGTGAGGGGATTCGATGGTCATAATAGCAGCTATAGCTCCAATCACAGCTGTACGGGGAGGGATTCCAGCCTATATTTACATAATAGGTAGCATGTACTCGTTCATAGGGGAGAGGGAGATCCCACTATTCGCATACCAATTCTAACTCCAGTCAGAGCTGATGGGGGGCAGCAGGGGTTTTAATAGAATGCCCTCCCATTTGAGTTCTGGGAGCTGGGACTCCTGGTTTCTCTTTCCTAGGTCTGAAAAATGTGCTGTGTTCACAGCAAGGGACTGGGAACCAGGAGTTTTGGGTTCTGTTCCTGAATCTAGGAAATGTGCTGTACGGTCCAGAACAGGGAACTGGGGCCCAGGATTCCTGGATTCTCTTCCATAGGCCCGGAAAGGTTTAACTGTCTCTAAGTTCAGTTCCATATTGCTTCAAGGGCAAGACTGTCGTGGCCAAAGGGGAAAGAACAATGCCCCACCCAGACCCTGTGAGAAATGGTGGTGTGGGCCTCTTCTAACATAGGAGTTTTGACAACCAGCCCTGTTAAGTAAAGGTGACATAATAGGCTTTCCATTTTCTTCAGGAATTATTTTATGATGGCCAATGAAATTACTTTAAATCTGTTACCAATGTGATAAATATAATTATGAAACAGAAAATCCCACAGTTTACAAAATCACAGATTTTTACACATTTGATTTTTAAATAATAGGAATAATCCATCATTATTCTTATTGTATGGGGATGGGTGAGGGTCACAGGTAACTGTGGCAAGAAACCCCTGCAGTAACTTCAGTTTCACTCCCCCTCCATTTCCCCACCTCTACACCCCCCCAGGACATTCTCCTTGTGCCTCCACTTACAGCTCCCTCCTCTTTTGTATCACTATAGACCCCGAACTCCCCTGTCACCCTTGTTCCCCCAGCCCTCCTTCACCTGGTGCTGGGTCATGCCGTCTCTCAGCTTCCTGCTTTCTGGCCTCCCCTGTTTACATGAGACTTGGTGAGGACTGGGGAGCCCCAAGATTCTCGGTGCTCAGGGCTCAAGAATCTTTAAATTGCTTCTCTTCCCCATGCCTCACCCCAGGGACATAGCCAGGTGGGAATGGGCCCCCTGGTGGGGCACGCCACTCCAGTGCCCTCTACATGCATCCCAGGCTTGTGGACCTGATGCAGCGGCACCTGCTGTGCCTATTATAGCAATGCCCCTGTCTCCCCATCTCCCACCCCACTTCATTCACTGCCTCCCCTCACATCCCAGTTGGCTTTTAACAGGATAAGCATACAGGCGAACAATTCTGGTTCCATTCGGTAGAGGGCAGTGGTGAAGAGGAAAACACACTTCTCTATACATTACATACACACACTAAACGTTATGCTAACAAAGGCTGTAATAAACACACATACACTCTATCTCTTTCTCTCCACAGACACATGCACACGCATATGCACACGCATACACACACTTTTGCTAACTCTCACAGTTTTAAATATTTGGTGTTTTCCTGAAAGACCCAGCTGTGTTAGTCTTGGAATTATGTAACAATTTCAGTTTTTTTCTTCCTATTTTCTTTTGGAGAGAATTTTCTTGCCCTTCATCGTTGCAGAGGAGACCCTGAAGATTTGAACTTGAAAGGCTCAAAGACTATGAAGGCAAATAAAACAAATCCCAATTTGTTTTAAATCCTATGATTTTAAGTCAATCTTGTGCGTTGGTCCGCCGGGGGTGCCCTCTTGCAAGTTCTGTACGGCAAAGGCACGCAGGGAGGTGTTCTCGGTGACTGCTCCACAGCTCTGGAACTCCCTTCCCTTGGAGTTTTGCCAAAGACCAAACCTGAGCATCGTCCGTATCTAGCATAAGCCCTATTTATTTGAGCAGGCCTTTAGCAGGCGGGGGTAAGGTTTAGGGAGTGTTTTCAATGGAAATTTTTATAGCTTTTATTTTTGTACATTTTATACGTCTGTTTATATTTATGTTAACCACCCTGACCCCTCAAAGGAAGAGCAGGTTAAAAATCCAAACAAATTAATTAATTGGGTAGCCTGGCTCATTATTAATTATTATTATTATTATTTCGATTCGATTGTCAGGGAGCGGCTGTGGCTAAAATTGGCCACACTTCAAATGGAGAAAAGATTGTTATTCCTGATTCATAACCTATACAGGAACACCTCGATAAAGGTTAGAATCAACTATTTATTGTCTATCTGAACGATATTGTAGCAGAGCTGACCGGAAAGGAACATCATGCCCCCCAGATAGGAGATATAGATATTACATGTCTCCTTTACGTTGATGACATGGTTTTGCTCTCCCGCTCACTGGTGGGCCTGCGACGGCTTCTGACGACCCTGGGGAAGTACTGCAGAGAGAATTTCTTAGAAATTAACTATGACAAGACCAAAGTCCTGGTCTTCTCTAGGAAGAAAATCAGTCTAAGTGGACCATAGATAAGGTGGAAATCAAAGAGGTTAGGGCTTTTAGATATTTAGGTGTTATATTTCAGACTAATGGCGGATGGTCCCTGCAGGCCCAGGCAGAGCAGGACAAGACTCGCAAGCTATCGAAAGCTTTAGTGGCCTTTTTAAAGTCCAGAGGTGGCTATTTAATCTTTCCAGCGATAAAAATATTTGCCCATAAATGTGCTCCCCAATTACTCTATAGAGCCCATTTCTGGGAATTAGTCAAATTAAATTTTTTTAGAGAAACTCCAGTCGGGCTTTATTAGATCTTTTAGCTGCCCCAGCTGGAGCTAGCAACCTGGCCCTTGGGTTAGAATGTGGATTACTCCCCTCAGTGAGAGGGTTTGGAGAGGCGCTTTTAATTACTGGTTGCACTTATTCTTTGGGATAGCAGCTCCCCTATCTTTGTCGGTCATGGTTGACAAGACCTCGAATATATGGGCCCAGACTGTGGTGGCAAAAATAATTTGCATGGGTATTGACACAACGGCCCTGACCCCATTGGGGTTCAAAGGGGCAAAAAAATTCCTGGCAGATAGACTGTCCGACATAACATGGCAAGAAGTGAGATCTGCCATTGGTGATAACAGGGCGCTGGGCGTCTATTTGTTGATTGCTAATAGAATGCATTCCCTGATGCCCTATTTAGATAGCTGCTTCTTAAGCAAGTACCGGAAACCGTTCCTGTTGGCTAGGCTAAACTCTCTTCCTTCGGCCTTGATAGAAGGCAGATATAGAGGAACCCCGCTGGCAAAACGATTATGTGAATGTAACCTCCAACAGATTGAAACCCTGAAGCACATTCTATTGCACTGTATGTTTTATATGGAAGCACGAGAAAAGTATATCCATTCAATGACTGCCCCATTCCCGGGAAGGGCACCAGAGTTTTATGTTGTGTATGTCTTGGGGGATCAGTCTATAGGGGTCTCAAGCAAAGTAGCTGCCTTTTTATGGAGAGTCTTTATTTTAAAGTCAAGAATGAAGACCTGATATGCTTCTAGCTTTTTTGGGTAGTAATATATGTTTTAATGGAGATTGTAATTTGTTTATTCGGTGCCTCTGTCGGGGTCCATTCTATCAGAATATCGTTATATTCTATTTTATCTTTTTTAAGGCTCTTACAGACTATACGATATATATATATTTTATAGGATAATATTTATAATATCCATTCTATATTAAGAGCTGTGTAACATTTAATTAGGAGGGATAATAGAGGGTGTTCCCATATTTATTGGGGACCTAAGGTCCAGAAGAGCCAGTGTACCCCTGATGGAACCCATTTGGGATTTAAAAGATAAGATGTGTTAGTGCTTCCTGATGAAATCTTTGGATGTATTAACTGGACCAGTGGTCCCGTGTGAGAGGAACTGGCCTTTGTGTCAACCCCTCATTTGATGATTTTAAGATGGTGTTTTGTATTTTATACTTGGCATTCCTTTTCGTTTTGTTATAGCCTATGGCTTCAACAATAAACATATTATATTATTAATTATTATTATTATTATGTTTGCGGTTGGTAATATTAATAGAGCACATGCATGCACGCACATACCCACACTTTGCACACACCCACACCCACTTGCACACACGCAGAATGATTTGCCATAGAAATAGACTTTTGTTTCACAAAAATGCATCTCCAACTCCAGCTCAGTTTGGCTTGTTTCTCGGTACTCTATTGCTGATTTATATTTAGCCAAGCTGTGTTCCACGGGGCACCCGAGGGCTGCTTTGTTCCTTGGGGCCTCATTTCCAGCTGCTTTTATAAATGTCCATTTAATGCATTAAAGACAGCTAAAAATACACCCAGGCCACTGCTTTCATAATGTTGCTTTTCCGCATCAGTAATTGCTGGCGCTGCCACAGGGGATGTTATGGGAGAGGAGACAATCTGTGTGTGTCACTGGGTGATTTCAGACATTACGCGGTCCCGATTCACCACAGTGGATTCCCGGTGGGGGTGAACAGATTAACCACCCCCCGTGGTCCCTGAACAGACATGACGGGACCGGGACCACGGCAGGGAATCGGACCACCGGACCACGGCCCGGGGCAGCGCAACAGACATTACGCCAATCCCGGGCCGGGCCGTGGTCCAAGCACCCGGAACACGCTGGGGCGGCTCGTCCCGGCTGCTGTCGTGTGCCATTTAAATCTCCCTCCCCGGTCTGTGTTGTGGCTGGTTGCCTGGCAGCGACACTGCGTGCTTTGTCCCCAGCTGGGAATCATTGTCTTTGGTTCCGGCCGGTGGTTGCCGTTCAGACAGTACTTTTTTTTGTTTTCCGTTGGGAATCTCTTTGACCACGCTTTCGGAGATGGTCTGGGCCGGAGCTCCGGAAGCGTGGTTGATTTTGACCCCATGTGGGTATTGACTGTGGTGAACATCTGGCGGCCGCTGAACAGACATGCAGGCCCCTTTGGCCCCACCGCGGAATTGACCGTGGTTCACTGTGGTTGAGTGTGATCTCGTAATGTCTGAAATCACCCAATGTGTCCCACACTATGGGAAGGTTTAAGAAACCCCTAACCCCTCTTTAGGAAGCACTGAGTTCACTCCTCCCTGGAGAACCAATGCTTAGGATCAGGTATGTCTGTTTGGCTGCTTTTGATGTAAATGCATTTAAAATGCAAATGCAGCTGCTTGTGGACAGCGTGGAGTCCTCTGTCTAGGGACCCGGTGGACACGACACAGATAGCGGTAGAGAAATCTTCCTGCACACCCTACCCCACCCCCAATGTGTCTCACACACACCCTTGATGGGCGATAGGGGATTTTAGAGTCTGTGCCACCTTTTATCTTTGGCAGCCTTGCACTGCACACTGCCCAGGTGGTGCTTGGCTTGGCTGCTGACTGCTGGTCTGAGAACCACCAACCTCATGTCACCCCATACAGCAAACAACTGCTAGACATCCGGCCATTCCGTATCGGGCCTGCCTTTGGTTTATAGGTTGGAAAGCTGCTTGGCAAAGCAAACTTTAGTTCCTGCATCATGCTCCAGGGTGGAGCCATCCAAATATCTGAGATTCTGGCTCTTTCAAGCACCATTCTCAGTCACTGCATCTTTAGTGAGGGATGCTTCAGGGTGTGTCCGTTGCTGTGGGTACCTAGTATCTTCCGAGGCTACAGTTTTTCTGGAGGACGCTAGAGGGCACTCCCTGACAGCACTTTTAGGCTCTCTTTACCTTGGATGGTAAGGATTCGGAATCAAGAATGCCTTAGGGTGACTGCATTTACCAGAACTGACATGTTTCATACAAAGAAATATGGGGCTCCCTCCAAAGGCAGTTTATCTCCCTGTCACACTCCTGGAGAGGGGGATACAGTCACCCAAATTCCACCACGCCTAGATGTGCATGGATGAATCTAGCCTCTTTCAGGCCTCTCACCCTTTCTAGCCCTCAAATGACCAGCTTTTTAATAACTGCCCCGCGAGCTTCAAGGCCCAAGCTTGTGTGAATCCCTTTCCTTGTGGGAACTGGAACGTGTAATATGGAGGGTGTTAGGGGAAGTGCCACTTCCCTCCTGGAGGAAACTTGGAAGAGGCAGGACTATATTGGAGGGAGAGGGATCACACTGGAGCAGGCGGAGAAAGGGGCTGCAATGCTCCCACCCTTTATAGAGCATTCTGACATCATTGCACTCCATGGGGGCGGGGCCATAATGGAAAGGGGGTGGGGTAAAAGGGCTGTTATGCCCCTTTCTGACATAATCCTGACCTTGCGGAGTGTCATGACATCACAGAGCTCCATAAGGGTGAGGTCACATCAGAAAGGGGGCAAGAAAGTTCCTGTGGCCCATCCCCTTTCTGCGGGGGTCACATCCCCTGCTGTCCCTGGAAACCCTGACTCTAGCCACCCTTGGCTGAGCTGGAGAAATCAGGATCCCCAGAGCCCAAGAATTTGTGAAGTGCCCCATACTGGGCCTACTCTGATTCTCCCAAAGCCCCACACTCTCTGCATGGGCTCCACAGTGAGCTGTAGGGTCAGCAGTTGGGCTGCGGGAGCAATAGGGATGGGTAGGTCAGAGTGAGACACTTTCTCCAGGATCCAGCCCCATCATTATCCCTCACAGCAGGAGTAGGGTCCCCTGAGACAGCAGGACCTGCCAGTCAGCAGAGTGCTGAGGGGGCCTGCTAAGCTCCAGCTCAACCTCAGCTCACCTGGAAAGCTCTTGCCAGCTTAACCTCTGCAATGGTGGCCCCTCGGTGAGGAATTTCTTCCTGACCACCTCTGCTCAATGTCCTCTCGCCTCCCATGACTCCTCTCACCCCCACCTCAATGACACCTCTAGTGCCTCCACTCAGCAGAGGTGGGGGCTTCCCCTTGTAGGGAGAAAGCTGTCATTGTCCATTGGGAACCCCAGGCAGGATTCCCGGTGGTGGCTGCACCTGGCAGGGGGAAGGGGGAAGCCCCCGCCTCTGTTCTCCATGGTCAGAACCGTGCAAGTGAAAAATCCTCTGTAGATCTCCATGGACTGTTCGGAAACCACAGAGAAGAAGCTGATCCGCGTCAGTCTTTCCCCATTCTCAGAAGTGGCGGGGGCAGTCGATAGCTGGGATCCCACCCCTGTACATGCAACATCTGGCTTTCAGAGTGGATCAGAGCTAGGCCGAGCCTGGGGTCCCTGCTAGCAGCTGAGCTCCCCGCCCCCTTTGTGCTTGGATCAGCACTGAAGCCCATGAGCCATCCGGCCTTTTTCTACCTCGTTAGATTTATTGAAAAATTAAAAGCACAAGCTCTTTATATAGAAATACAATAATTTTGCTGGCCATGTACAAGGTGTCTTGTCACTGGCTGCCCATGCAGAGGAGCCCTGCGCCCTGCGGTAACCAAACACGCTCATCAAACCAGCAGCTGCCTGCTTGACACACCCTCTGCAATTGCCAGTAGCAGCCATGGAGCCTGGTGCTCAGCGTGTGGCACTAAGCTTACTGCAGGGTGCCCCCTGGAGGCCCCCATCCCAGTGGTGCTTGGGAGTGAAGGGCGGAGCAAAGCATGGCTCCTCCCCTTTTCTCTGTGGAACAGGTGGTGGTGGGAGATGTGGTGAGGTCTGGGTGTGGGAGCCCTCAGGGCATCTTGCCCCCATGCCTAGGAGTAGAGGAGTGAGCAGAAGGTCTGGATAATGCCAGGAACTATAGCTGAGCCAGAGAGGAGGAGCCAGGGCTCTGTAAGGAGCCAGGCAGGGAGCAACTAGGAAGAGACAACTCCTCCATCACTCCTCTTTTATTCCTCATCTCTATCTGCTCTGTTCCCACTCTCACTCCTAGTCTTGAGGCAGCAAGGCTGCTCCCAGCCCTGGGTCTAGCTAACCCCGATTTCCTGGGCGATCCTGATCTGTGCCTAGGGTGGGTGGGTGTATGTGAAGGGCTCCAGGTGAGGGGCGTGTGGGAGTTGTGCCACTGCACCTGCATGCCGATCCTCTCTAACCCCTTCTTGCTGACCTATCGTTTGGCTCCAAGGCCTCCTTCCCAGCCCCCTAAAGTGCAACATTAAACTCGGTGACCAAGAAATCAATGTAGTCCTTGTCTTTTGTTTTAAAGGCCTCAGCAATGATGCGGGCAGCTTCTCGGTGCTCCTTCCCTCGCAGCGCTGTGCTGTTCACCTCCAGGATCACATGGCCCACCTTCAGCTTCCCACAGTTGTGGGCAGAGCCTCCTCGCTGGAAGAGAAGATTCTGGAGGTTATCTCATGCTTAGGATGCATTCACACAACTGGCTCTTCCAGATTAAGAGCCTCCTCCTATGGTCTAGCCCCCCCTTGGATAAAATATGGTTCAAGCTTGCTAATTATTCAGGAATAACTAATGCTGACAGAGGAAACCCATGAGAACCCACTTGTCAGACCTCAACCTTGAACCTGCAGCCCAAGTGTTCTGCAGCAGTGGCCAGCCCTCTTGCANATAATTAATGTTTTAAACAATATTTTATGTGTCTGTTGTTTTTATGTTATGTTTTTATTTATGTACCTTGTAAGCCGCCCCAAGCTGCTCTGTGAGCAGGAGGGGGCAGGGTTAAAATAAAAATAAATAAATAAATAAATAAATAAAAAAAAGGCAAAATAAATAAATAAATAAATAAATATGTGGTTTGCTCCCCTGTATCTCTCTGCTCTTGTATACTACCACATTACTGCCTGGGAGCTTCACTCCTCCTCTGCCTCCACCCTTGCCTGCTTATGACTCCCTAGCTCCTCTAAATGTCTTTGCCCCTTCTCTCTTGCTGCCCCTCATGCCTGGAACTCCCTCCCTGGATACGTTCGCTCTGTTTCCTCCCAACTTTCAAATCCTGTTCACCTCTCCCTTGTCTCCCCCTCCCTTGTCTCTTAGATTGTGAGCCCCTTGAGGGGTAGGGACCTGTTCGTAACTATTGATTGTACAGTGCCTGATACATTGGTGGCACAACAATAATAAATCAAATAATAATAATAATAATTAATAAATAATAATAAATATGCGGTGCAGCAATCAAATGGTTAATATAACAAACTGAGATAGATGTTGATGAAGCCAGGCTCTTCTGGGACCTGACCCAAGTCTGAGTGATGTGGCTGAGGTTGCCCTTCCTCTCAAATGCCATGATGTCACAATGTTCCATACGGGGTGGGACTACATCTTAAAGAGACAGTTCTCAGGCACTCTACCATCCCTTTCTAATGTAGAGACCTTGATGTTCCAATCTTCCTCAAGGAAAAAAAACACATATCTGAGCAAACATCGTTAATGGAGCAGGAGTGGGGAGGAGATGTGGGGATAATGGGGCATATACAGATCTGAATTTGGTCCCACACTGGAAATAATGGGTGATGAGTGAAGCTGAGGAACCTGAGAACAGAAGGGCAGAGAATGGTATCCCCCCTACATACCGATTAATTGACATTGGCAGCATACATTTTACACCACAAGGGGGCAGCAACACCCCAGCAATTTAGACTCATTTAGAGAATCTCATCTAGCACACCCAGGAAAGAATACAAGTCAAAAGGATACCTGGGTTTCTTGACCAGTTCTTGAATCCAGTCCAGGTGGACATGGAAATCCAGTTTGAATATTCACTCCAATTGTGTGTGAGTTACAAGAGTCCTCTGCCTGCCGCACAGTGGAGAAAGTCTTTGGGCCTGACATAAGTTTACATAAAGGCCCTTTTTAAATGGNCCTGGAGAAATCAGGATCCCCAGAGCCCAAGAATTTGTGAAGTGCCCCATACTGGGCCTACTCTGATTCTCCCAAAGCCCCACACTCTCTGCATGGGCTCCACAGTGAGCTGTAGGGTCAGCAGTTGGGCTGCGGGAGCAATAGGGATGGGTAGGTCAGAGTGAGACACTTTCTCCAGGATCCAGCCCCATCATTATCCCTCACAGCAGGAGTAGGGTCCCCTGAGACAGCAGGACCTGCCAGTCAGCAGAGTGCTGAGGGGGCCTGCTAAGCTCCAGCTCAACCTCAGCTCACCTGGAAAGCTCTTGCCAGCTTAACCTCTGCAATGGTGGCCCCTCGGTGAGGAATTTCTTCCTGACCACCTCTGCTCAATGTCCTCTCGCCTCCCATGACTCCTCTCACCCCCACCTCAATGACACCTCTAGTGCCTCCACTCAGCAGAGGTGGGGGCTTCCCCTTGTAGGGAGAAAGCTGTCATTGTCCATTGGGAACCCCAGGCAGGATTCCCGGTGGTGGCTGCACCTGGCAGGGGGAAGGGGGAAGCCCCCGCCTCTGTTCTCCATGGTCAGAACCGTGCAAGTGAAAAATCCTCTGTAGATCTCCATGGACTGTTCGGAAACCACAGAGAAGAAGCTGATCCGCGTCAGTCTTTCCCCATTCTCAGAAGTGGCGGGGGCAGTCGATAGCTGGGATCCCACCCCTGTACATGCAACATCTGGCTTTCAGAGTGGATCAGAGCTAGGCCGAGCCTGGGGTCCCTGCTAGCAGCTGAGCTCCCCGCCCCCTTTGTGCTTGGATCAGCACTGAAGCCCATGAGCCATCCGGCCTTTTTCTACCTCGTTAGATTTATTGAAAAATTAAAAGCACAAGCTCTTTATATAGAAATACAATAATTTTGCTGGCCATGTACAAGGTGTCTTGTCACTGGCTGCCCATGCAGAGGAGCCCTGCGCCCTGCGGTAACCAAACACGCTCATCAAACCAGCAGCTGCCTGCTTGACACACCCTCTGCAATTGCCAGTAGCAGCCATGGAGCCTGGTGCTCAGCGTGTGGCACTAAGCTTACTGCAGGGTGCCCCCTGGAGGCCCCCATCCCAGTGGTGCTTGGGAGTGAAGGGCGGAGCAAAGCATGGCTCCTCCCCTTTTCTCTGTGGAACAGGTGGTGGTGGGAGATGTGGTGAGGTCTGGGTGTGGGAGCCCTCAGGGCATCTTGCCCCCATGCCTAGGAGTAGAGGAGTGAGCAGAAGGTCT
Organism: Sphenodon punctatus; assembly: GCA_003113815.1. NCBI lineage: Eukaryota > Metazoa > Chordata > Lepidosauria > Sphenodontia > Sphenodontidae > Sphenodon > Sphenodon punctatus. The sequence continues at coordinate 93,601 of QEPC01002636.1, read as the reverse complement.
GGATAATGCCAGGAACTATAGCTGAGCCAGAGAGGAGGAGCCAGGGCTCTGTAAGGAGCCAGGCAGGGAGCAACTAGGAAGAGACAACTCCTCCATCACTCCTCTTTTATTCCTCATCTCTATCTGCTCTGTTCCCACTCTCACTCCTAGTCTTGAGGCAGCAAGGCTGCTCCCAGCCCTGGGTCTAGCTAACCCCGATTTCCTGGGCGATCCTGATCTGTGCCTAGGGTGGGTGGGTGTATGTGAAGGGCTCCAGGTGAGGGGCGTGTGGGAGTTGTGCCACTGCACCTGCATGCCGATCCTCTCTAACCCCTTCTTGCTGACCTATCGTTTGGCTCCAAGGCCTCCTTCCCAGCCCCCTAAAGTGCAACATTAAACTCGGTGACCAAGAAATCAATGTAGTCCTTGTCTTTTGTTTTAAAGGCCTCAGCAATGATGCGGGCAGCTTCTCGGTGCTCCTTCCCTCGCAGCGCTGTGCTGTTCACCTCCAGGATCACATGGCCCACCTTCAGCTTCCCACAGTTGTGGGCAGAGCCTCCTCGCTGGAAGAGAAGATTCTGGAGGTTATCTCATGCTTAGGATGCATTCACACAACTGGCTCTTCCAGATTAAGAGCCTCCTCCTATGGTCTAGCCCCCCCTTGGATAAAATATGGTTCAAGCTTGCTAATTATTCAGGAATAACTAATGCTGACAGAGGAAACCCATGAGAACCCACTTGTCAGACCTCAACCTTGAACCTGCAGCCCAAGTGTTCTGCAGCAGTGGCCAGCCCTCTTGCATCACTGCCTCAGCATGAACCTGGCCAGAGCTGTAACTAGCCTACGCCCAACATGGTGGTGGCCACGGGTGCATTTACAAGGGGTGCCAACCAACCATGCCCCAAGGCAGCTGAATCACCAGCTGTGTGTCTGTTGCACCACAGCTGCCTGCCCCAGAATCCCTTAGTGCTTAGCCAGTACTAATGGGTGGGTGCAGGGCCTTCCTGCGGGAGGCAGATCCCCCTCCCGTTAGTACTGGCTAAGCACTCCTGCTCAGGGCTGGCTGACGGAAGCAGTAGTGAAGGGAGTCTGGGGCAGGCAGCCATGGTGCAACAGACACACAGCTGGTGATTCCGCTGCCCTAGGGCAAGGTTGGTTGGTGTTCCTCATGTCAATGCACCCGTGGCCATTGCCATGATGGCCGTAGGCTAGTTACGGCTCTGAACCTGGCCACTCCCGCTCAAGGGGCCTAGCCACACCCTGCCTCCTGTCTGTCCCAGCCCTTACCACACCTCTCAGCTTTCTGGCTGGCTGCCAGCCAGCATATAAGTCTTGCTGGTAACACCAGGAAGCTGGGCTGAACATCTGACCTGACCTACTTTCCTGCCTGGTCAGTGCCTTGTCCTGAAGTCTTGTTGGTTGGAATTTCCCAGCATGCTGTTCCATCAATTTTGAACAGTGCATATCTTTAAAAAAACAACAAGAAATAAACAAAACCCTCACAAAATACCACACAGACCTAATAGCAGGTGCCTCCAAATGTGGGGCATTGCCTGCCTTAGGAGGGGATCCCACAAAAAGCTGGGCAGTCTTACGCAAAGCAAAATGGGTTGGACTAGTCTTCTACTCCCTGTCCTCCTCCAGCACTTGCCCCCAGCTGGGGACATTACTACCCAGCCAGGGACAGACTACTGCTACCACACAGCTGGAAACAGACTATAAACTACTACTTTGCTAGGGACAGACTACAGACCATTATACTCATCTGGGGACAGACTACAGACTACTACTGCTCATTTGGGGATAGCTTATAGACTACTACTGCCCAGCTAGGGACAGATTACACACTACTAATATCCAGCAAGGGACAGGCTATGGCTCTGGATGCTTCAGCTGGGCTTGCGGTTTTCAGAGAACCAGTCTTCTCTAGTTGGGGTTGGAAGCGGCACTGCTGTAAGCAAATGGCTCTGCTCACCCACATCAGTGCCAACTCCAGCTTTGGCCATGGGGAAACCTGGAAAGGACCCAAGGGGAATCTAGAGTTTTTGCATCCAGACAATTTGGAATCCCTCCTGCATGGGAGACCCTGTGTCTTGAGAAGCCTGAACTCCTGGCTTTCTGTTGTGCCACTGGAGCTGCGCCTTCCTTGTTTACCTGTATGGTGACAATCCGGGGCAGAGGCTGCCGGGTGTTGGCTCCCCCCTCAATGGCGATGCCTAGCGTGGAAGCGCTCTTTGCCACTCGGATCAGACATGATGTGGGCTCCAGGAGTCCTGGCTGTGATGGGAGAGAGACAGTGAGGTGACTAACTAAGGCTGGGGACCCTTTTGTGCTGCCCAGTCCCTTCTTACTCTGGGAAATGCTGGGCTCTGTCCTGTCACCCACACTGGGCTTGGTACTGATGGTTCTCCATGATGTAACCAGGAACCTGTTCAACCCTTTCACCTGTACAAAGCTGGGCTTGTGGCTAGGGTTACCAACCCTCCTAGAGGGTGTGGGAGCACATCAAAGGGGACAGGGCAAAGGGGCTGTCATTCCCCTTTCTGACATAATCCTGCCCCTTATGCAGCACTGCAGGGTAGCCATGCCTCCCGTTTAAAAGAGGACACTTATGAAAAATACATGGTGCAGGGCTGCACAGGAATCAATTCAGCCCTGCACCATGTATTTTTCATAAGTGTCCTCTTTTAAACGGGAGGCATGGCCACCCCACTGTGATGTCACAATGATCCGTAGGAGGGCGGGCCACTTCAGAAAGAGGGCAGGCCAAGGGGGCTGTCACTGGAGTGTTGTGACATCACAGCACACCATAGGGGCTGGGCCATGTTGTAAAGTGAGCATGATGTCTCCATGGCCCACCCCAGGCTCCAGAAGCCCTGATTCTCCAGGTTAATCATGGGCACCCCTGGCTGACCTCGAGAAATCAGGGCTTTCCCCCCAGGAGCCCAGAGACTCTGGGTCAAAGCCCAGAGAGGGGGCAACCCTAGTCATCACTGGTACTCAGCAATCAGTAATAATGGAGTCCAGCTGCAGTAGCTTGCGGGCCTTGCATAGTATAACCAGGCCTCTGAGTCCTGAAATCCTATGCCCCTGGAAGACCTGCCTCCAATTGTGAGGCCACCTCCATAATCCCCTGCTGCTTCAGGAGGGAGCATAATTTACCACTGCTGGAATGGAGAGGGAGGGAATTTTCAGGGAACTGGACATTAGCAATCCCCAGCTACTGAGGCTGGGCTGGAGGGAATCCCCTGCTGCAGGGCCTGAGTGGGCTGGTTGGTTTGTTTGTTTTTGCAATGGTTGCTAAAACAGCCCTCAATTTTAGGAAGGGGAAGATTCCTCCTCTCCGAAAACTGAAGGAGGAGCCTCCGCTGCCCTTGTGTATTATGCCAGTGCTTCTCACATTCGCACGGGTTGGGGCCCTCGTGGTCCCCCCCCCCCCCAACCCATGGGGCCCTGTACAATTGCACAGTCTGTGCTATTCTGGACCCAACCCAGCTCCCCATGTGTGTGGGCAGTCTACAGTAACGGTATCTCCCCACCTCCCAGACAAGCTCTATGCAAGCCTGTCACCCACCCAACCCCCTTGCATTTGCTTTACAGGCTTGGGGGATGCCTCTGCCGGCCCATCATTCCTTGGAGCCTCCTTGGAGTTCTTGCACCGCCCAGGGCCCTGCTGCCGACTCTTGTCCTTGCCGCTGAGTTCTACCTCCCCAATGTCCACGCCACTGTCCTCGCTGAGGGTCTGCCCGCTGTCCGACAGCTGGGAGAGTGTGGAGGCTGGGGGTGAAAGTGGGAAAAGGGCTGTTACCAGAAGGAAAGGAGAGAGGGTGTCCGTCTGGAGGCTACATGCGTAGGGTCAATCTTGGGCATCTCTGTGTCATAACAATCAGGCCTTTGCTGTAGCAAGCCCCTCAGCATACCTCTGGTCCCAATGTTTCTAGCAGCTAAAGAGGGACAGGCTCCACCCCTTGGATAATAAGCTCTGCCCCTCTGTGAATAAGCTCCACCCCTCATGCAGTTAACCTTCCAAGATTCCAAGTGTAGAAAGAAGGACAAAATCTCATTATTCCATTTAGTTTTGTTTCACTCCATCGTCTCCCCATTCTCCTTCCAAGTGCTTTTCCTGGGAAGCAGCTAGGGAAAAGGTGCCAGAGGCTTGAATACTGACCTTTTTGTCTCTCTGTTTCCTGAAAGAGGGACAGCGAAGCACCCAAAGAGCGTGGCCCTTTTCACACAGGCAGCACCCACGCTAGAACGCCCTGGGTGTTCTAGCATAAGTGCCACCCATGTAAATCGTGTGGGTGTGCTCCTGTGCACACGCATCCCCATGCACGGAGGCACTGGGAAAAAAGAGGTGCCTTCGTGTGTGGGGATGGGTGTGCGCCTCATCTGAACCCTTCCCCCACCCACCACCCACGGACACTCCCCTATCCCCACGCAGCCACGGCCCGTGTCAAAAGGGCCGGGGTGTCCCATCTAAACAGGAACTGTAGGAAGTTATGTGGGGTAGGCCCCTCAGTGTGGGACTCACTCCTTCCTCCAGATATTCATCTCTGTTCCTCCTTCCTCACCTTCAAAAAACACTTGGAAGACTTTTTAAAAATTATTATTCTACAGGTGCTTTTGGAGGACCCACTGCTGGTTCTCCTTAATGTAGATTTTCTTCCCTCCTTTCCTTCCCCTTTGAAAGTGTTTTAAATGGATTTTATATAGATTTGAGGTTGTTATATTGTTTTTTAAAATTGTTTTAATATTGTGAAAGCCCCAAGCACAGTGGGGGGCACTATATAAATAAAATGTACTATCAATCATCAATCAGCATCTCTGGGCTCTGATTTAAGCTGTTATTTCCCTGGAGTATCCCCTTCTGCCCCCTACTTCTAAAACAAAGCAGGTTACAATTCAAACAAGGTGTGGTTAGTTTAGGGGCCTGTGTCAAACCCACAATCAGTTTGAAAATCTGGTAGGATTTCAGGTG
>QEPC01002636.1:55981-72508 GCA_003113815.1 Sphenodon punctatus | reverse complement strand
GGAGGGAGTTCCAGGCATGGGGGGCAGCAAGTGAGAAGGGACGAAGGCGCTTAGGGGAGCAGGGAAGGCGTGGAAGGGTGAGAGAAGGGACAGAGGAGGAGCGAAGTGCACAGGCTGGAGTATGAAGGGCGATAAGTGCAGAGAGGTAGGGGGGAGCAAGGTTGTGAAAAGCTTTATAGGTGAAGAATAATAATATTCATTCATAGAAACGAATACTCTCATTTATTTCACAAATCAGGACAGCCCTCTTCCTTTAATCGCTAATTATTTCTCTCTTGCGTTACTGATATGTTTCATTGCCCCTAGCCAGAGAAAGCAGGGCTGCAATTCCCTGTCAGAGCTCCTCATGTTTGTGCTGAGATACTATCGAAACCCACAGCAGAGTCACACAAATTATTACTTGTACAAAACGTCTGTGGCTCCAGACTCCACGGCGAGGCTAGTGGGGGAGCTCCAATACCATTAAACTGTTAAAAGAAATTTATTGCTCTAGTTGCTGCATTAATTGAGTTTGATTATGCCAGAGAGCCTTGAAATAGGCAATCGCAAGCAGTTCAGAGGGCTGCGGTCTCTAGTTCAAGAATGGGCAGGAGTTTGTAGCATGAACAGGTTGAATGTGAAGTTTAGGGGGAGTTAAGATGAGATAAATTATAGCACTCCCCACATATGTGATTTTAAAATACAACAGATGTGCCCCAGGACTTCTGCAGGACATGGATAAAAGGCAGCTAAAGTGATTGGGGAGAGGTTGATCTCATTCCACTAACCGCATGAGCAGGGGGACAGTCTCAATCTTTTGTACACTTTGCACTGAAACCCTACAGCGGGAACAGGAGATTCAGCTCCTGCTGTTCAGCTCGCTTGTCATCCTGCTAGTGGAAGAAGGTGGTGAAAAGTTCAGCTCACAGGTATCTGTGGAATCAGGCTTACTCACCAGCTGAAGAGCAAGCCCCAGCCTCTTCCTGGCTAGAGCTAGTGCTCCTAGTTCCCACTGATCAGTTGTTCGGTGCATCTCACCTGCACTGCACTGCAATCTCCTGCCCCAGAGTAGGTGTCCTAGTGGGAGTGCCTTCCCCATGTCTAAAAGCCCCAGCCCTGTCCAGAAAGACTATGGATGCTGGGGCTTGTACTGCAAGCAGGAAGCAACCCTGCACTGGAATGAAACAATCCCAGCTGGGATTAAGCAGGATTTAAATAATTTTTTCCAGGCAGGAATGGGGAGTGGCTGCCTTCAGGTAGGATTGAGAGTGGGATTAAAAACTGAGACATGTGTGGGTCACTGCTTGGCACTTCTTGAACATCTTTCTTCAGAATAATGAACCCCAACAACCTACCAGCCATATTATCCATACAGTGAGGCAGCTTGGTGTTGTTATCCCACATTCATAATTAGGAAACTGAGGCACAAAATGGTTAAGTAACGTGCCCAAGCTCACTCAGACAGTCAAGGGCAGAGGTCAGTGCACAATGCTGAGCTTTGACTCCAAGTGTCTTCCTTTAAGCCAGGAGTTGGGGAGCCTTTGGTCCATGGGCCAAATTCAACCCATGGCTATGTTTTTGCTTGGACCCTTCCTAATTCTTGTATTAGCAAATAGCTGTGGAGCCTACTGGGGAAATGAGCGTCAGCTCTTTCTCTAGTAGCTGATTCAGGCCTAGCAGGATCTCACTGTCAAGGGTCAAGTCAGGTATGGCCTGCTCATTGAACAGCACAGGCACCTTGTTTAGGATAGGGCGGGGGGCGGCCTCCTGGGGAATCTAGGCAGCTGTTCGGGCTTTTTCCTGGGAGGCACTGACAGACATGTAGACCTCCTGGTGCAATCCCAGAAAGCAAGGACCATTCCTGGGATACCTCTTCCCCACTGCAAGTCCAAAGATGGAATTTGAGGGCTGGGGTGTAACACAATGGCCCTCACCATTGGATGCTATTGTTATCTAGGGCATTAATGCCATCCCCTGGCTAGTCTCTCTAGTACCCAGGGACAGCTCCCAGCAGGCACCTGCTTTGCCTGAATTCCTATTGCTCTCACAGCCTAAAGCGGACTGTCGGGAGTGCTGGGTCTACTAGTCTTACAGACTCAAAAAAGGTGGGGTCAAGAGCGAGTGGCAGACTAACTTTATAGGGCCAGCACCTGCTCCATCAAAGAGGAAGGAAGCAAAATTTATTTTGGCCAGAGGCCCCAAAGAGCTAGGGTTATTCGTGGTCCAAGTTCCTTTTCAGAGAGAGAATATTATTCGTGCACAGAATGGAAAGTACCATGGGGCAGTCTTCCTGTGTATACTGGCCTGATGACAGACTGAATTCTGAAAGCCCTGTGTTCAGCATCTTGGCTGGCTAGGTCCCCTAGAGAGGACTGAAGTGTCTGGGTCCTTCAGCAGCACTAACACACACACACACAATCAATAATGCTTTCCATTTCCTCATCATAGTTACATAGCAGGGAAAGGACAAAAAAATAAATCTCTCGACATCCTCCTGGGGCTGGCTCTGTTTTAAGCAAATTAGGAATAAACGTAGCTAGCTCTGTGATCAGGCAGGTTGCATCTGATTATCACAGCGCACAATTAACTTCTGGTTTTCAGAATTCACTTGAGATATGGAAACCCATTCAGCTGACAGGTGAGGCCTGGCTAGCCAGTATCTCAGCCTCTGGCTATTTATGGGTACTTTCAGACATGACGTACTTTCAGACATGACGCTAACCACCCTTTAACCACCCTTGGTGGTTATTTATGCATGTTGTAGGGCTGTATTGGTGCCCTATGCAGCCCTGCAACATGCATAAATAACCACCAAGGGTGGTTAAAGGGTGGTTAGCGTCATGTCTGAAAGTACCCTTAGTCTGTTAAAAGGGTCTGTTAGTACTTTCTGGCTCTAGGTTAATGAAGGGCTCTGTCTGTGACTGACATGCACCTCATAGGGGTATTACATTTCACAGTTTCTTGCTGGTTTGGAATGGGTTAACTGGGCCAGTCCATTCATAGATTTACTTATTAACCCGAGTGCACAGATTCTCCTTAATCCAATGGAGGAAAGATGGAAAAGTCAGGCCCCCATTATTGGCTGCATGAAAGATTGCTTTTAATTGTACTTTTTTTTTTACAGACCAGTTGGATGATACTACCGAAGTTAAAGGAGGGGTAAAAGGTCTGCATTTGGCTCAATGTTGTTATGTCCCCACAGTATCATTCAGGGTATGTTCACACAAACAGACTATTCTTTAATTCTTATCTCTGGGATAATTTCTCCAGAGTAACTAGTACTACCTCACTTTCTCTTTGCCAAGCTGACTATGCCAGCTGTCCGGTAGCTCAATGCTGTTCACACAGATACTCTGTCATTAAAAAAAAAAAGCATTTAATTAATTTATTTATATGTACATTTTTACCCCGCCCCTCTCGCTACAAGCAACGCGCAACGGCTCACAATTCATAATTAAAACACAATATAAATATAAAAATATAAAATATAAAACTTATTAAAATTCTAATCATGCGCAACACAATAAAACATCCACAGTGCAAAAAAGAAAGACCCCAATTTTACCCTGACATACCCATCCCACCCTCCTCTCTTCCCTTGCCAAATGCCTGGTGGAAAAGCCACAATTTCATCAGAAGGTGAGAAGATTCGGGCAGAGGCAAACCTGCACCGGGAGGGAGTTCCAAAGCGATAGTGCAGCTGCTGAGAATACCCTCCTGTCCATCTGAACCTGTCAGTAATGTGGGACTTCCAGGAGGGCACCCCCGGATGACCGCAGGGGCCGACCAAGGGCACAGGGGGTGAGGCAATCACTCAGATAAGCGGGACCTAGACTGTGAAGGGATTTAAAGCTCAATACCAGCACCTTGAATTGGGCCCGGAAGACAATAGGCAGCCAGTGCAGTGCTTGAAGCATAGGTGTTATGTGCTCCCCGCGGCCCATCCCACAAAGGAGATGTGTCGTTGCATTCTGCACTAGTTGCAGCTTCCAAACCGTCATCTTGGGCAGCTCCACGAAGAGCGCATTGCAATAGTCTAGCCTCAAAGTGACGAACACATGGATGACAGTGACGAGATCAGTCAGACATATGGGCGGAGCCTTTTCACCAGATGTAATTGGCGAAAGGCGCCCCTGGCCCCAGCCAGCACCTGAGAATCCAGGTGTAGCTGCGAGTCCAGGAGTACCCCTAGGCTCCACACAGATGGAACCAAAGGAGGATGGACATCCCCAATAATTGGGGAGACCTCCTCACCCAGATCACCAGTCCCACCAACTAGCATCACCTCTGTCTTATCGGGATTCAGCTTCAATTGGCTTGACCTCATCCAGTCTCCCATCGAGTGGCCAGGCACCTCTCATCGAGTGGCCAGGCACCAAGACAGCAAAGAGACAGCGAGGCCTGAGTCAGATGAAAATGACAGATACAGCTGGGTGTCATCCACATATTTATGACAGTGGACCCCCCAGCTGCGCACGACCTCGCCAAGCGGCTTCACATACACGTTAAACAAGAGAGGGGAGAGAATGGAACCCTGCGGATGCCACACAGGAAGTCACCAGGGGATGAAGTACAGTCCCCTAGCACCACCCGCTGGGATCTATCTGAAAGGTTGGAACGGAACCAATGTAAAATGGTTCTGTCCACCCCCGCCAGGTCCCGCAGACGAGTCACCAACAGCTCATGGTTAACAGTGTTGAAGGCCGCCAACAGATCTAATAGGACTAACAGGGTCATACAACCGTGTCCAATTCCTTGAGGAGGTAGTCAACCAAGGTCACAAGCGCTGTCTCCGTGCCGTAACCCGGGTGAAAACCAGACTGCGTGGGATGAAGAAAACTGATGCTGTTCAAATGAGCCTGGAGCTGATGAGCCACTACCCGTTCAATAACCTTCCCGAAAAAGGGAAGGTTCGAGACAGGTCGGTAGCTGGCTGGGGCATCCACCCCCTTTTACTTCCTGGCTTTTTCACTGGTTACAACGTCTCACCTTTTACCTCACTTTAACCTCACTTGTGTGAACAAAAACAGAATGAAAGTGGGTTAAGAAGTATGGTATGCATGAGTGTTTGTGTGGGGTATTGGTAAAATAAATAGGTGTTTTTGTATTGGTGAATATTTTTCATATGATCAGATAGCCATCCAAAAATTTATATGTTAAAGACCCATACTCAGGCTAAACCATACCACACTGCCCTTCACGACACTTGACTCATGTCTGTATGGACTTAAGACCAGCAGGAGGAAGTCAACCCCTGCCTAATCTCCTCTGATCCAGAGGACTGATTTGGCCACTTCAGGCAGCATGCAGACTGGTTGATTACACAGAGTAGCAGACAGATGTGGCACAATAGGAGGGGTGATGAGGTATAAAGACACAAGACATGCCAGGCTCAGCAGCAGGAAGGAGAGACAGAGAGTGACAGGTCAGAAGGCAGGGAAAGACACTCACAGGAACATGGCCTACACAGAAAGGGCCCATGCATAATTTCTCTGGGCCTGATTCAGACTTGGAACATGCCCCTCCATGCTCCCATTCCATACATACAATCTTATGAGTTATGAAAGAAAAAATTCTATTTTATTTCTGAAATGACATAAAGAGACCATATCACTTTACAGCTTTATTTTTCTGACCTTTTCCATTACGAAATCATGAATGACCTCACTAAAGTCAATTGTTCTTGCAAGTTCACTCAATAGACAAAATAGCAAGGTGACTTAAGCATTCTTCTGTCATAGTAGAGTGCCTGCAGGTTTTGATGAGTGCTAGCTTGCTGAAACGTGCTTCTGCCAAAGTCATGGGCAATGATTATGTTGCTTGTCCCGCCCTCTTGCTGCCACACCGTATTGTCTCCCCCTTCCAGGGCCGGCCCGAGGCATGTGCCGCCAGTGCCCAGGCACATGGCACCACCGCAGGCTAGAGCCTGACAGACACTGCTGGTTTTTGTTTTTTTCCCCACTGGGCATTTCCGAGTCAGTCCTCATCGGGGTGTGTGTGTGTAAACGTCCTGGGAATCCCTGGCCAGTTATACGCTGCGGAGCTGAGATGACACAGTCAAGTTGCAGGTAAGTAACCAGCCACCCCTCATCCCCTGAAAATCCCCCCCACCCCAATTCTAGTGAGTGTCGGCTGGTCTTTGGGTCCCCGCATCAAGGCTTGGCACATGGCCCCTGAAACCCTTAGGCCGGCCCTGCCCCCTTCCTGTGCATTGGAAATGCTAAATGCTAGGAACTAAGGAACTCTGGGGGCATTTTTAGCAGGACAGCTTTCTTCCGCTGGTTTAAAATGAGGCTTGGGGAAACATCCGCAGGGGGAGGGGAGGGAGGTAATCAGATGCTCCTTTCTGGACCGTAAGTTGCCTGGGCGACGTTGGAAACAGCAACGCTGGGTGACTCCCAGGAGTTTTGACATGTGGACTAGGTAAGGCCTCCTTAGTCAACGTCTCAAAACCTCTGGGAGTCATCCGGCGCCGCTGTTTCCAACAGCACCCGGGCGACTTCTGGCCCAGAGAGGAGCGTCGGATTCCCCCCACAGTGGTTTCCCCGAGCCTCATTTTAAACCAGCAGGCGAAAGCTCTCCTGTCTAAAAACACCCTGGGCTTGTAGTTCTAGAGCCTGTCACATAGGGAGGCACACATTTCTCCGTCTCTCAAAACTACAAGTCCTAGAGTTTCCTGTACAAGCTCTCTCTCTCTCTCTTTGTTCCAGAGGCCTCTGATTGGCTCCAGCAAATCTCATAACATCTTACAAGATTTGGACACCCCATATACATGGAAATAAGCTTGCATAAACATCCTCAAGCATCTACAATTTAGCCTCAATTTTTTTCTCATGGTGATGGGCTTGCAACCTGGTTCCCCTGGACCTCCAGCCCCAATCCCCTCACCTTTCCCATGCTTGGGCCCTGTACTCAGAGCTTGTCCTTAAAGCTCGTATTTGGGCACAAACCTTAATGCAGATGCAGTGTCTGTATAATGCAGAAAACCCAATGGTATTCAGAACAAGACTACCGCTACTAAATTATTATTATTAATAATTGACAGCAGAATGGCAATGCCTCTATCTGTGGTTTGGTTTATTGATGCCATCGGCCATGGCTACCCTGCTGGGTAACTTGAGTTTTCTAATCAAGTCTCCTTAGCTCAGGCTTAGATGCTAAGTTAGCAGTTTCGTGCCGTATAGTGCTAGGTCAAGGTTAGGGATATGCCATCTTGCAGAGATCTGGGGACCTTTCCCATGATTTCTCATGTTGCCATTTGCAGACAAGATCTATCCAATTCGTGCTAACTGTTCTATACATTTGCACAGCAGTTAGTTTGAGCTAAAGGCAGGCTACTTAAGGTAGCTCAGCCTGCACACTGGGAATGTGGAGGAGTTTGCAAGGTAAAGAACTCAGGCAAAAAATAAGCCAGAGCGAAGGCAATTTGTGAATGGATGGGGGCAGACTCACTGAGAGATAGTTGGGGGCTGGATACATCCTGATGGTTGCGGAGGTAACCTGCCTAGAGCCCTTGGAAATGGCTAGGATATACATTTAAATAAATATATTCATAGTTGTTTAATCTGTTGTTTCGGTTATTGCAAGCTGCCCTGATTCTGGTGGATAAGGGTGAGATAAAAACTGAAATAAAATAATAATAAAATAAATAAAAGTGTAACTGGAGATGAAGGCCACGGGAAGGGACTGAGATCAGTATTGGCCAAAGCAAAGGAATAGAGAAGACCGATACCTACCTACCAACAGTCCCTATTTAGGAGGGACCGTGTGAAACCCACTGTCCCTCTCTGAGTGGGTCAAAATCCCTCTTTCAGGACAGAGAGACAAAAAGGCTGGCATTGAAGCTTCCAGCACCTCTTTCCTGGTTGCCTTCCAGGAAACGCCCTGGAGAGCACAATGAGGAGATAATGGAATGACAAAAAACTAAGTGGAATGAGAAACAGGAGAGTTTCTGTCCTTCTTTACGCACTTGAAATGCTGGGAGATGTGTGTGCATCTGTAAGAGTGTGATAGGCCGGAGCTTATCGGTTGAGGGAGCAGGGCTTGTCACTCTCACCGCTCAAATGGAGGTATGCAGGTAGGAGAATGGATTTTCAGCTTCACACACTATTAGAGTGCAGAGGTGCTGGCCTCTGGCAACAAATAGCTCGAATCCTCCCCACCGCCCCTGCCTTTTACTATGGCAACCACCACAGCACTCAACCTCCCTCCCCGTCCCCCCTCACGTTGTAAGGACCCTACCTCCATCAGGTCTATTAGCCACAAGAGCCGCTCCTGGGAGAATGGATTCAAACAAACATAAAAGAAGGGGAAACAAAACATTAGGGTCAAGGAGGCACAAATGGACAACATGAACAAACAACCCACATGACACAGTCCCCTCCCCCAAGTGGGAAGCACAGCACAGGCTCTGGGTACTTTTGTATGTGCTTGGGCAAAGGCAGCTGTAGCTCTGTTCGGAGAGAAGAGAAAAGGGGCCAAGTGGAGCTTGTGTCAATGGTCTGCGTGGGCTCTTGCTGGGCATGTGGCTTGTAGAGAGACAATAGCCCCTGCTAGCATGTTGCTAATGGTAGGCAATGCTAAAGCAAAGGGGGAAAGGTTTGGGGAGGAAAAGGATTGGCCATGCTGGGGGCAGCACAGGGATTCCAACCAAGTCAGGGCTGTAGCAAGGCTGTGCTGGGCTTGGGCTCAGGTCTCAATTATGTCTCCCTCCGCACCCAAGAGCAAGGCTACCCCTGGTGTAGAGAGGTCCCTTGCAAACCAATGAAAGGCAGATGGTGGCTGGAAGCCCTCTGGAAGCCATGTTGCCATTCCAGTGGAGCAGCCTGCTGGGAGCCCCTGTGGCTGTCACCACTTGGCAGAGACAGCCAGGAGCTGCTGCAGGCTGCCATTGCTGCTGGGGGGGTGGGGCGTGTAGCAGCAGGAGCCCCATTGCAGGCCATCGCTGTGAGCTTCAGAAGCATCCACGGCCTGAAGTGTGATGGGGCTCCTGGGTGGCTCCCGGCCAGACTCTGCCTCCCCAGCCCTGAAGGCAGCACTGCACCGCCCACCCCCAAGCAGCGCTGCCAGTTTTTAAGGAGAGTGGAGGCAGGGGTAGTCCTCCACCTTCTCCCACTCGGAAAGCTTCCTTCCTGGTGGAGCCCCTTGCCGGCTTGCTGAGAATTCTGTAAATCTGCCGCCAACAGCTCAATCTACCGTGATCACAGCTCAAAGGATATTTTGTCAGCTCCCAAAATGTAGCTGTGCTACCAGTGTCCTTGGCTGGTGCAATCCAGTCCACATCTAGTTTAACTCCCAGTAGTGATTCAACAGACTTGCCCAAGGCTTTGAAAAAATGGGTCAACCTGTTGACTCTACCCTACTTGAACTGAAAATAGCAGTTTGGTAGGAACCAGGGCATTTTCCCCATTGCTGCTAACCAATAGCCACTGTATCTGTTTCCGATATTAATTTTGGGTCTGGGCTTGGTTTTCTCCTCCATGTTTTTGTTTTGATTATTTTGGTGGTTTGGTCATTTGAATTATATCATTTTTGGCAATCACACACACACACACACACACACACACACTAGTGCTAATACTGCCAAAAAGACTTATCCAAAATACTTAAATGAACGAACAACCGAAATAACCAAAATAGAACCCTGAAAAACTCAGAACGGACTATCCAAACCAATGGCTATGCAAGTACACATTCCAGTTGTGGATATTATTCAGGTACTCAAAGGGACTACCTGAAAATGTGAATACCACCCACAAATAATAAACCCGCGACCTATTTCTGCTCTAGCTCTGACCCACAGAACAGCTACAGGTTAGGATTAGTGCTCCAAACAGAATAACTAGCAAAGTACCAGTGGAGGTAGGGGTAAGACAGGGGTGTATTTTGGCCCCGACATTATTTAACATCTATTTGAATGATGTCATCTCTTCTCTGAAGAGTAAAAATTTACACGCCCCAGTTGTTGGAGATAGGACTATTCCAGCTCTCCTATATGCGGACGACGCAGTTCTGGTCTCGCGCTCACTTGTGGGCCTGAGGCGTGCTATGGACTCTTTTGGGACCTATTGCAATAGGGAGGCATTAACTATCAACTATGAAAAAACTAAAGTAATGATAATGAGAAAGCGAGGGCGTTGCAAGTATCATAAATGGTCCATAGGCGGGAAAGTGGTTGAGCAGGTTTCCTCATACAAGTATTTGGGGGTCCTAATTGCTAGTACAGGTAGTTGGAATTCCCATTTTGAGGCAGCTAGGGCGCAGGCCAGGCGTACGTCTGCGGCAATTACCAGTTTTTTCTTTGGTCCTGGAGGAAAACTGGTTTTACCCGCACTGAAATTGTTCAGGGCAAAAGTTATCTCGCAGTTCTTTTATGCTGCCCCAGTGTGGGGTATGCCTTGTCTTGACAAGCTGGAGGCAGCCCAAAATGGGTTCTTGCGCACAATCTTGGGAGCCCCTAGAGGTACCCCCCAGGTAATTTTGAGAGCTGAATCCTGCAGTGTCACACTTAAGCAGATTGCTCTCCGCCAGATATTTAAATATTGGATTAGGGCTTTGCTCTTTCCACAGTGGGATAAATCCCTACTTTCTATAGTGGTGGCACATGGGCTATTGAAGGATTGGGATCTGGCAGTAGGAGGGGAAGTTAAAAAATTGGGGTTTTCCAGGGAGTACTTATGGACCATTGGTCCTAAATTAACAGAGACACTTCTCATGAGAAGACTGGCAGATCAAGAGTTACAAACACAAGAAGCCCTTATACGAACGCAAAGAGTGGTGCTAGATTATTGTCCACCAGTTCCCTCTCGGTTTAAGGATTGCTATCTGTGCACTTGGTTGGACGCCGCGGAAAGGAGGGCGTTTACGCTTTTTAGATGCGACTCCTTTTCGGCGGTGATTCTGGAGGGGAGGTATAGAGGGATTCCGAGGGAGGAACGATACTGCCCCACTTGTGTGCCCCTTGTTCCAGATTCTCTTGGGCATGTCCTCTTTCAATGCCCCGCTTATTCTGATCTGAGGGAAAAATTGCAGGATGCATTATACCTCCTGCCTAGCCTAGTTAGGGGCTCCTTGCGAGCTCTCCTAAATCCCTTGGACTCTTATGTTGCAAGGGCAGTGGCCAAATTTGGTTTGGCTGTAATTCGTAAACGTAAAGCCACCCTTGTGATAAATGATTGAACCAACTTGCTCTTTTGAAGGGGAATTTGCCAATGTACAAATAAGAATGATGTTGAAGGGTGATGTCCTCATTATCGACCCTTCCCTGTTGGGTCTTAGTCTTGTGAATAAAATGAGGGACCTAGGTATCCCTGGTCCCTCGGGAAATATTATTTTTCTGGTACTAATATCTGGGTTTAATAAACTACTTGTGTGTGCGATCTTTAGTATGTATATGATTATTGCACGAAGGAAGTAATTTCCTGATTTATTTATTAGTTTATTATGTGTATTACTTGTTGATTATTTTATTTTATTGTGCTCTGCAATGACTTCGGTCACGCAGTAATAAAGTTTATATACCCTGACCCACAGAACATCTTTTAGGCTTCCTCAGCCCTCTCAGAAGCCCCTGCTGGTACACAATTTCATTAGGAATGGACATGGGATTCATTTCCCTGGCCCTAGGCTGCATCTAGATGGCAGCAGCTGCTCTCGCCTGTCCCTTTCACAGGGGTTTTCATTTCCAAGGCTGCTAATGCATTGATGATGAAAAGCATTTTAAGGCTGGCAAATTAATTTTGGGGCTGCACGGCTGCACACTTAGAGACGATTATGATAACTTAATTAGATGGTGTGTGCGATGAGGTCCCCGAGACATTATAATAGTGTCACTTACATGTGGGGAAGCGAGAGAGATGGACGTGAATGCATATAACCATATTTCTGACTGTCCCCAATGGGGATGGGAAACGGGCAGCAGGAAGCAGGGCAGGGGGCAGGGAATGGATTAGAGAGACAGGAATTGCAGCAAGACTGGGAAGGAGAAAGGCACATGGAGTCTGTGTATGGGGGATGGGCACAGAGAACAGTGGGTATGCTCTCTGCTTACCCACTGCAGAGTGTGTGAAAGGGAAACTGATGTCCTCAAAGAGCCAGTCGTTGCCCTAGTGGACCTCCTTGTGGAGGTATGATCTCAAAGGTCTACTAGTACCTGCAGCAACCACCTGACCGTCATCACCATGGAGCATGCCCAGAAGCCTGTACACAGATAGCTCTTCCCAGATTCCATGTGTTGTCTTCAGGGTCCCCAGAGACCTACAGCAGGGATTCCCTCAGGGAAAGACTGGCCTTACACCAAAAGGACAGGTGGCTGCCTAAGGCCACTTTTAGATGAGACACATTTGCGCATGATTGTTAAAAAATGTGCTTGTTTTAATGCTCGTTTAAACACCTAAACCGTTTTAAAATGTGTATATGCCGTGAACGTGTAAAAGCCCAAACAGTTGAATGTGTTTTTTAAATAATGCGCATTTTTAAAAACTGGTTTTGAGCAACGTTGATGATCGGGGGGATGCCAAAACCAGTTTTTAAAAATGCACATTATTTAAAAAACACATTCAAAACTGTTTGGGCTTTTACATGTTCACGGCAAATATACATTTAAAACGGTTTAGGTGTTTAAACGAGCATTAAAACAAGCGCATTTTTTAACAATCATGCGCAAATGTGTCTTGTCTAACAGCGGCCTAAGGCCCTGCATTTTTGTGGGGCCTCCAGCTGCCTGCCTTGCTGTCTAGTGCAGCAGCCGGTCCAACAGGAAGAGGAGGTGGGTGGGTGGGTGTGGACAGTATCATGCAAGAGTAAGCAGCAGCTCGTACTCGTGCAGTGTTCACCATCCAGTGGTGAGGGGCGTGTGTGTGAGGGACAGCTAGTATGGAGTGTATGCAGTGTAGTGGTCCCCAACTCCTGGTGATGGTTGCAGTGTAAGATCAACCTGGTCTATGAGCTTACAGTTAGTCAAGTGCCTTTTCCTCCCTCTTAGGCCGCTTTTAGACGTGCAGCTGGGATCAAGCGCGGGACCGGCAAAACAGCTGCGGCGCTGTTTTAGATGAACCGGAAGCGGAAGTTGTGTGCGTGATCCGGGGCCGCGCATTCTTTGCCGACCGCGAGCGAACCACCCTGATCTCTCTGGGGTGACATACGCGGCCGGAAAAGAATGCGTGGCGCCGGAACACGCGCATAACTTCCGCTTTCGTTTCGTCTAAAACAGTGCCACGGCTGTTTCGCCGCTCCCGCGCCTGATCCAGCTGCACGTCTAAAAGCGGCCTTAGTCACTTCTCTTTGGTCCACAAGACCATGTCAGAAAAGGGAGGAGATGCAAAGGGGCTGTCATGCTCGCTTTCTGACATAACCCCATCCTTGTGGAGTGTTGTGATATCATGGTGCTCCATAGGGGAGGGCCATAGCCATGACATACCCCTGCTATACCATGAACCCCTATTCCTCTGGGTTAGCCACGGGCTCTCTTTGTTGACCTGGAGAAATCAGGGCTTCTCCACAGAACGACAGAATCTTGGAAGGGACTTCAGAGGTAACCTTCTGCTCAGTGCAGGAAATCCACACCTACAGCATCCCTGACAAATGGCCGTCCAGCCTCTGTTTGAAAACCTCCAGTGAAGGAGAGCCCACCCCTGCCCTAGGCAGTCTGTTCCATTGTCAAACAGCTCTTACTGCTAGGAGGTTCTTCCTAATGTTTCGCTGAAATCTGCTTTCTCATAATCTGAGCCCATTGGTTCTAGTCCTGCCCTCAGGAGCAACAGGGAACAAGTCTGCTCCATCTTCTATGTGACAGCCCTTCAGACATTTGACGACGACTATCATGCCTCTCCTTAGTCTTCTCTTCTCTAGGTTAAACATAGGCTGCTTTTAGATGAGCGGCGCGCGATTGCGCATAATTTGAAGCGTCCGCATGTTGTAATTAGACGAGACCACATATGGCAGTTGCGCATTATTAAAGTCCGCGAATTAAATACCTCAATTGTGAGCTATTTAATTAGCAGACTTTAAAAATGCGCAACCACCATAATATGCACATAATACCCCACTTCCGTCTCGTCTAATTACAACATGCAGATGCTTCAAATTATGCGCAATTGTGATGTGCAATCACGCACCACTCGTCTAAAAGTGGCCATAGCCAGCTCCTTCAACCTTTCCTCATAGGACTTGGTTTCCAGACCCCTGACCATCTTTGTTGCCCTCCTCTGAACCCGTTGTCAATGTCCTTCTTAATTGCGATGCCTAGAACTGGACCCAGTACTCCTAGAGCCCAGAAACTCTGTATCAAAACCCAGAGAAGTGGCAACCCTAGGTGGCACTGCATTAATGCCCTTCTAGCAGAAAGACCCCTGCTGAGGGAGGCGAGCACGCTTACCCGTGCCGAGCTGACCGTGGTGGAGGTGAAATGGCTGCCACTGGAGGAGACGGTGTCACTGTAAGACATCATGGAGTAGGAGTCTGTGCCAGTCCCTGTCCCTGAGGGCTGCCGGGCCTTCATGGATTCAATCTCCCGCTTCAGCACCAGGTTATCAAAGCGGTCGAGGTCCTGAGGGGATATGACTCCCCTTACCTCCGAGAGAAGTGAGAACTGGGGAGGTAGAAAGGAATACGTGCTGACTTGAGACCAGGCCTTCCAGGCCTCTTGCTGGGCTCTAAGAATTTGTGTTCAGGAAACGTGTGTTGTTTGTTTAATTTAATTAATTAATTCATTTCATTTAATTTCTTAGCTGTCCCCTCCTGCTGCAGCAGCTCAGGGAGGCTTACAACGTATGAAAACCAAACAAACGTATAAAAATATAAAAGCATAAATAACCACAGTAAATACAAAAAATACAATCTCTCAGATTGTGAGTCCTACAGCAGGGACCGTGTCTATTCCATTACTTTGTAAAGTGCCAGGTACATTGCTGGCGCTATATAAATGTTTGCTAAAATAATAATGATAATAATAATAATAATAAAAAATATAAAACAGCCATAGAAATATCCCAGAGCGGATCTAAAAAGACCCCTTCCCCAACCATCACTCGTCTCCCTCACCAAAAGCCTGACGGAACAGTCAGGTCTTGCACTGTCTTTGGAAAGAGGGACGGTCTGGAGCCAAGTGGACTTCTGTCGGAAGGGAGTCAGTTCCACAGCCGCGGTGCAGCTCTGTAAACCTGTTTCCACTGCCAAGCAGAGCTCTGGGGTCTGCCGTAAATAGGGGATGTTGAAGAACTGCATAATAAAGCCACTGACTTGGGAAAACTGAGTTTTGTGCCTTTTTCAGGGGGAAACGGAAGGAGAGACGTGCACTGTCCCTGTGAGGGGGCAATCTGGGAGTGCATCCCCTGCACCCCATCTCCTCACTCCCATGGCTGTTACTCATCACACATTAACCCTGCCTTGCTCAAATTTTTATGTAGCATTCCGCCCAAATCAGACGCCTCCCTCCCCTCGTTTATGTTATAAATGCCCAAATCCAGCTGAGATGGCAACACGCCCCCCTCCAGCAGCAAGCTTTCTAGCTCTGTTAATCTTTGGTGTGCTGTATTCACAGCAGGCTCATTACATGCTCTCAGAGGGGATGCTGGAAACCAGCCATTTGGTTTGCATATTTCCACTTCCAGCAGGAAGCTTCAAGGTTCGTTTACTCCTCTTGAGCAGAGACCCACACTGTTCCTCATTAAGGAATCGGCACCCATAGAACGAGGTTCCTCTGATACTTGCCTCCAGCATGGAGGGACCATTAGTGCCCTAGGGACTGAGAGTAGGACCCTCCTATACTTAGCAACAGCAGGATGTGCCATTAGCACTTGGCAGAGGTGGGACATGTATCAAGTACCTCAGTGGGATGCTGGCATCTCTCTTTACTTAATGCCAGCAGGGTAGAGTGCTCATACAGTTACTCAGCAATGCTTAAACTGGTGGGGGAGGGTTGGTTGAGTGGGCAGAGACAGAGCACTGCTAGGAGGGGAAGCTTGCAACTTAGAAGTCTGGGTTTTCACAGGCAGGGCACTGCTGGGAGGACGCTCCCACTAAAGGAAGTGTGGGGAAATGGGAGAGGAAGCAATGACCCTGTTTCAAAGATGGGACTCTGGAAAGATTTCCCCTCTCTGTTCTGCCCACACTCCCACTGTCCTCAGAACCTAGAGCAGGGATGGTTTCCCTCCTGTGGACCATCTTGGAAATTACTAGTACAAGCTCTGCAGGCTATGTAGGAGTTAGGACTCGGAGTGGGAGTACTTAAGAGGTGTTCTCCAGGGGCGTAGCAAGGTTGAGAAGGGCCCGGGTTCAAGCCTTAGTTATGGGCCCCTAATGTGCGCGCGTGCAAAGCACGCGCGCGCTCCAAAACCCCAAAGTGGGTGGAGCTTAAGGGAGGGGTGGGGCTTAAGGGAGAGGGAGGGGCCTGCCTGTCCCTGGCGTCCATCTAAGCACCGCATGGAACCTTATGGCTGGCAGAGCTCTAGGGAGGGGCTTGTACATTGTAGGTGAAGCCTCCAAAAATCCAGCAACAAGGAGTTTTCAGCGTTAAGATGTGATGGACAGAACATTCGTTAACACTGGGAA
>QEPC01002636.1:37582-54366 GCA_003113815.1 Sphenodon punctatus | reverse complement strand
AAAGTTCCCTTGCTGCCGGCTGCTCCTCCCCGCCGCTCTAAGCCTCCTGGAGCTGCAGATTGGGGAGGGGAGGGGAGAGCGGCCGGCAGCAAGGGTGGTAGGGAGGAGCCGGCCGGAGGCATCTGATCTGGTCCCGTGGAGAGGGGGCTCCCACAGCTGATTTGTTGGTTTTTTGCCGAGGCTCTACCTGGGCCCCCCTGCCGCTGGCAGGGGGGCCCAGGTGGAGCCGCGGCAAAAAAAACCCCAAAAAACCCTCAGATGGGACTTTTTATTTTCGGGCCCCATGGCTTGCGGGCCCCCACCAGAGCAGGGCCCGGGCTCAAATGCGCCCCCCCGCGCCACGGTAGCTACGCCCCTGGTGTTCTCTGGATGGGGGAAGAAATGGGAGGGTCTAGATCATTGAACTATGCCATAGCTCCACACCCTATTCTTGAGTGCATGCCATTATCTTTACTCCCTTCCACAGAGCCTACTTTTTCAGCACTTGAGAATAGGGACTGGATCCATGGGCCAGATCTAGAAATTGAAAAGGGACCTAATAAAAAACAGCCACAGGGTGGATTTGACTCATGGGCTGCAGGTTCCCCATCCCTGATGTATGTCGTGGATCTATCCCCTGTCCTTGAGTGCACGCCCTCATCTCTGCTCCCTCCCGTGAGCTCATTCTTGAAAAGGAGTCAGATAAAAACCAGTCACAGGCTGGATTTGTCCCACAGTCCAGAAGTTCCCCATCCTCGCCTTAGAGCAAGGCTAGACCATTCTCCTTGTCCCCACCCCAGCAGAAAATCAGGAGAATGAGATCTGCCTGGATCTGTGTTCCTCCCTGTACAAAAGGCATGGATTCCCCTCAGAGCTGATGGGGTGGCATGGTAAGACACCAAGGGCAGTGCTTCTGGAGGTGTGTGTCTAGCTGTTCCCACCCCAATCCTTAACTAGGTTCCTTGTCCCTAAAAACTAGCCCAACTCAAGCCTCTATGACCTGATCCCCTGGCAGTGGGTCTCTGCCTTACCTTAGCCTGTGTGTTGAGTAACTCAAAGAGAGCCATGACAAGGGCATCTACAGAGATGTTGTTTTCCTTGTACTCGTCCAAGTAGTAGCCCATGGTCGCCCGCTCCTGTTCGTTCAGCAGGTGACGCGCTTGTTCCTCTAACATGACCCGGGTCTGGTTCACCATGCTGCTTAGCGTGACTTGGGAGCCGGCCAGGCCCCTGTAGAACACAGGCTGGAAGAGAACACAGAGACAAGTGGGAAATAGCTTCCCATATGGGGTAGGACTGGGCGACCAGCTACGCAAAGCTAAGAGCAGTCTCCCCACTCTTCTAGCAAACCTGGATGCTTTCAACCATTAAGTGAATTTGCGCTGGTGAAAGGTGCATAAGTTTGCCAGAGTTCTCTTATTGTAAAGAAACATTCCTTATTTCAGAGCCCCACAGCTCCAAAGAACATAATGGGCACCCATATTTCACAGATGCAGCTACTGCTGCTGCGGTGCCCTTAGAGGAAGAGCCTGCTCAGGTCTGCTTGGTTTCATGAAATTATGTCTTTAATTTGTTGCTCAGGCTTCTCTGCATGTGAGCCAGCACATGGAATAGTCAACAGCAGCAGAGAATGGCCCAGCTGGCAAGGAGCTTGTAGCAGCAGGGTGAGCTGGAGTGCCCTGTTCCAGCCTGAGCTTGCTTGACTGGTGAGTTTAATTACTTGGAGCCCAGACTGACTGAGGATTGGAAGTAATCTAGAAGACCCATACATTCAAAGCTAGACTGAGAGCCTTCTAGGGAGACCATTACGGAAGCCTGGAGAAGGAGCTTGGGTAAAATAAATGCTTCTTCAAGTTAGCTACAGGCACCCCAGCTGACCCAGAGAAATTGGCCCTTCCTTCAGAGCTTGAAAACTAGGTCAAAACCCAGAGAGGTGGCAACCCTGGGTGTTACTGGGGTGGGGACACAGGACCTGTTCACTTGCAGAGGGCTCAGGTGGGCTGGCTAGGTCCTGCTTCCCTTTCTAATGGGCTCAGCATAAGCAAGGACTCATGTTCACTGTATTTCCCCCACTGCTGCCAATGGAGAAAATGTAATGAACATGGGGCCCTGAACATACCACACCCACCTGTCCCAGTGATCCCACCTCTCCACCCCATGGCCCTGTGTTCCCCACCCTGAGTGACCTCTGTCTACCCACCCTGGAGTCCTGGGGTGGCCTCCTCCTGGCTGCCCCTGCCATTCTTCCCCACTGGCCCCTGGATGAACAGATTTCCCACCCCTTGAATAACTAAATTACTAAAGTGCTGAATAAAGAAAAAGCAAAGAATGAATTTTGCAACAGCAATGAATACGCAAATGGATATTGGCTTCTGGAAATGAATATGGAAATTGTGATTGAGGATTTAAAATAGTCACGTTGTTTCATCTTGAAGTAAGTGCCCAGAATGTCACAAGAACTCAGGGTGTTGGATGCACGTTAGAGGCTGAGCTCTCATGACAATCTAGCTATACAGGTTTCAAAAGGGGCTGCTAGGTGCTCAGCACCAGGGCATCTGGTCTCAGAGCTCACTGCCAAATCCTACATCCAACCATGCTCTCTCTGCTCCAGCTTCAGTTCATGGACAACGTTAAAAAAGGCAGAGCCCGGGGTGGAGGAGTCTGGGACCAGTGCCTCACAGGTAGAGGTGATGAGAATGGAGATGGGGCCACCAAGTCAGGGGAGAGAAGAGGGGCAGGGGAACAGGCTCCCAGAGAAGCTCCTGTCCTGGGGCCTGAGAGTGCCCTCAGGAGTGCGAGTAGCACTGCCCCCTCCACCAGTGGCAGAATCTGCACTGTTATCCTCAAGGTGGACCCTCAGCTGGAGTGGCTGTGCGGGCCCATTTGAGCTTTTGGGGTGGCAGCAGGACTATACCAGGACATCACTGCTCTCACTCCTGATCAGAGCTCTCACCTCAGGCAGGTGCTTCTCTGGGGCCCTCCCCATTGCACAGCCAGTGGAAGGAAGGCTTCACAAGAAGTGCCTGCCTGCCTGAGGGCCTTAGAAGCAGGGGGAGCAGAATTCCACTGGGGCCTGTGCTTTCTGTGGCACCCTCCACTGCAGGGCCCAGGGCAGCTGCCTTGCCCTAAGGCCTTCCCTGCACACCTCAGGCGGTGCCTTTAAATACTGCCACTTTCCTCAAGGAGCTCGTATTCAAAAGCATCACGAGAACCCCGGTGTCCGGCATTGCTTTACTGCCCTGATTAATTTTTAGCACTGAAACAAGAGATTCATTATCGTCTTTTACACTTGAGTGTCTGAGGAAGCCTCATGAACTTCAATATTAACCTTTTTCCTCGGGTACCAGTTTACATTTCCTCGCTTGGATAAATCTTGCTATTTAAACAGGCAAGGCAGTGTCATGTCTGTGAGCGGAATCAGCAGGGTTCTGCAAAACATGGCTGTCGGCTATTAAACAAGGAGCTGTAATTACAAGGCGCCCATTAATTGAAATCAGCCCGATAGCTCTGGAAAGGCTTTGGAGTGGGCAGAATTATTAGCTTGTAGCTGCTAATTTTTGCATACATTAGGCAATACTTTTCCTTCTGATTCAGAGTGACCAATGTTCCAGCTGAGGGATGTTTTTAGCAGGGGGAAGAAAGCCATTGTCCTAGGCCTCTCTTATACAAGAGGCCACACCATGCTGATCGATCTCTCAACTGCCTCCTTCAGTATTTGGTAAAGCTAAAATGGATCTTCAGGGCAGATTCCATCTCCAACAATCCATCTGTTATGACCTGGGTTTGAAAAAATGGTGACCGGCCACAATCTGTTTCCCCTTTTGTCGCAGATTCGGACTGGTTTTTCTAGCTGCTGAACAGCAACATAGCCCTGTTTTGCATGTGCACAAAACAGACTTTTGAGTATTGCACATGAGCCAGCGCCATTTTGCACATACACAAAACAGTCAATTTTGAGAACTGCACATGAGCAAAATGGCACTGTCCTGTTGGTCTAGTGGCAGCTGGAATGGTGCACGCCCAAAGATCTGCTGCGGTCAAAAATCTACGATGGATCTCTGTGCACTGCTTCAAAACCACAGATAATCTTCCCAGATTACAAGGGGCTGCTCTGTTGCAGTCCTAAAATTGGGAGAGGGGAGCTGAGTCCAGTCCCCTAGTCACATTCTGCTACTGGAACTATGATTGGGTCCCTAGGGGCATTTTTAGACGTGCACGGGGGTCTGACATGATCACTGCTTCTGCTGCATGTGTCCTCCTAATTAACCCGCTACTCTCTACGCCATGTCTGATGTTCTAAAGAGCATCACAGAGAGTATCTCTGCCCTGCCTCTTCTTGTGTACCTCTCTGCGCCTGCGCAAAACCCCGGCAGCAGCATTTACATGGGGGAAGCCCCAGTGAATGACGGCACATCAAAGATGCGGAAGTGAGGAGGTAGGAATCCACGGCCAGTTTGATACGGGAGAGAAGCAGCTTCAAACCGCGTCAAACATTTAGACGAGAACAAAGTAAGGCAGCTGATTAAAGAATCCGCTGCGTTTTCTGTCTTGTCTAAAAACGCCCTAAGTGGTAGGTGGTAAGGGGACTCCACTCTCCAATTCCCAGTCCTGAAGGAGGTGGCAGAGGGATCTACTCACCATCCCCCATGCCTAGTTGATCTCTAAAGAAGGAGTAGGAAATCTGTGATCACAGCCTAGGGTAGAGGAGGGATAGTGGGCTGGATGGTGGACAGGGGCACCACCAGGGCGGGGTATGGGAGACTCTGGAGTCATGGAGTTGGCAGGTGGGTGTCAGTGACTTATGAGGGATCTACATGAGTGGGGGAGGGGTATGTGGAGCATGCCAAGATGCAAAGGGGCCTTAAAGGCCTGCCAGGAACGCTCTAAAGGTGGGCTTGTGGTAGGCCCTGATCTCCAACCTCTTTGCATCTTAGCACACCCCACAGTTAGGCCCCACCTGCCCACCCTATGGTCCTGAAGCATCCCGTGCCCTACCCCAGTGATGCCCCTTCTACCACTGGGCATGTAGACCACTCTCCAGGCTTGAACTGACAGAGATCTGGAGGCAGTCCAGGAGATTTTAGAGGAACAAACTGCTGGAGCAGAAGGAAGAGGACTGCCACTTGGGGGACTGCATGGGGGGTGACAGGAAAGTGAAAGGTTCCCCCTGGCAGTGATATTTGCGGGTGGGTGGGTAAGGTGTCAAAATCCACTTGTCCCAGACTTCAAAAAGTCCAAACATCATGGTGCCAGGAGAGCTACGCTGACACAGGCGATGTTTCTAGGATGA
Source organism: Sphenodon punctatus (assembly GCA_003113815.1). Taxonomy (NCBI): domain Eukaryota; kingdom Metazoa; phylum Chordata; class Lepidosauria; order Sphenodontia; family Sphenodontidae; genus Sphenodon; species Sphenodon punctatus. The sequence goes on along the minus strand of QEPC01002636.1, from coordinate 49,097 downwards.
GACATAAAAGTGAGGTCTTGACCATTTTATTGAGATCATGACCTCATCCACTGATAAGCAGTGCCACACTGGGTCAGCCCAATAACCCGTCCCATCCTGCTCAGCATCCTGTCACTAACAGTGGCAGCTTTGGTTGCTTCAGAGAAGTCCATAATAGAGTGGTCCAATCCATGTTACTGTAAGGCCCCAACCTCAAACCCCCAGTCTCTGGGGTTTTGGAGTAGCACACAGCTGCCAGCACCACCTCCCTTTTTACATGGGGGGCACCCACGCATGAACACCCAGATATCTGGGTGTTCATGCATGGGTGCCACCTGTGTAAATCCCGCAATGGTTGGGTGGGTGATGGGGGTGTGTGCATGCTCCTGCGCACACACATGCACACCCATCCCCCCCACATAGAGCAACCAGCAAAAATGGTGGTTGCTCCATGCGTGTTGGTGGGTGTGTGATGGGTGCACGCCCATCTACATCCTCCCCACACCCACCGCACATGGACCGCGAAACACAACGACACCCCGCACCGTGGCCTGTGTAAAAAGAACCTTTGTCTCCAGCCGAGGCCTCCCCTTCATTAGGCTCTGTTCTGCCTGTTTCTGACCCCAGCTAGTCTCCTATCTTCTCTGTGGCTCTGCCACCGACTTCCTGGTTGGTTACCAGCAGTATAAGAGCACGCTGGTGCCACCAGGAAACTGGGTGGAACAGCTCCTTCCTGGCTCTCTTGTATGCTGTCTTCCAGACTCTGGTTCCTGGCACCCCATTCTCTTTCCCTCTGCTCTGCCCCACTCCTTCCTTATCTGGAGCCTTAGTCCCTGATTCCCTATTGTCCTAGCCATGTTCCCCTCTGAGATCAGTTCCCTCCAACACTCTGTGTTAGTTCCCCTTCTCCCTCTGACCTCAGTGATGAACCTTGCTCTGCCCTTGTGCCTGTGAGCCATTGGAGGGGTTTCCCTTTCCCTACTCTGGGTCTTGGCCTGTCCTGTTCCCCTCTTGAGCCATTTCCTTGGCTTCCTCTGGCTCTTCTCCCTGTTCTGCCCTGTCTGCCCCATTACAGTTACTCACTCCCAGCAGACAGAGGGCTCATCCCCTGACCAACCTGACCAACCCAGTTTTGTTATTTGCTCTCACAACATCCCCAGCAATGAGTTCCACATGTTAACTGTGTGTTGAGTGAAAAATTACTTCCTTAAAAAAATAAAAATAAAAAATAATCTGCTGCCAGTTAATTTCAATGTGTGCTTCCTAGTGCCAGTGTTGTGTTTGAGAGTGGGTAAATAACAGCTCCCTATTTACTTGCTCCATGTCATATATGATTTTACAAACCTCTGTTGTAAATTACGGTCCATTTAAGAACATCAACATGTGGCTCAAACAAAAATGTGAGTTACTGGGAGCATATTACACTGGTGCTCCAGTGTCTGTAATGGCTCTAGGATGGCTAGATAAACAAATTTTAGAGGACACTTATGAGAAACACAGGTTGTGGGGCTGCACTAGAGTCAACGCAGCCCCACAACCTGTATCTCATAGGTGTCTTCTAAAATGTGCATATCTGGCCACCCTAACTGGCTCACAATAACCTTCCAGGCTCAATCCAAGGGGCTGGTTTTGACCGATAAAACCCTAAGCAGCATGGGCCCCACATATCTGAAAAACCATCTCCTTCCTTATGCCCCTTGCTGTCAAGTATGTACAGCGAGGATGCACAGAGAGATGTTCTCAGCGGGTGCCCCACAGCTATGGAACTCCTTTCCCCTGGAGATTTGTTTAAACCTGAGCCAGAGCCAATGCCAGATTTTTTCTATTTGGGACCAGGCAACTGGCAGATGGGTAGGGCTTGGGATAAAGCATTTTAACTGGTTTTATGTGCCATTTAAAAATATATTTTTACATATTGTAACCTGTCCTGAGCCCTTGTAGGGCAGGATAAAAAACTATTAAATAAAATTCTATGTCACAGCAGCTAGAGTTTCACAAAATGATTGCACATCAGTTAGATAAATAAGTAATGGCACAATCCCAGGGCCAGCCTTAGAATTTGAAGGGCCCAGGGCAAAGATAAAATGTGGAGGCCCTGGTGGCCCCTTCCTTGTGGTCCTGCTCCCTTAGTTGGGGCCCTCAGGTGGTTGCATTTGGGGCCCCAATGGGAAGGAACAGTGTCCACACACCCTGCCCTGGTGAAAATGTAGGGCCCCTGGAATTAGAAAAAATAACAGGGCCCAGGGCAGTTGTTCCTGGCTGCCCTGTGGTGAGACTGGCCCTGCATAATCCTCTGCCATTAAAATCAATGCCAGAACTCCCATTGACCTTAATAGTCCCCTTCACCTCTGTAATGGTGGCGACGGGGTAATTGTCCGGCCCCCTCCATGAGAGGGGGGAGTAGACAGGAAACAACTGAGGCTCCGGCGGAGGGAGCTTCCGGCTGGGGAGACGGTTGCCTGGCAACCGTGCGAGTGCGTGCGCAGGGCCGCCACACTCAGGAGCTGAACGGGCTCCGCCCTCTTTAGGAAGGGCGGAGCCGTTCTGGCCGCGTGGAGCGGCAGATCGAGCGGGGACACATCAGAAGCAGCCCCACCCACCTCACCTCTAGCACTGTGGTAGTTCGTTACTGGTTGCCCTTATGGAGCCGAAGGGGAATTTTAGCGACTAGCCTAGTTTAAGAGTCGCTTGTTTTGCCTCTTCAACAGTGCAGAATAGGCTAAATAGGCTTGATTGGCAATTGGCTATAAACTAATGCTAATAAATATTAATTTGGAAAAGATATTCAGACAGGCTAATTCGGGGAACAAATGTACAGAGAGATGTACGAATTTGATGAACCAGAACGACAGAGTTAATCTTATTGATGGGTAATATTTGTTGCACTCAGCCCCCCGCTGAGTGCAACAAATATTACCCATCAATAAGATTAACTCTGTCGTTCCAGTATGGTATGGTAGGTTAAATAGGATAGAAATTGATGAAACGAGTCATCTCCTTAAAAGATGGGGAGGTGACACCCAGTGCCAGGCGCAGGCAGCACGCACTGGGGTTATGACCCTGGGAGGGGTACTGCAGTTCGGTCAGTAAGTACATGCACGGTCCGCTGATTTAGCGGGTACTTACCTCCTTACTCAAGCCCACAGTTGGGCCTGTCTCTTATACACATCTAGATGTGTATAAGAGACAGGTACATGCACGGTCCGCTGATTTAGCGGGTACTAACCTCCTTACTCAAGCCCATAGTTGGGACGCTCCCCCTTTCGGCCAGAGCCAGGGTGCTGTCAAAGGGGAGCCTTGTTTGTGATGGAGCTGGCACGGGAAGGCACATCCCGGCCAGTACCGAGTTTATAAGAATTAATTAGCTAAGCATACTGGACCCATATTGCTTGTGCAATCACCCACCGTCTTTGAATTGGTTGAATAAAGAGTGCGGCCTGATTTAATCCAGCAGTTGGTCTCTGTGTCTCACTGGGGGGTGCGGCGACAAGTGGAGGATTGTCCTCACCACACCTGCTCTATGCGGTTTCATCTAGCCTGGAAGTTATCCCTTGGATTGGTATTGATTTAAGCGTTTTTCGATCCAGGCTGTTTTTCTCCCTGGGAGTCCTGTGTTTGGCTTGCTGCTTCCTGTAAATACATCAGGCATTCCACCACCTCCATGTGCTCCACAGGGCAAGTGCGTTTTCTCCACTGCTGCTCCAGCTCAATGCAGAGCCTGCGTGGAAGGGACTGCAGGCTAGACAAGTCCACTAGCAGCCCCCAGCTCAGGTCCCAGGAAGATGCCAATGCAGGCTGAGTTGAAAGGGCTGTTTCCAAAGACAGAGTGTGAAAGAGGCGAGGGGGATTGTGGTTCCAGCCTTCCCAGCATCAAAGATGCAAATTGCTGTAAAGAAACAACCCCTCTTTCCCTCCACTGAGAACAAGATCCAGGCAATTCACAAGTTTGTTTTGCCAGCTGAGGGTAAGTCTCTTATCAGTGACAACCACCTGCAAAACGCCCAGACTGATTTCCATTTAAAAGGAGGGCTCTGGGCAGAAAGCAGCTGAGAAGAGAGACTGCCACTTGCTGCTGCAGTCCCACTGCTGGGCACACCTGGATTCTCAGCTGCATTCGGCTCTGCTACCACAACACCCTGACTGCGGGCTCCCTCACCTGGGGGAACAGGGCCACTCTTCATCCCAGGTGCAGTTGGATAGAACATTCTACCCAATGGAGTCACTGCTTCCTCTGTGAGAGATGCTGCAGGGCAGGAAATGCAAGCGGTGGAGTTCTGAGCTGGCACTCGTAGGGTGCTGTTGGGATGAAACTCTGAGTTGGCAAAGGCAAAGCACTGCTAAATGGAGCAGCTCACAGACCAAACCTCTATGGAGACTTGAAAGGGGCACCCATGAAAAGGGTAGCCCTAACGAATTTGCAGAACTCTCTCAGATGGTTCAGATACAATTACTAAGGTGGCCAGATATGCACATTTGGGGGCACTTATGAGAAATACAGGTTGCAGGGCTGCATTAGCTACGATATAGCCCCGCAACCTGTATTTCTCATAAGTGTCCTCTAAAATTTACATATCTGGCCACTAGCTAACCCCTAACTGTTATTCAGCTTATTCGGGCTGCAGGAGGCAGCAGGCCTGGGGGAGGGGGCAAATGCCCAAGGAAGTCTGGAGCCTGGGGGAACCGCCAGGATCTGGGAGCCTATGGCTAGCGGTGACTAGGGCCGTTTTTAGACGAGCGCGGCGGCGCCCGCGCTTGTTTCTTTAAAAAGCCGGCAGCCCGTTCTACACGAGACGCTGCCGCCGAATACGCGCATGCGCGGCCGACGCGCATCCATTTCCGTGTGCGAACTGACCGGGTCGGCGATCGAGGCTGGTCAGACGCGGCCGGAAATGGATGCGCGTCGGGCCGCACATGCGCGTATTCGGCGGCAGCGTCTCGTGTGGAATGGGCTGCCGGCTTTTTTGAAAACAAGCGCGGGCGCCGCCGCGCTCGTCTAAAAACGGCCTANTTGAGTGGCTGATTTTCAGGTTGACACTGGCTGAAGCAGAGGCTTTTGGGAGAAGGACTTTTGAAGGAAGCTTTTGGAAGTAAAGGGCTCTGGGAAACATCATGTTGAAGCTGGACTTTTGAAGCTGAAATGAACTAAAGTACCAGGGGTCAAGTCAAGACAAACCGAAGACAAAGGAACTGCTGATATGAAGCTCTTCAGAGAAAGGGGGGCAAGTGTGTGAAATTGTAACATTCTGCCTGCTGAAAAAACCAGAAACTGCTGAGAGCTGTGCGAAGCAGAAAGCACTGGGAAAATATTAAAGACTGCAACACTTTCAGCCTTGGAAAGGAACGCAGAAACACAGAAAGCGGTGAAAACACAGACAGGCTGTTAAAACTTTGGCCTAGATGCATGAGAAGAAAAGAAAAGGAACAAAAGAGGGCACCAATGCAGGCCCGGCAACATATATTTTTCATAAGGATCATGTTTTCCCAAGACAGTGGTTAACAAGGAGGATATAAAAGACTGTCACCCCTCCCTTTTCTTTGGAGCAGCAACCTAACCTGGACACCTTAGAGGCAGCACTGCAGGGCCACACTCCCAGCCTCAAGTTACTTCAAGTCTGGCCAACTTGAACGTATGCTTGTTTTGTAAGTATGAAAGGTGTTCTTAATTAGAAACATAGTTTAAGATAAATAAGTTTATAAGTGATATTAAGAACCTGCTTAATAAAATTTGTCTTATGGGTTAGCACTGTGTGGTTTGCATTTTTACATTGTACTTAGATAAAAAACCTCCCCCAAGAAGGTCCCTGAGACTAGATCACTCTCAGAGAGCAGGATATTTTAGAGAAATAGTCGGTCACCGTTCTTGAAAAAGAAGCGGTGATGATGGCTTTATTTTAGGGAAATAGTTGGTCACCGTTCTTGAAAAGGAAGTGGTGATGATGGCTTTGGTAGTAGCGGACTAGTTGGCTACATAAGGCAGTCACATTGGACGGTCACCATTTCTAAAAGAAAGCCGTGATGTTCTCAGTAGTGAAACAATAGACTATAAGACTGTCAATTTAAAACTTGGGTCAAATAGAGAATTTTGCCCCTAACAACCTCTACTTCTGAGCTGGCAGGCAGGAGGAGGGTGCCATGGGCAGGAAGCCTAGAGCTCCAAGCTGACATGGGAAGGACAATATTAGAAGAGGAAGCTTGCACCACAGAGCTATCAATGGGTGGTGACAGGGCACTGTTGAAAAGAAGCTCACAGCACAAAGCTCTCAATTGGTATAGGCAGGCACTGCTGGAAGAACATGTGACTCGAAGCTTAGCGACACTGGAGCTGGTATAGGAAAAAGCAACGTTGGGAGAGGAAGCTTGCAGCACAGAGTTCTCAGTAGCTAGAGACAGGGCACTGCTGAAGAAAGCTCACAGCACAAAGGTCTGAGCAGGGCCTTTCTGCAATACACCAGTGCCAGTTTTCTCTCCGTCCTTCTCAGCATGTGTTTCCTCCAATTAAGGAGAAAGGGTGACATACTCTCATAGCAGATTAATCAGGTTTGACCCTGCTGCTGTCCTTGTGCTCCTGGCTCATCACTCACCCGGGCTCAGCCCTCCCCCGGTTAGGGACCGGGTTCCTTTATCTCTCTCTCTCCTGCTGATGTAACTTTGACTTTGCTCCTGGATAGGTACAATTAAAGATCTGAGAGTGACAACAGCAAACCATAACTTCCTTCCCAGGGGTACCTGATATCTCTGCCACACTCCCCACCTACCCCGCACCATGGTGGAGATGGAATGCAAAGCGTCCTTGGGCTGAAGGAGACAGAAGAGCATCTCAGGGGAGTAAGGTGCATGTGGCATGGCTGTCCACATGCAGAGGCAGCTGGGAAGAGCTATGTTAACCCCACCTCCTCCTTGTGATTGGCTCTGGGAAAGTGGAAGAAGCTAGCTGGGGCCCTGATTGGCCAGGGAGCTTGGCGGTCAGCCATGGTCCCTGCTTAAGGCTACCAGCTTACTAGTTCTGACCCATAGTCTCTGGGGTTTTACTCATTATCTCTGGACAAAGCCCTGATTCCTCCAGGCTACTGAGGGACATCTGAATAATCTGGAGAAATCAAGGGTTTAATGGGTGGTGCGGGGCAGGGGAACAATGGAAAGGGGCGGGGGCAAAGAGCAATTCAGTCACTAGACAAGGACCCTGCATGTTGCTCAACAAACGAGGTATCTATCTGAAAGGCTGCGACAGCAGTGGTAGCAGTATGGCTGAGTGGCTCAGCTTTGTAGCTGTCATGCCAGGAGCCCTGGATACTATTCTGCCCTGCCCACTTTTCTCTCTTCTCTGTCAGCTTCTTTAAAGAAAAATGAATTTCCTAGTTCAGATTATTCAGCAGTCACTATTTATTGCTGATGTTGATGATGACAATTTTTCTCCTCCTGGACAGCTGGGTAGGTCAGGGTGCCCAGAAAAGTCCTGTGCCATATATCAGCAGCTATTTTTACTGCTTGCTCCTGCTCAGAGCTCTGTCAGCCAGCCTCCCATTAGCACCTCTGAGAGAAATGTAGCAGTCTGCTTTGTTTTTAGTATCCAGCAGACATGTACAGACAGGGTTGCCACCTTTTGCAGTTTGACCCTGAGACTCCCAGAGGTCAAAATTGGAGTCTCAGGATCAAACTGCAAAAGGTAGCCTAACAACCCTATGTGCAGATAAGCAGGAGATAACTGCTTGCACAGCAGGAAAGCAGGAGAAGTAATGCAAATGTGTTACACTCCTGCTTGATGTGGGGAACTTGATAGGTCTGCTTCGATGAAAGCCCAGTCCCATGTCATGGGTAGGTTTCAAGAGTGAGCCATGTTGAGTGTATAACAACCTCTTTTGTTCAGGGTGGGGTTCTGCCCTTGCCTCTCTATTGTGCCACTTTGAGCTAGTTCTGATCTGCCTCACCCACAGCTCACCTGGAAGTAACAAAAGACTGCTTAATAATGGAAGCAAATGGCACCCAGAGGAAGCTGAATGAAGTTCTGCAGTCTTTCCTAAAGTTTAGCTAATCCATCAGATAGGCATGCAAGCTTCTAGTGGATGCAGGTTGGATTCTGGATGTACAGCTGCCTTCCTCAGTATGAAAGGACTGATCCAGCGAGGGAAGCTTCCACCATAGTACAGGCCTGTTCAGGTCAGATTCAGCTAGAGGTAGCTAATGAATGGGCCTGTAAAGCCCGGGCCCATGACCCCTTGATTTGGTTGCTACCCATGCGCCTGTCTTTCTGTGGGTGCAGCTCAGTGAGAGCAGGCAGGACTGGAAGCGTCCTTTTGGCTGCTGGAGGATCTAGGCCCTCATTGCCTTAGAGAAAGATGTTTGTGGTGGAGGAGGGGGCCAGGACTATCAAGGGTGGTCAGGGCAATGCTGCTTGTGCTTAGGACCTCAAGAATTCTTAATATTATTCTGAGCAGGGCCTCCCGCTGGAAGAAACCCAGGGGATGGGATTATGTCAAATAGGGTGGGGCAAAGAGCCTGCCATACCCTGTTTCTAATGTAGCCCCACCCCTTATGGTGCATTGTGACAGCATGATGATGCTATAACGGGAACAAGGGCCCTGTCAGAAAGGGGTTGGGGGGAAAGGGGCTGTCATGCCCCCTTTGTGACATATCCCCATCTCTTACAGGGTATTGTGACATCATGATGATTTACTGGGATTGGGACCATGTCAGAAAGGAGGCAGCGCAAAGAGGCTGCTACACCCCCTTTTGATATAGCTCTGCCCTGGCGGAATTTCATGACATCATGGCGCTCCATAGGGGTGCTGTCATATCAAAAAGGTGGGAATCAGTGAGAGCAGGCAGGGCTAAAAGCACCCTGTTGGCTGCTGGAGGATTTAGGCCCTCACTGCCTTAGAAAAAGGTGTTTTGTGGGAGAGCACCAGCTCAGAATGAAAGCCCCTTCATATTAACTACAGCTGGATCCCTACGGGCTGCCCCCATTCTGGCAAGTCTGCCCTCTGATGCCCCCAAAGGTCTTAGGGTTAGTACATAGGGCACCATGGCTGACCAGCTTCCTGTGGGGGCCAGAGACTCTGGGTCAAAACCTGGCTGTGTGTGGAGTAACCTTAGTAGGGCCCCCCTGACCTGACTGCACTGGGTTGGTCCTGAGCCCGGGCCGAACGCACCTGAGCTCTTATGGGACCCGACTCCTTTCCCTTTGGAGCGCTGGCATGATGTCACAATACCCTGCAAGAGGCAGGACTAAAGTGCTCTCCTTTTCCTTTCTGACATTGACTTCCCATTGGGCTCAGTGACATCAAGGTGCTCTGTAGCAGGCGCGGTGCTGGTGCCAGGGGCACTGCCTCTACGGGCCTCCACGCCCCCAAGTGTAAAGAATACATTTACTGGCAGTGGCGCGAACTTCTTACACTTACTGTTATTGTCAGGACCCTGCCTGGAAGGGGGCAAGCCCGGACATCCTGAAGGGCGCAACACCCACCCCGGGAGCCCTTCCCCTCCAGGACTCGCTCCCCCTCGCTCCGCAGCCTACACCTGGCTTCAACGCCATCACGGTCACTGGCGACCCCCGCTCCGGCTTCCTTGGGCGATGCAACGGACACTCCAGACATGCCCCCACGCTTGCACATCGACGCAGGGGGCAGGGCTCCTGAGATGCCGATGCTCCTGGATGTGGCCATGCCCCCCGCATCCGCTCCGCGCCCATCTTGAGTGCTTGCGGCAATGCCTAGCTGGGGAGGATAAAGGCAGCTCTGCGGCACTGTCACACCGCTGGTGATCAGTGCCTCCGTGCCTGGGATACCGGCCCCTCTTGCTTTGTTTGTTCCCGTGTGTGACTAACCCGATTGGAGATGACAGTACGTGTGTTTGGCAAGTGAGTGTAAGGCGTGAGGGTGGTGACTGTGTGCAGCGTGAGACAGGTGAGTACAAGAATCTTTGTTTTCTCCCTAGAGCACTTACCTGGGGCCCCTCTGTGTTGTGCGTGCCCTGTCCCCGTACTCTCCCCTCCCGAAGCTCAGCACCCCCAGTCCCCAGCACTACCCTGCATGCGCTTCCTGATCCTACATGAATGGTGGCATAGGGCAACCACGAGTTGTGCGCTCACCCAGATTGCCTGTGATGATCTAGGCTGTGGGTTCTCAACCCTAGAAGCCCCGGTCCAGCAGGGCACCTTTTTGGAGGTCCCCCGCGTAAAGCGTGGGGCCACAATGGAGAGGGCGTTCTCAGTGGCCGAGCCGAAGCTCTGGAATTCCCTCCCGGAGGAAGCCCGTCTGGCCCCAGGTCTGTTGCCATTTCGGCGAGTCTGGAAGACCTGACTGTTCGCCCAGGCCTTTGCAGGGGAGGGTGGGGTAGGGGGCAGATTGTATTTTTAAAACATGGCCCTTGACTGGGCTACCCCCTTATTGCCTAAGAAAAGTCCTCTCAACAGATTATGCGGGGTTTATCCATGACCTGACCTTTTTCGACTACCCTCATCGAGCCAAGGATGCAGAGAACGCCATCATGGGGTTGAAACAAGGTAAGGGTCCATTATTGGAGTATGTGACAAGATTCCAGCACTTGGCAGTAGAGTTTGGCTGGCTGGATCATGTACTTCACGTCCTGTTTCACCGGGGCTTAAGTGACGAGTTGAAGGACCAGTTGTCCTTTACCACCTTACCGGATACCTGGAATGAACTTGTCAACTTGACGATACAAATTGACCAGCGCTTAGCCAAACGAAGGCAAGAACGACAGCAAGAAGCCTTTTGGACCCCAGGCAATAGACCGCCCCTGATTCCCCCCAACAAAGCCAAGGCAGGGAAGGAGGACGCAGGAGAACCCATGCAGCTCGGGGCTTCTTGGGGGCCCCTTACGCTGGCAGAATGGAAGAATCGTTGGGCGCTCCGTCAGTGTTTTTATTGTGGGAACCCCTCACATTTTGCCAGATTTTGCCCCCTCCTTGCAGGTTCTAAACGAGATATGGGAAAAGCCAGGCCCTGAGAATTATAGGGGGAATCCTGGATGGGCAGCAGCCACCCCTAACCCTCACGCTGCCACTAGTGGACACAAGGGCATGCCCAACACCTATGAGTCCCCATGATGCTGGGGCTGGACTCGCAAAAAAGTTTTGTGGTATGGGCCTTGATTGATTATGGGGAATCCGGAGACTTCATGGATTTAGAGTTCGCACAAGGTCATGGGGTGCCACAAATGCAGAGATCCCCACTGGAACACCATAGATGGGTCCCCCCTAATGTCTGGCCCCATCACGCTCCGGACAACAGAGTTAATCATGGCAATGGGGCCTCACCTCGAACAGCAACAGTTCGACCTTGTCTCAACTCCTATGTTCCCTGTTGTATTAGGACTTCCCTGGCTGTGTTCCCACAACCCAACCATAGACTGGCAACAGCGGTCAGTATCATTTCAGTCAGATGGCTGTATCACGTCTTGCCTATTGCCGGTACCCTCGCTAAGCATAGCAGCAACCACCATGAGAGACGCTGTTACGGTGCCCCCCCCCCCAGTACATCAACTTTTTGGATGTTTTTGATAAAAAAGAAGCCGAGACACT
>QEPC01002636.1:23684-34962 GCA_003113815.1 Sphenodon punctatus | reverse complement strand
CAACTTTTTGGATGTTTTTGATAAAAAAGAAGCCGAGACACTCCCTCCCCCCCCCACGGTCATATGACTGTCCTATCGACTTGGTTCCGGGAGCTGAGCCCCCCTATGGCCGCATCTATGCCCTGTCTGGTCCCGAGCTCGCAACCTTGAAAGACTATATTGATGACAACGTGTGCCGTGGGTTCATTCAACATTCATCCTCCCCCATGGGGGCACCTCTCTTCTTTGTCCCCAAGGAAGATGGGGGACTTTGGCCCTGCATCGACTACAGGGGGCTTAATGCCCTCACTATCCAAAACCGTTATCTGCTTCCATTAATCCCAGAACTGCTTGACAGGTTACAGGGGGCAAACATATTCATGAAGCTGGACCTTGGGGGGCTTACAACCTGCTTCGTGTCCGAGAAGGGGACAAATGGAAAACAGTGTTCCAGACGCGGTATGGGCACTATGAGTACCGAGTGATGCCGTTCGGCCTGACCAATGCGCCGGCGACATTTCAGCACCTTATTAACAATGTCCTTCGAGATATGCTCGACAGCTATGTGGTAGCATATCTGGATGACATCCTGATCTTTTCCAGCAAACCACGTCCACCAAGTATATACCGTCTTGCAGCAGCTAAGGCAAAATCGCCTGTTCTGCAAATTACAGAAATGTTAGTTCCACAAAACCACCATTGACTTTCTTGGGTTCATCATCTCCCCTTGGGGGTAGAGATGGATCTCGGAAAGGTTTGCGCCATTATAACGTGGGTCCCTCCAACATCAGTGAAGGCGCTGCAACGTTTCCTGGGCACAACTAATTACTACCGCCAATACATTTCCAACTACACGCTCTTAACTGAACCACTTACTCAGCTCCTCAAGAAAGGGGTTCCCTATGTCTGGACACCCAAGCCACAGGTTGCCTTCGAAACCTTAAAGACAACCTTTACGCAGGCTCCATTATTACGCTACCCTGATTTCGATAAGCCCTTTACGGTAGAAACTGATGCCTCGAGTGTGGCCATTGGGGCCATGCTGCTGCAAAAACCAACAGAAGGCCTTATGCCCTGCACCTATTATTCCTGGCAATTAACCAGCGCAGAAAAGAATTATATCATTTTTGACTGAGAATTATTAGCCATTAAGGCCGCCTTTGCTACATGGAGGCATTATCTGGAAGGAGCTAAATATCCCATTACTGTTGTCACGGATCATTGGAACCTCACGTACCTCCAAACCACTCGCATAACGAATGCTCACCATGGCCGATGGGCGCTTTTCTTTGCGAGTTTTAATTTTCACATTCAGTACTGCCCTGGCCACCAAAACATTCTAGCAGACGTGCTTTCCTGGGCTACAGAGGTCGGGGAGCCCCTCGACAGAAGAGAAGACCTGTTATTACTACCAACGACCTTTGCTGCCACCCTCATGTCCACTGACCACCTGAAGCACCTATCTCAACAAGAAGCGGGCGGCATACCCACCGCAAGCCGTGCTAGATGCTCCCACGGGGCTGTATCATTACCACGGGAAAATCCTTGTGCCGCAACAAGCACGAAAACAGATCTTGTGGGGACATCACAATGCTCTGCTAGTGTGGCATCCTGGGACCAAGCGGCCCTTCGACCTATTACAAAGACATATTTGGTGGCCCTCTATGAAAGTGGACGTTCGCAAATAAGTAGTGGCATGTGCTATATGTGCAAGGATCAAGATTCCACGGTAAAAACTCCAAGGCCTGTTGCAACTGGCCTCCCTTCCTCAAGGGCCATGGCAAAGAGCTGGACTGGATTTTATTGTTGATCTACTGCCTTCGCATCTCTACACTACGATCTTTGTCGTGGTGGACCATTTTTCAAAGATGGGACATTTGATTGCCTGCCAGGGTCTTCCCACTGCAGCGCAAACTGCACAACTTTTTCTACATAATGTCCTCAGACTCCATGGAATCCCAGTGGAATTCGTGTCTGACAGAGGCACGCAATTTACTTCTCGTTTCTGGAAAACACTGTTGACCAGTCTCAAGGTTAAGGGCAAGTTAACCACCGCCTACCACTTGCAAACCAATGGACAGGTGAAGAGAACCAATCAGACACTTGAACAGTATCTGCGCTGTTACTGTGACTACCTCCAAGACGATTGGTATGACTTGCTACCCCTTGCGGAGTTCGTCTATAATAACACCGCCAATGCGTCGATCACCATTCTTTGTAACATATGTATACCATCCCCGTATTTGCCTGCCAGAAATAACTCCTCTTGCTGTTCCGGCGGCCGGCATACTAGTGACACGAATCCAACGAGCCCACGCGATGGCTACCAAGCTGCTGCAGCAGGCTTGACAACGCTACCAGTTTTTTGTGAATCAACACCAATGACCAGCGCCGGCGTATCAACCTGGGGACTGGGTATGAGTCCACCGTCACCATTACCCATCTTGCCGTCCATCAGCCAAACTTGATCATCGTTATATGGGACCCTTCCCCATTATTCAAAAAATAAATGAAGTTGCCTATAGAGTTCGCTTGTCTCCCCACTTCTGCATCCACCCTTCCTTTCATGTGTCCCTACTGAAACCGGCCATGGCTCCAAAACCCAGGATGATACCAACCAGCGCTCCAGCCACCAATCCTGATGAATTCGAGGTTAGTAGTATCTTGAATTCCCGGCGCTATCGGGGCTGTCTCTACTACTTGGTCGATTGGAAAGGGTTTGGACCCTCCGACCGATCCTGGGAAAAGGAGGGGCCTGGTTTGCTTGCAATGCAGCCCCAAAAGGGGTCAAATGTTTTTTAAAAAGGGCCTGTGTGTGCTTGGACAGGCATTTGGTGGTGTAGCTACTAGGGATGCTGGTCTGGATTGCTTGCAATGCAGCCCAGAAAGGGGCCAAACTTTTTTTTAAAAAGGGGCCTGTGTGCTTGGACAGGCATTTGGTGGTGTAGCTACTAGGGATGCTGGTCAAACGGCCAAACTTTTAATTCCACACCTCGCCTCGCCCTCCTTGTGAACAGAGGAGAAAGTAGGTAGGAGCACGGCAGAAGAGAAGGCTGCAGACAACAAGGAAACTCTGCTCCCCACTGAACCCATCTCTTCCCCCTTCCTCTTCTCGTGCTCCAAAACCAAACCCTTTCCCTCCTACTTCTCCTCTGTCCTGTCCTTCTCTTCCTTTTTATTCTCTTCTGATTCGGCTTGTCGCAGAACAGGGAGCTAACTCAGTCCTCCCAAGTGCTCCAAGCCAGAAGGAAGGCTTGTTGAAAAGCCTACACCTTCAGAAGACTACAGATGGCCAAGCATGCCATGAAAATCGAGGATTTGAGGGTTCAGGATAAAGGTAGGTGATGGCAATGTGATCTATTTTTTTAACCTACTATGGCTAATCTGGACCCGGTGGGAAAGAGAGCGTACAGGACCCCAGTTAGAGGGTTCTCTATTCCCCGGTGGCAGTGCTTCACACAACAACGTTCCCAGCATTAAGTAATGTAATGGCCATCCAGTGTTAACCCTGGGAACTCCTTGCTGCTGGGTTATGCCCCAGCTCCACCTACCGTTGCCCTGGCTCCGCCTACCGTTGCCCTGGCTCCGCCCCTAGGCCTGCCTGTCCGCCGCCGGCAGCAGGTTGAACCTGCCTACTGCCCCACCAGCCTCCAAACCCACCAGCCACCCCTGCTCTGTAGGGGACAGGGTCTTTTCATGGCTAGGTAACCTGGCCCAGTTCAAGGGATAGGAGGGCAGTCTGAGCTAACCCACACCTCCAGAAGACCCCTCCCATCTTCTGTCATGGGAATAATTATAGCAGGGGATGTGGGGAATTTATCCCCAACCAATTGCTTCTCCCAGAAATTCCAGGGATATTGGGGTGGGTCAGCTCCCACAGATTTTAGCCCAAAGCCAGGGATGTATACCGTTCAATTTCCGGGGGAGGGGGAGTTAGGGCCAGTCCACATCCAGGGAAAGAGCCCAAACCAGGGGGTGGAGCCAAACACGACATCTATATTTCTACCCAACGATAGGCAGAGCCAACCCCAAAATTGCACACATGATCAATGGAATAGAACATGCACACAAAGATAGCAGTATCCAAACAGAGTCCTCCACCTATCCTTGCCCCCTCTGAGCTTACCTGATCTATGTTCCCTTCCCCTTGGCGCCAAGAGTCTGGGATACCTGGCCTGTGAGGCCCCCATTCCATCAGTCAGGGACATGACACCCCAGCCAACTTGGAAGGGGCACTTCTCTGGGAGGTTGATTTTGGAGCTCCTTTACTCCCAATTACTCCTGCACCACAGAGGCAGACTTGCACAGTATCCCCTGTAGCAGGGGCTGATTGTTATCAAACATGGAGGCTAGGACACGCTGTGGGGTTGGGCAGGGACTGGCACACCAACCCCCTACACCTAAAATATTGCCTGGGCTCCAGGAGCACTTGGGTGTAGGGGTGATTCCCCTCCCCCCCTCAACCGGAGGATCCTGCTGGGGTCTTAGGGATGGGATCTGCCCCCAGCCCTCGCCCATCCAGAGCTACATAACCGGCCCAAAGACGACCCCCCCCCCATGCGAGCGCCTGGATCCCAGTGCTGCCTGGAGCCTGACAGGGCCCCCTGCCCCATCCTGAGAGGTGGATTAGCACAGGGGCCTAGCCTCTGCCACCACTGGCACCTGGGGAAGGAGCGAGGGTGGGGCTTGCTCTGTGCCAGGTGGCCAGAGGGCTCCTCATGCAGCAGGCAGTTCGCTGCTGGCCCAGCCCCCCACGGTTACTAGACCAGGTGGGGCTAGAGGGAAAAAAAGGGTGCTCTGCGGCGTGAATCAATCCGACCGCATTCCCCTGCTGGCTCCACGTGTCAACCCCAGGCAGCCGCGGCTCAGCCACGGCGCTTTTTCCTCTCTGCAGCCGCTGGGCTGCAATCTTACTGGGGGTGGGGGGCGTGGTGGTTCCCACAGCCCTGGGGAATATTTTTATCTATTTAAAATTTATATCCCACCCCTCCTGCCCTCAGGGCAGCCCGGGGCAGAGAATAAGCTACATCCATGGCCTAGGGTGTTTCCCTCCCATCAAATTCCTTCCCTGCCTGCTTCTTTTCCACCTCCGTTACCTTCCTGCTCTCCCTCTTTTCTCCATAAAGGCTTGTTAGGCGAGCCTCAGGCTTATGTAGCTATCCTCCCCAGTTGCTTCTCTCTTAAACTGTGACTCAAGCAAACCCTTTCCATCCTGGCCAAGAGGCAATGTGATATAGCTCGTCACAAAATCCTACCAGCTCCAAATGAAAGCCAACTACAGCTGGATCCTGCTATGAAGGATTCTGGATGGACAGAGTCAAGAACCTCTGGGCAGGGCTGGTGCAAGGAAACCCCTACAAGTGCACCCCTTGCACAACCAGTGCACACATTGCAAACTCTCAGTTGCAAGTTAACCCATATGTTACGCACAACCCCTGTGTGCACACACCTAGCATACAACATGCCCATCCATAGCCTGCTTCTTGGGTGCTGGTAGCCCCGTGCCTCCCTCGCCCCGATCCAGCCACAGAGCTTACCAATGGTGGTGGTAGCAGCTGGATTGGGGACGGGAGAGACACCCCCTTCAACATCCAGGAGAAGTGGTGACAACAGCTGGGTCAGGAGAGATGGCAGCGGAAGCTGGATCGGGGCGGGGGGAGCCACCCAGGTGGCACCTCTCCCACCCCCAATCCAGTGCAGAGCTTATTGGCAAGGCTGCCTAGGGCAACAAGTTGAAGGAGGTGCCTCTCCCATCCCATCCAGGGAAGAGCTTATCATCAGTGGCAACAGCAGGGCAGCTTGATCGGGAGCAGGAGAGTGGTCCCCTTTAAGTTGGCACCCTAGGCCGGCCACCTGAGCTGCCTAATGGTAGCACCGGCCCTGCCTGTGGGCCTCACAGTAGGTCAAACTACTGCTTTGTATGGTAATTTGCACAAAGAGCATCGTTCTCTCTGTGAGGTGGTGGCAGCCGGCAGGAAGAAGGCAATAAAAGAAACAATGAAGGCGGGAGAGACTGTCAGGGAATGTTTTACTGATCTAGTCTCAGTTTATTGCCTGTTTTAATAGACTTGGAGTGCAATTATCAAGCCCAGCTTCCAGGCGGACGTGGATCTTCAGGGCTACACCTGTGAGACTGTCCCTTAATCTCCTCAGGGAGAGCTGACTCCGAAGGTTTTCCGTCCTTCTCTAGCTTGGCCCATGAATAAAATGTGGTGGCCTTGCCGTCTCCAATCCACCCCCCACCTTGCAGGGTTTCAAAAGCTACGGATACTGATCCTTGTTATCCTAAACAACAAGAGTGAAGCTCTTGGCAGCAGGCAGTTCAGGTGACTGGAAATATCCTCATTACTGTTCCCAGCAGCCTTGGAAATGGATTTAGGGCACGTTCACATGAACATGGCACATCCAGAGCTACTTTCTCCCTCCACCTCTGTTCTCACAAACTGAGGGAATCAGGGATTAAATAACACTTCTCTTCTCCTTTGGGACTTGCAGAAGGAGGGGATGTAATAATAAAGCAGTCAATGGGCACGATCCAGAACACCTGTGCGCAGTGTGCCATGAGGATCCCACATGGCTTGCGCACACACCACAGTCCCTGTAATGGTGTGCGTGGGTTGCACGCATACCCATATGCACACATCACATGCAGCACACGCTCATCCGTGGGCTTGGGATCAGCCCCACCAAAGGAGAGAGACTGTGTGAGAGACACAAAGGAGGAAGTATTGAGGATGCACAGAGAAATGTGAATGAGGGAAATTCCCCTCACAGGAGCACACAAGCAGGACTGCAGGAACAGGAACCTCCTGGCCCTCCCAGTTTACCTGCACTTGTTCACAGAGGTAATTATTGCTGTATCGGTTTGCGATGGCATACATTTGTGGCAGGGTTTTACCACTGGCCTGCCTTGGCTGTGTTGGGCTGTGTTGCCTTGGCTTGCTGGAGTTTCTGGGCTTTCTAACCTGGTTGCCCACCTAATAAAGATGGATGGCTGCCTGCATCACAGTTCATTGATTCAGTTTCATAAAGACCCATTGCTTCCAGGAAGCCATTAGCTGTGTGAGGGCAGTCCATGAAATCCACCTCCAGCTCTGTTCATATAGTCACTTGTTTTGGACTGCATATACTCCGTTCAACAGAGGAAGCAGCAAGGACTCCAAACATCTGCCTTTTTCTTGTAGGAGAACATGTGGACAATCCATCAGTCAGCCAAGGATTGCCTAGTCCAGCAGTTCCCAGCGGACCACTGTCAACCTTCATTGGCACTGCTATAAGGCCAGGTGGGGCTAGCCATAGACTCAAGCTACCTGTCAGTCAGAAGGGCTACTGGACTGCAGGCAGACTAAAATGGAGATGAGCAGTAGCACGGCTGGATTAAGATTGGGTCAAACTGAGTTTTGATCTGCTCTGAAGAGACAATTTCAGAACAGCCTGAGGTAACAGCCCCAGCAGCCAATCAGGAAGCCCCAACAGACAAAGGATTCACAGCCAATCAGAGACCTGGCTGTAGCCTTGACCAGCTGCCCACAGTGCAGCTGCAGCCAGGCAGGAGGGGGTGATGAAATAATGAGGGCCAGCCATGGCCTGTAAGGTATCTCAGTGCCCCCAAGTTTTTTGCCACTGTATTGCTAACCCAGAATCCTTTGCTGCTTTACACTTCTGCATCCTGCCAGCATATCACCACAATGCTAGCATCTAGAACAGCAAAATGTCATTGTTCCTGTAGCATTATATATAAAATACTCTGCCCCATGAAAAGTCAGAGCTAATCTCTCTTCTCCTCAGTGACGGGAAACGGAGCAGAAAATACGTCTCATGGAAGAAGAAACTGAGTAATTCAGGCATCATCCATCACAGCAGCCTTCAAAAGGGAGGCAGGTGAGGAAAAGGGAGGAGGAAAGAGAGAGAGAACGAAGGAGTGGGTGGAAGCTTGGAACCACTCTGGGTAATTTAAAGCATGTTACAAATTTTAGGGCTATTTGTTCTGAAGATAAACACCTGACACGTCGACATCAGTTACTGCCCAGTTCTGCTACAGAGATGCATTGCTTCCCTCTCCCAGATCAACACAAAGGAAGCCCAGCCTTTTCTTCCCAGTGCCAGCCCTGGGATCAGCGTTGATTGGCAAGCAGCATAAAGAAGGTGTCTGCAATCAAGGGCTTTGGAAGGGCAACAATGGAACGAGGGCACTGAGGTGGGTGTCTGAGAAACAAAGACCCAAAGCTGGGAATAAGCTAAAAGCACCATGTGGATTTTAAACATGTTGCTTAAATCTTTGGTTCCACACAGAACCAAATGAATAATTAGTTGAATTTGAGCTATCTGATTCATTAGCATGAGTGCTAAAAATAATATCTTATTTGTTGAATCCACCCCACTTAGAAGTGTAGTCACCAGTCTGAATATAATCATTATTTGGTTTCTGCATCTTTGGATATCCATTTTGGCGATTTTGGGTTGGTTATTTGGTTCTTGGATTGTTCAGTTGCTCAGTTATTTCAGTACTATTAGTGCTATTGCACATGCAAAGTAGTTGAAAAGAAATAACCAGATAACCGAATAAGCAGAAATGTGAATATCCATTTCAGTTGCAGATATTCGGATCTTTGGAGAGAGATCTGAAAATGCAAATAATATCCACGTATTCAAAATTCTCTTTGTTTCAGCTCTAGTTAGTGCGAAGTACAGCTGAAATGGGTGGTGGGTTTCTTATTCATGGATGTTGCTTGCATTTTGTACCCCAGGTGTGGGGAGTGTCTAGCCCAAGGGCCAAAGGTGGCCCACGGCTACTTTTTATTTGGCCCCTAATAGTTTTCTGATTTGGCCCCTGGATCTAGTTCCTACCCTCAAGCTCTGAAAAAGTGAGCTCAAAAAGGAAGGGAGCAGAGATGACGGCATGCACACAAAGATAAGGATGGATCCATGGAACAGATCCATGATCCTGACCCTCCTTTTTCTCAGCACCCACTCCAAATTTCTATGCGGCCCTTGGAGCTTGTACTAATTTTCAAAGTGGCCTCTGGGTGGAAGAAGTTACCCATGCCTGGTGTACCTGGAGAATATCCATGACTGAAATGGATACTCGCATATCTGTTGCTTGGGTATTCCAGTTTAGGGTTTTGTTGTTTCTTTCATTTTTTTGGTTTGGTTATTTCCGGGTTTTTTTTTGTCATCACGGTATTTTGATGTCATTTTCAGCAACTGCACATGCACAATAGTGCTAATATTGCTAAATGACCTAACTGAAATAACTGAATTGAAAAAAAAAAAACACGAGAAAAACCCGTAATAATCAAAACGGACCCCCCGATGGAGCATAAACAGATATTGGTTATTACTCAATCCACCATTTTCGGTTTGGAGTATTCAATGGGTTTACTAATTTTTTAAGGGTACTCATTTCAATTCTAGTTATGGAAAGCAAATTCAGAGGTCAGATTTGAATCTGCTTGCTCGTGAAATTTGTGCTTGTGTATTTGTTAATTTTGTTCTATGCATATTTTGCTCTAAACTCAAGTTTTCTGCTTCATTTCCCCATGGCTGGATTCTCTTACCTTTGCCGCTACCTCTGTTGTGAGATCGCCTGTGGCCCTGGGAGGAAAGAGAAGGATCTTTAGCACTGTGCATTTACAGATGGAGGCTGCTTAACTGAAGAGTCCACTGTGGACCCTAATATAAAGGTCCTTTATCCCTCTCTGTTTCTAGGGCTTGAGTCTAGAAACCATCCAACTGTGATGGTTTCACATGGCTAATTGCTGTGATGATGGGGAGATGTGTTCTAAACCAATGATCCCCAACCAGCGTAGCCCAGTTTTCACCAGTTCATGCTGGGTCTGGGATGGCAGAACCCCACAAGTACTGTCTCTCCAACAGCCTCATTTCCCAACTGGCACCTGACCTCTCCAGTGTCTAGAGCTGGAAACATGAAGTAGGGTGGGGCATCCTCCTATACCTTTGGACTATCACAGCACTCTTGGGCAGGGCTGGGAGAGGATTTTGTAATGGTTTTATTTCCTAATAGTCCTGTAATTTTTTTAGAGGGATCTATCTAGTCCTCTGAGTGCAAAAGTCTAGAAACTGCTGTCCTAGACTCATACCATGACCAGTGTGTGCTGGGCTCTAGGGTGCAGCTCACAGGTCAATGGGTTCTAGAATACAAGAGGTTCCTGTTTGGGACACACACGTGCCAGTGTTTTCTAGATGATGGACACATACAGACAAGTTCCAGGTCATAAGCTAATGGTTTCTGGGTCTCTAGGATACAGGTTTCAAAGTTCTAGGGCAAAAGGTGGTAAATTCCAGGTAAAGGATGTTCCGGGTACTTGAAGATGTAGGAGATCACGGCCATTGTTACATAAAACTATGTACATAGGACGCAGGGCCCATTTTTGAATGTATACAAACCCTGCGGGGTTCACCAGGGTCTCTCCGATCTGGGAGCTGGTGATCCACTTGGTCTCATCCACAGTGGTGCGAGCATGAGGCAGCCTCCCAATGTCCTTGATGGTCATGATGAGATGGCGCGAGGACTTCAGTAGTTTCACTGCTTCGTCATGGGGGATGCTGAGGAAGCTGTGGCCATTCACCTCCAGAATCTGGTCCCCGACCTGAAGAGATAAAGAATGAGGTAGAGCTATGTGACTCTTACGAGGCATGGTGGCTGAGTGGTTAAGACACTTGATTACATCCCTGAAGGCTGTGGCTTCGAGTCCTGCTCGATCTCACTTTGGAAGACCTATTCCAGTTCCCTTAGCTGTGAATGGGTATCTGGCCCATTGGGAAGTCAAAGACAATTAGATAGTGCTGGCCACATTCCTCCTTTGTACATTCTAGGCCACAGAAATGTGAATGCCTTAAACATACCAGTGTGATGGGCTGCATGGCTGAGGATGAACTACAGAGAGCCTGCATGGGTTTCAAAAATAGACCATGCCTGGCCTACACCCAGTTGTGCTGAGATGATCTGAGCTGGTCCTGCCACATCTGGGCCGAGTTTCGTTTGAACATGGCCCTGCTGCCAGGCACTTCCTGAGGGCAGGGCGTCTTGCACCAGGGAGTCTGACCCGCACCAAATCTGAGGAGCTTGGGTTGGGCGGGCTGCAGGTCTCGAGAACTACTGTAGTGAGCTTGGCAGAACAGGGACAGTCTGGTGGAAGAGGGGAAATCTGAAAGACCTTGCTCTCTCTTTTCATGTCAAACCCATGCTTTTCTCTTAGTGCAAATCTAGCATTACCATATTATCATCCTGTATCCCAGTATTAGTATTACTTATTACAGAAAGTTTCACAGCGCCCCA
>QEPC01002624.1:133767-146201 GCA_003113815.1 Sphenodon punctatus | reverse complement strand
TGTCTATTTGCTGGACTGTAAAATGTGTTAATTAATGCAAATATGTAAATAAATGTTTGTTTTTAATTATAAAGATGTCATTACTGCTATTAAAGAACTCATTTTTAATTTTACTCGACCGGTTTTGTAACTTTATTTGGTCGCAGAATCTTCCATTTCGGGTCGCAGAATTTTCCATTTCGGGTCGCAGAATTTCAGAATTTTTTTTGCAGAAGAATCGGGGCCCTGGCCATGCCTGTGTGTGCCCCCTCTGCATGTGCTAAGACTGTGTTTTGTGCCCCCTGTCTTCCTCTTGGGGTTAATTGTCATGTGTGGTGGTTGGGTGGTACAAGGCTTGAAAAGGCAAAGACTTACAAATATCTTAGCCTCTGTCAATCCTCAGATAATAAATGGAATTACCATTAAAAAGCAGTTAAAATGAAGGCTCTTCAAACAGCCGGGGCAATCAAGAAATTGCATGTTTCCTTAGCAAAGAGGTCAGTTCAATCACCTCTGAAGGCCTATGAGGCAACAGTAAATGTCCAATGGTTGTATTGGTCAGACGTTTGAGGTATATCTGCTAAAGAGGATATAGGGGTCAGGTCCCCCAGAACAAGTTTTTAACGTTCAGTTTTGGGAACCTCTTGTCCATTCCCGTCACCCTTGTTAAGGTTGGAGACAGGAGTACATTCTCTGATATCTAAAATTTCTTTTCGAATTTTGAATTATTGGTTTAGGGTGTTAACTGCTGCGATTGCCTAAGATGTGACTGATAGAGGAGCAAGATTTGGAAAAGGTTTGGCAATCCCCTTGGTTATCTTACGTTGATTATACCTTGAGGGTAGGTTTGGTTGATTATACCTTGAGGGTAGGTTTGGGTTGTTTTATTGATAGAGATCTTAGACTTTTTTCAAAGGAGGACAGATTTTGTATCGGCACAACGTGTGATAGATCTAGCCAGACAAACTGATTTTGCATCCACTCGTGCTTCATGTATAGCTCTGCTTTATATTATGATCAAACATTGAGGACTGGAAGGATATCTTAAAATTGATTTAAAATTGAAAATGCGTCTGGCTTCTGTTCAAAAGGCATCTGTTCAAAGTGAAGCCTGGTTAAGTGGCGGCTGGTGGTGCAGTGGGTGGGTTGAACCTTCTCCCGGCAGCTTTGCTGGAGCCAGGGGCAGCAGTAGGCGGAGCCAGGGGCAGCAGTAGGCCAGCGGTGTGGCTTAACCCAGCAGCAAGGAGTTCCCAGGGTTAACATTGGATGGACATTACATTAGTTAATGCTGGGAACTCCTTGCTGCTGTGTGAAGCACTCCCACTGGGGGATAAAGAGCCCTCTTACTGAGGTCCCATCCACTCTCTCCCACTGGGTCCAAATTAACCATAGCAGGTTACAAAAATATTACATTGCCATCATCTACCTTTATCCTGAACCCTCGCATCCTCAATTTTCATGGCATCCTTTTCATTCTCTTCTCAGAAGAGAATGAAAGGGAAGAGAAGGACAACAGAGGAGAGTAGGAGGGAAGGGGGTTGGTTTTGGTCCACGAGAAGAGTAAAGGGAAGACATGGGTTCAGTGGGGGACAGGGGAAAGGGGTCTCCTTGTTGTCTGCAGCCTTCTCTTCTGCCATGCTTCTACCTACTTTCTCCTCTGTTCACAAGGAGAGCAGTTACAGGCCTATTTGGCAACCAAATATTCCCCATGCAAACCAGCATCCCCAGTACCAACACTGTATCCACGGCAGCCAAATGCCTGTCCAAGCAAACAGGCCTTTTAAAAGAAGTTTGGCAAGTTTCAGGGCTGCAATGCCATCAAACCAGGCCTATCCAGATCAGCATCCCTAGTAGCTATACCCTATCCCCAACAGTCAAATGCCTGTCCAAGCACACAGACCTTTTTAAAAAGTTTGGCCAGTTACAGGCCTCTGTTGACACCAAACCAGTCCCATCAAAATTTAAACAATGAATTTCTGTTTCTCAACAAAAACCCCAGGCAAGATGCTCAAAATCAGTCACAAGCAGAGAGGCCAGAAACTACTTTCCAGCAGAGAGCAGCAGTGAAACAGTGACCATTTTAAGAAAAGAGTAGCCACAACCAGTAGACCCACACATTTACAAAATGGCCTCTCTACTTGGGAGGGGAGAAGGAAAGCTTGGGAGGGGAGAAGGAAAGCAGCAAAGCAAACAGAGCAAGCAAAGCAAACCATCTTAATTTAATTTAATTTATTTATTTATGTGAGGTACGGGGAAGGGGGAAGGGAATAAACCACGGACCTGCTGCATTACACACAGTGTGAGACTCCCATGGAGTGGGGGGTGCTCACGGTTCTGGTGACTAAAGAGTCCCCTCAGGTTATAAGTTGGCCCTAAAAGTTCCTGCGGGAACAAGGCCGTGTCATCACTGCGGACCGGGTCAACAGAGAGTGTGAGCGTGCCCCCTCCTGTGTCCACAGGGGACTAGGTCCCTGCTCACACACACTCGCAATCCCACAATCCCACCCACACAGTGCAAGGGTAGAAATGCCGCGTGAACGAGGTGGGGGAAGGGGAAAGCACCCTGGGAATCGCACCAGGAAGGGGTTAACCCACACCATGCTAAAGGGAGGACGGTCAGGGAGGCACTGGGGAATAGACTAACAGGGTGTACCAACAGTAATAACAAGCTCCACGCACACGCACTTACTCACCACTCACACGCCTTGCTCTCGCCTCACACACCGCACTCAACTTGATAGGGAAAAATACACAATTCGCTCAGTTGCTCGGGGGCCAGTTCACAGCTACGCTGATCGCCGGCGCTGAGGTATAAGAGCCGGCTGCTAAAGTACTCTTAGCTCCTCCCCCGTTGCGCCTGCAACTGTGCAGAGCGTCGCAGCGTGGGTTGGGGCCCCGCCCCCGCTGCTCCATTTCGCTGTCTTACTTCCGGGGCTTGGGGAGGATTCCCTGTGCTTGGCTCTATCGGCGCTTTCACTGTATCCCCTTGTAAGGCAAGGGGACCCAAGGTCAGCGGAGAGATCCCTGTGTGGGGGAATTCCCTTGCTGCAGAAACCCCCTTCTTTCTTTGCCTCCCAACTATGCCTCTGCCTCCCCGCATCCCCCGTCGAACCCTGACAATTTAATGTATTTATATCCCACCCCTCCTGCAAGCAGCTCGGGGCGGCTAACAAATTTCAATTAAAACAATTTTAAAAATATTAAAACAATCATAAAAATCTTACAAGAACAGGGAGGACAGAAATTTACAAAAAATAATAAGGCAACAATGTTATGTGCAGTTGTTAGCACACCATAAAAGCAGTAGCGGGGATTTCCACTTGTCCCCCAAAACATGCTTCACTGTTGCAGCTCTGTTGAAGCCCCATTTTCCCCAGCAGCCCCCTTAACCCCAGCCCCATTTTTCATCAGCCCACCAGAAGCCCCATTCTCTTTCCCCCCAAGAAGGCCCACAAAAGCCCCATTCTCTCTNCCACTCGTGCTTCATGTATAGCTCTGCTTTATATTATGATCAAACATTGAGGACTGGAAGGATATCTTAAAATTGATTTAAAATTGAAAATGCGTCTGGCTTCTGTTCAAAAGGCATCTGTTCAAAGTGAAGCCTGGTTAAGTGGCGGCTGGTGGTGCAGTGGGTGGGTTGAACCTTCTCCCGGCAGCTTTGCTGGAGCCAGGGGCAGCAGTAGGCGGAGCCAGGGGCAGCAGTAGGCCAGCGGTGTGGCTTAACCCAGCAGCAAGGAGTTCCCAGGGTTAACATTGGATGGACATTACATTAGTTAATGCTGGGAACTCCTTGCTGCTGTGTGAAGCACTCCCACTGGGGGATAAAGAGCCCTCTTACTGAGGTCCCATCCACTCTCTCCCACTGGGTCCAAATTAACCATAGCAGGTTACAAAAATATTACATTGCCATCATCTACCTTTATCCTGAACCCTCGCATCCTCAATTTTCATGGCATCCTTTTCATTCTCTTCTCAGAAGAGAATGAAAGGGAAGAGAAGGACAACAGAGGAGAGTAGGAGGGAAGGGGGTTGGTTTTGGTCCACGAGAAGAGTAAAGGGAAGACATGGGTTCAGTGGGGGACAGGGGAAAGGGGTCTCCTTGTTGTCTGCAGCCTTCTCTTCTGCCATGCTTCTACCTACTTTCTCCTCTGTTCACAAGGAGAGCAGTTACAGGCCTATTTGGCAACCAAATATTCCCCATGCAAACCAGCATCCCCAGTACCAACACTGTATCCACGGCAGCCAAATGCCTGTCCAAGCAAACAGGCCTTTTAAAAGAAGTTTGGCAAGTTTCAGGGCTGCAATGCCATCAAACCAGGCCTATCCAGATCAGCATCCCTAGTAGCTATACCCTATCCCCAACAGTCAAATGCCTGTCCAAGCACACAGACCTTTTTAAAAAGTTTGGCCAGTTACAGGCCTCTGTTGACACCAAACCAGTCCCATCAAAATTTAAACAATGAATTTCTGTTTCTCAACAAAAACCCCAGGCAAGATGCTCAAAATCAGTCACAAGCAGAGAGGCCAGAAACTACTTTCCAGCAGAGAGCAGCAGTGAAACAGTGACCATTTTAAGAAAAGAGTAGCCACAACCAGTAGACCCACACATTTACAAAATGGCCTCTCTACTTGGGAGGGGAGAAGGAAAGCTTGGGAGGGGAGAAGGAAAGCAGCAAAGCAAACAGAGCAAGCAAAGCAAACCATCTTAATTTAATTTAATTTATTTATTTATGTGAGGTACGGGGAAGGGGGAAGGGAATAAACCACGGACCTGCTGCATTACACACAGTGTGAGACTCCCATGGAGTGGGGGGTGCTCACGGTTCTGGTGACTAAAGAGTCCCCTCAGGTTATAAGTTGGCCCTAAAAGTTCCTGCGGGAACAAGGCCGTGTCATCACTGCGGACCGGGTCAACAGAGAGTGTGAGCGTGCCCCCTCCTGTGTCCACAGGGGACTAGGTCCCTGCTCACACACACTCGCAATCCCACAATCCCACCCACACAGTGCAAGGGTAGAAATGCCGCGTGAACGAGGTGGGGGAAGGGGAAAGCACCCTGGGAATCGCACCAGGAAGGGGTTAACCCACACCATGCTAAAGGGAGGACGGTCAGGGAGGCACTGGGGAATAGACTAACAGGGTGTACCAACAGTAATAACAAGCTCCACGCACACGCACTTACTCACCACTCACACGCCTTGCTCTCGCCTCACACACCGCACTCAACTTGATAGGGAAAAATACACAATTCGCTCAGTTGCTCGGGGGCCAGTTCACAGCTACGCTGATCGCCGGCGCTGAGGTATAAGAGCCGGCTGCTAAAGTACTCTTAGCTCCTCCCCCGTTGCGCCTGCAACTGTGCAGAGCGTCGCAGCGTGGGTTGGGGCCCCGCCCCCGCTGCTCCATTTCGCTGTCTTACTTCCGGGGCTTGGGGAGGATTCCCTGTGCTTGGCTCTATCGGCGCTTTCACTGTATCCCCTTGTAAGGCAAGGGGACCCAAGGTCAGCGGAGAGATCCCTGTGTGGGGGAATTCCCTTGCTGCAGAAACCCCCTTCTTTCTTTGCCTCCCAACTATGCCTCTGCCTCCCCGCATCCCCCGTCGAACCCTGACAATTTAATGTATTTATATCCCACCCCTCCTGCAAGCAGCTCGGGGCGGCTAACAAATTTCAATTAAAACAATTTTAAAAATATTAAAACAATCATAAAAATCTTACAAGAACAGGGAGGACAGAAATTTACAAAAAATAATAAGGCAACAATGTTATGTGCAGTTGTTAGCACACCATAAAAGCAGTAGCGGGGATTTCCACTTGTCCCCCAAAACATGCTTCACTGTTGCAGCTCTGTTGAAGCCCCATTTTCCCCAGCAGCCCCCTTAACCCCAGCCCCATTTTTCATCAGCCCACCAGAAGCCCCATTCTCTTTCCCCCCAAGAAGGCCCACAAAAGCCCCATTCTCTCTCCCCACCCCAAGCAGCCCCCAGAAACCCCATTCTCTCTCTCCTCCAAGTAGCCCCATTCTCTCTCCCCCAAGCAGCCCCCCAAATCCCCTTTCTCTCTCTCCACCCCAAGCAGCCCCCCAAAATCCCCATTTTCTCTTCCTCCCCAAGCAGCCCCATTCTCTCTTCCCCCCAAGCAGCCCCCAAGAAGCCCCATTATCTCTCCCCCCCCAAGCAGTCCCCCAAGCCCCCTTTTCACCAGTTTTTCCCAGCAAAATAACTAAAAATAACTAACCCACCAATGGAGATGTGTCTGATGCAGGTCCAGCAGCAGCGTGGGGTAATAAAGCCACAAACAAGCCAGGCCAGCCAGTACTCTCTCTCCACCAAAATGGTGCAGACCACCAGCATGCCAAATGAGGAGAGCTCTCTTTTAACCCTACCCTAGGGAGTGGGGTACAGGCAGGCAGCCTGAGCCCTCAACAGCAGCAGCTGTGCACAGGCACACACTGCCTGGGCATTTGAGTCTCTAGTCCAGACAGAGTCTTTCAAAGCAGCCCATAGAGCTCTGTGGAACACTGCCCCCACTGGTGGGAAAAGCAAAGTGCTTCCCCCCATTCAGGCAGCATGGACTCTAAGCCCAATAGCCCAAATAAGAGACTCCTTAGAGCAGGCTCAGCAGGAGGCACTGGCCCCCACCCCCTCAGCTCCTGCCTGCACATGTGTCCAGGGAGGCACAACAACAACAACACTGAGCACTCAGCTGATTGCTGAACTGGAGGACTCAGAGCAAGTCTGCAGTGGGTTGCTGGCTCCCCCCCCCCTTCGGTGCCTTTGGGACTCAGGTGAGGTTTTTTTCTTTTTTGTTTTTTTCCTTTCTTTTTAAAAGCATGAAGAGCATGCGGAGGGGGACCAGGTCAGGAGGGTCAATGCCCCTGCTGCCCTGCAATGTGCACTGCCCCTGAACAGATGCCCTCAGCAATAATAGAAGGCCACCGGCTCAGTATCCCTAGAAATGTAAGAATCTGCCCAAAGTGTCAGGACAGAATCGAGGACACAGTTCATTATGATGGGATTAGATTACAGCTCTTACTACCCTTACCATCAAAAACTAATGCATTTTCCAAGTGCAAAAAAGTAATTTGGATTTTTCAGCAGAGGGGCCTTTTTTGACTCATTTAGCTTTATCTGCCCTGAGAGCTGAGAAAATTCATAATACATTTGTTTCTGCTGCCAAATGTCAGTTATTGCATTCTTAAGATTAAAGATTAAATACTGCTGGACCAGGAAAAGGTTTTTTATTTGCTGTATTATATTTAGTTTATACTTTTTACTGTTAGTGCTCCAGAACCTCTAGTTATAGCGGTTTAAATCTGATACCCACTTAATATGGATTTAATGTAATCATGGAAAGTTAACCCACAAGTATTAGGGACTAGTTTACTTTTCAGGGGTCAAGTACTGCCGTACGCAAGCCCCAAGAAGGGTCCCCTTGGAGGGCCCAGTTTCTTATTTTTGAGGGTTAAGCATTGCCATCTGCAAGCCCCAAGAAGGGTTAGACATTACTCTGGAGGGACCAGTTTTTATTTCTTAGGGGTCAAGCATCGCTGTCTGTAAGCCCCTAGAAGGGTTAGACATTCTTATTTTGAGTCCAGCACTGGTTATATCAAAGCCCATGATGGGCGAGATGTCAAGGGCCAAGGTTTTTGTTGTTAGTAGGCCTGGACCACTACTTTGGGGCAATATGCAAAGGCATATCCATCTGTGGGTCTTTATAATAGCCTGTGTGGATTGCATAGAATGTTATGACTTTGGGGCAACCTTGTATATTGTGTGCAGTTCGGGTCACCCCATCTCAAAAAAGACATAGTGGAACTAGAAAAGGTACAGAGAAGAGCAACAAAAATGATCAAGGGTATGGAACAGCACCCATATGAGGAGAGGCTTGCTAGGTTGGGGCTCTTCAGCTTGGAAAAGAGACGGTTGAGAGGAGATATGATAGAGGTCTATAAAATCATGAGTGGTGTGGAACTTCTAAACAGGGAACCTTTATTTACAACTAGTACTCTCAACTAGTACTAAAACTAGGGGACACTCCATGAAACTCACAGGTGGCAGAGTAAACACAGACAAAAGAAAGTATTTTTTCACTCAGCGTACAATTAGGTTGTGGGACTTACTGCCAGAGGTGGTGGTCAAGGTCAGCAATATAGCTGAGTTTAAAAGAGGTTTGGACAAGTTTCTGGAAGATAGTTCAGTTAGCAGCTGTTAGCCAGATAGGATCGGGGAACAAAACCCTTTACTGTCGGGAGCCTGGGGATGACCCACAGGGAACGGATAGCATGGTGACCTGTTGGGTGCTTCTTCCAGGCCCCCATGATTGGCCACTGTCGGAGACAGGATGCTGGGCTCGATGGACCATTGGTCTGACCCAGTATGGCACTTCTTATGTTCTTATGTGATGTTTTATTTTGGATTTTTATAATATCTTGTATGATTTGTATTCAAATTTTATTTCATGTTTTTTTTATGTGTATGGAGTATGGTGAAAGCTAACCAAGTAAAATCGACATCGATTCCACAATCTACGACGTTGAAGGGGGCAGCTTCGGCGTCGACAAGGCACTCTTCGACGTCGGGAGGCTGAAAAGCCTGCACATCCTTCAGCGTCCAGAGAGGGCGCTTGGATGTCGATTCCACTATCTACGACGTCAAGGGAGACAGCTTCGACATCGGCAAGGCACTCTACGACGTCGAGGAAGCAACCTTCAGCATTTTGGCTCAAGGAAAAGGAAAAATTCCTTAAAAAAGCAAGAAAAGCTGCTTCACGAGCAGCACAAAAGAGGCAATTTAAGAAGCGGCTCTTATAATCTCCTGTCAAGGTGGACTCTCTGCTGCTGGGGCCACCAATACCCCTCCACATTCCAGCTGTGTCAGGGGCTGCCGGCTGCAACATTGGCCACTGTCGGTGCTGAGAAGCCCTCAACGTCGAAGTGGTGCAGCTCCGATGTGGAGTCTGCTGCCTGATGTCACAGCAGCAGCAGCTCCTTCTGATTAGACGCTCCCTGCTCCTCAGCACTGACAGCAGGAAGGGAGGAAGCCAGCTGTGCCTCTCCATGTGGAGCACAGGCAGCAAGCCAGTAGCCAGACACAGACAGGTTCATATAAAGCGGCCAGTCTAAACAGCTCCCTCTGTTTTTACACCATCCTCACTGGTGACAGACAGCGATGCCAGCTGGGCCTCTGGGTAACCCAGGCAACAATCAAACCCTTGGACAGGGGTCAATAAGAAGGAAATGAAATAAAAATAATAAAAATAAATTATACATTCCTCTGTGGTGACAGGGATGTCAGCTGTGCCTCTGGGCAGCACAGGCAACATTATGACCCTTAGATGGGTTAATAATTAAGCTGCCAACTAAGCGGCTCCCATCCGCTATGTACTTTACACCCTCCTCATTGAGAGGTGCCAGAGGTGCCAGTTGTGCCTCTGGGCAGCACAGGCAACATAAGAACCCCAGACAGAGGTCAATAATAAAGAAAAGGAAATAAAAAGAAATGAAATCTAACTTAGCTGAAATTCAGCTCCTTGTGTTGGTTCCAGCTGTTCCAGGGATATAATTGATGAGTCTCTTCTATTATTAATTTTCCATCCAGTATATGCTACTGGCGAACTACTAGCAATGGTCTGAATTCCCCTTGCATCACCTACATTAGTTAACTGAGGGAAAGAAACTAGGCATCAAGTTCCTTTTATCTCTTCCCCATAGCTTTCCAATCTCTGGGGAAGTCAAGACCCCAGTCCCACCTTTCAAGCCAAGCTCACACACCAGGCAGTCCTTCCCCCCACACAGAGGGCGGCGCTGACAACTATTGATGCTCCCAGCACAGTTGTATCCATCTGTCCAGGGAGACTTTTCTTTTCAGTTTGTCTTATTTAATTCCCTCCTCCGTTGGGAGGAGATTACATCAGATGCCCGGGTCTTACGTATTATTAATGTGGGATTC
Source organism: Sphenodon punctatus (assembly GCA_003113815.1). NCBI lineage: Eukaryota > Metazoa > Chordata > Lepidosauria > Sphenodontia > Sphenodontidae > Sphenodon > Sphenodon punctatus. The sequence continues at coordinate 136,272 of QEPC01002624.1, read as the reverse complement.
AAAGTTCAGTTCTCTTCCCTCCCACCTCCAGTTAGATCTTTCTAGTCTGTAATAGTCTCTCTGCAACATTCTGTTGCGTTGAATAAATAAATCGTTGAGATGTATCACAGAGGTGTTATAGAACTGGTACCCTGCACAGAATTACGCTTAGGTCTTTACTCCAACTACAATGTAGTCGATAAGAAAGGAGGAGGTCATAGACCCATTTTAGATTTGCATTTCCTTAACTTGTATGTTACCAGTTTAAAATGCTCACACTTGAGAATCTAAAGACCCACTTAAAGCAGGGTCAGTGGTACGCTGTGATTGACTTAAAAGATGCTTATTTTCACATTAGACTCCATGCCTCCTCGAGGCAATTCTATCGTTTCACCCACGACTCCAGACATTTTCAATTTTGTTCCCTACCATCTGGTCTTTCCTCGGCCCCTAGGGTCTTTACAAAGATTATGGCTCCTGTCATAGCGTAACTTCGCAGACAGGGTATTGCTATTTCCCCACACCTACATAATTGGCTTTTGGTGACTGCTACACCATACTCCTTGAATGTCAAGCTACGCTTCACCTTGGATCTGTGTGAAAGGTTAGGCCTAGCTATAAACGTGCAAAAGTCCCACCTCTATCCTACTCAGTATTAACAAGATAGGGGCTAGAATTGACTCTACCAAAGCAAAGGTGTTTGCCCCAGAGGATAGATTTTTGGATATTTCCAACTTGGTAAGGACAGTAACTATCCATAGACTTCAACAGATTAAGACAGTTCAGAGACTTCTAGTTCTCATGACATCCACCACACCTGTTGCCAGATTGTTTATGAGGTCTCTTCAGTTATGGGTTTTAAAATTATTTAATCCTCTGGTGGGCCTTCCCACGAGGAGGCTTAGGATTACAAGGGAGATTCTAAACTCTCTGCGTATATGGTGTAGAAGGGAATTTGTTTTGGCAGGGATGCCATTTATACAACCTAACCCCACTCTTTTTTTGTCAACAGATGAGTCACTGACAGGATGGGGGGGCTCACCTGCACGACCTCTCCATGCCATACCATACCAACATTTTAAAGGCCATAACTATTCTAAAATCTCTAAAGGCATTTCGATAGGTGTTACAGGGCAGGGTCATCAAAATAACCTGTGACAATATCACAGCAGTCTGGTATATAAACAAACAGGTAGGAACAAAGGCGAAATAGCCCAGTCCATCTAGCATTTTGCCCTCAAGCACGAAATGACACTCCAGGAGATTCACATGGCCAGATCGCAAAACTCGAGGGCGGATATTCTCAGCCACCTTCAGGAGGAACATCATGAGTGGGAATTGTTCCCCTCTGTATACCACACTCTAATATCACTCTGGGAGATACCCATGGTAGATCTGTTTGCCACGGGACACAGCACCAAATGCAAACATTTCGGTACAAGGGTGGCCCATGACCCGTAGTCTCTCAGGGACGCCTTTTCTGTAAACTGCAACACACAATTGGGGTACGCCTTCCCCCAATTCCCCTTATGTCCAGTATTTTAGAGAAAATCCACAGGAAAGGGGCCAACTTGATCCTGACCTCCCCAGGTTGGCCGCGCCAGATTTGGTCCCATAATCTCCAAAATCTGGCCCTAGCATCCGTTCCCCTGCCGCACATCCCCAACCTATTGTCACTACAGGGAGGCAGCATTCTCCATCCAGAGATAAAGCATCTGAACTTATATGCTCTCCACTTCTGAACCTATGCCACACAAACTAAATCTGGTGCTTCAAAGTGATCTGAAGCTATTGATTAAAAAAACCGTACAATTCTAAGTGGAAAAGGTTCTTTTTTTGGTTAAACCAAAAATCCATATCAGTTGACCAGCTGATGATCCCTTTAATTTTGCAATATTTGTCAGAATTAGCCGAGACAGGCCTGGCACATTCTTCCATAAGAGGGCACCTCTTGGCCATACCTAGACATGTGACCCTACCTAACTGCCAGCCTCTCTTTGGCCACCCCCTAGTGAAAAAAATAATTCCTTAAGGGGCTTATTATCTGGTTTCCTCTTCATACGCACCCGGTCTCACAGTGGGACCTCAACCTCATGCTCAATCAGCTTACAAACCACTCTTTTGAACCAGCGGAACAATGTGATTAGTTCCACTGGAACTTGAAGACAACTTTTCTGGTTGCCATTACATCCCTTAGGTGGGTGAGTGAACTTGTTGCTATTTTCATCAAGGAGCCTTACCTGTTAGTCTTCCCAGACAGGATAGAGATCTCTCTCCATCCTTCCTTTATCCCCAAAACGGTGTCTCCATTTCATTTAGCCCAGAAAATTGTTCTACCAGTTTCCTCCCTCCACCACATGACTCTGACATGTTGGCTCGATGTCATACTTTAGGTGTCAAGACGGCAGTACTCCTTTATTTAGAGAAGACTCAGCATTGCAGGCAGTCTGATGACTTGTTCCTCTCACCTTCCCTTCCCAGGTTAGGACATAAGGTTTCCTCCCAAACCATTTCCAAATGGCTGGT
>QEPC01002624.1:97855-117264 GCA_003113815.1 Sphenodon punctatus | reverse complement strand
ACCAGGGTGCCTGTATGCAGCGCCCTGGTATGAACTTTCCCCCTGCCCGGCCCCTGCAATGGAACAGTGCCCCTTGCGGCACCATTCCATTGCAGGGTCCCTTTATGCAGAATGGACGGCGCTTCTAGCCGCCCATTCCACATAAAGGGAGAAAACGCCTCCCTTTTGTCCCTGAAAGGCTTCCTTAGGAAGCCTTTTGGGGGGGTGGGGTGAGTCACCGGTTGTGTGCGCGCATGCGCACACACAATCGGTGAGAATGTTCAGAGCCACCTCAAAGAACCTGTTTTAGAGCGGCAACCTTCTCTGAAGGTTGCTGCTCTAAACCAGGTTCTTCGAGGTGGCTCCGAACATTCACTGTGGGGCGCGGGGCTGCTTTTTTCTTTTCTTTTCTTTTCTTATTCGGGGCCGGACGACTGAGGGAGTCCTGGGAGGGGCATTGCCCCTCCCGTCGTAGGCAACCCATCGCCACTGGGTGTTGCTGGCTGTGGGACTTGGCGGGGGTTTGTGGGACTGCTCTTGAGTAATTCTGCTTCTTCCTGCCAGGGAGGTTGTGGATAGTGGTGATGGGCAATTGCTCATTGTTCTCTTGGGATCTCCACTGTAGGGGCCCTAAATGATCTGAGCCCCACATATCTGAAGGATCACCTGTCCTTCCATGTCCCATTGTGGTCCCTGCAATTGACCGGGAGTACTTCCCTGTGGGTACTGCCTGTTAGCCTTGTTCATATGACAAGGGCTCACAGGGAGGGATTCCCCTGGAGGTCCTCTTGAGCCTGGTCCTGAGCATCTTCCAAAGCCATTGTAAGACTTTTCTGTTCAAAAAGGCGTTTGGTGGGGAGGGAAAGGGATTAGGGTGGTCTTGGGGTAGGGATGTGAGGGGGAATGGGGTGGAGGGGAATGGGGAGAGGGTTGGGGGGGTGTTGGGGTTTGTTTTTAATTGTTTTTAAATGTTTATATATATTTTTAATGTATTTTTTGTGAGCTGCCCTGAGCCTTTGAGGAAAGGGCAGGATTAAATATGAATTAATAAATAAAATAAAATAACAATTCGTACAGTTAGGAAGTTTTTCCAAAATCTCCCTTACTGCAGTTTAAGTGAGAGTGTGTTGGTACAAGTCTAATTAATTTCCCTTGGACTCACATTCATGCTTGGTTGTAAACTATCCTAATGGGAAGAGCAGCATGTCAATTGGAATAGCTGACTGCCAGCACCAGTGCTGTCTGCTCAGAGCATCACACCCTAATGGTACTGACCTACACATACATGCGAGAGAGGCCAGGGAAGTTGGAAAGCTGAGGATTATAAACCACACACACACAGACACCACTGAAGTCAATGGGAGCTGCTCCACAGACCTCAGCACTGGAAGATTGCAGCATGGGAGTTTGAGACTTGGGCTTGATTTCTTCCCTCTTTGGAGTGGCAGCCGCTGACAGGTATCCAGAGGTGTAGGGACAGACTTTAATTCAGCAAATAAAAAAATAGAAATTGCATCAAAACATGGCGGTTTATGCTACATACATCAACAATTTGCCTCGGTATGGACATTCCTTAGGCACTTTTTAGTAAAATGGCTACTATAAATTCCCTTGAGAATAGAGTGTTAAACATAACAAAACTATAATTGCAATCCAGACCTCACTGAAGCCAATAGCTCAACTCCCATTGATTTTAATGGCTAAGGGTTTCCCCTTTATTTCTTAATTGTGCCCATAAACACGCATACTTGGGAGCAGATTATCACCACCACCACCACCACGTCAGTCTTCCTTCTCTAAAATAGATCTTATCGCAGTTGTCCAGTTAAATCAATTTAGAAGCCACTACAGTTGAAGAACTTGGCTACCAGATGATTCGAGCTCAACTTACCCCAAACTCCCTTCTGCTCTCTGCCCTCCTCATCAGACTGTGCTACTGCAGCCCATCCCTGGCCTGGCTCTCAGAGGGTGGGCAGGGAAGCACAGGCTGCTGAGATATCACCAGCTGCTGACAATTCGCTTTGCTTTCAGCACCACTTGGTTTTGAGGCAACCAACCCCTCCAGCTCCTGCCCAGCACGGTGGTAGTGGTGAGGGGGTCTGGTTAATCCGGCCTGCCTCCGCCAGGAGTTGGAGTCATCTAAAGCCTGCTGTGACATTTTTATTGATTGCTTTGCAGACAAAAATCACTCGTATTCACCACAACTTTGGCGCAACCATTTCTATGGCAGAGTCAGAGTTTGGGGCTGTGGCGGTTCAGCCTTGTCCTTTTTATTTGGATCAATTTCAGTCATTATCGCCCACCAATGCAGAGGATGTGCTTAGGACTGTGCGTGCCACCAGTGGTGAATTAGCTGCATACCTGGCTTGGTTGGTGAAAACCAGCTGGGAGACATTAGGGCCGTTGCTGGCTGGGGTTGTCCATGCCTCCCTTTGGGAGGGCAGGATGTCGGACTTCCTTAAAATGGCGATTGTCCGGCCTCTGCTTAAGAAACCATCTTTGGATGCTGACTCCCCTGTCAGTTATCAGCCTGTCTCTAACCTTCCTTTTTAGGGACTGTTATTGAGCTGGTGGTGGTCCATCAGCTCCAGGCCCATCTGGATGCTATCAGATTCCTGGACTCCTTTCGGTCTGGCTTTCATCCTGGGTATGGCATGAAGACTGCACTTGTGGCCATGGTCAATGACCTATGCTTGAAGATTGACAAATGGAATTCCACTCTGTTGTTCCTATGAGATCTATCAGTGGCTTTTGACACTGTTGACCACGAGGTGTCGTTGACTCGACTGTGGGACCTGGCAGGGGTTCATGCGACCGCTTGAGTGGTTTTGTTCCTTCCTGTCAGGAAGGTCTCAGTGGGTGGTGATGGGCGAATGTTTATTGTTGTTCTGTGATCTCCCCTGTGGGGTCCTGCAGGGTTCCATTCTGTTTCCCCTCTTGTTCAATGTTGTATATAAAGCCGCTGGGCGGGATCATTCATAGATTTGAAGTGAGGTGTACATCAACCCTGCCAGCAAACGGCCCCAACGTCTCCTGACTGGCTTTCACCAGCCAGAACAGGCAAGTATCTAGTTCACAACTGGTTGCCCTCACTGCACCATGCACCTCCTCCACATCGGTGGGCGATACTGATCAAAACTGATCCAAATAAACAGGACAAGACTGAGCTTCCATAACCCTGAACTCTGAATCTTCCAATAAAGTAGCAGCACCGAAGTCATGGTGAATATGAGTGATATGAGGCTCCCCACAGGGAGGTAATGTATGCTGATGACACCCAGCTCTACGTTTCTTTTTCATTTGACCCAGGTCCTGCAGTCTCAGTGCTTAACCATTGCCTGGCCGCTGTGGGGGACTGGATGAGGGTAAGTCAACTGAAGTTGAATCCTGACAAGACTGGGGTGATGATGGTTGGCGGGCCTTGTGACTTGGAGCGGGGGTTGGGACCCCAGTTATTGATGGGATCCACCCCTCACCCCATCACTCAGGTTCGCAGCTTTGGAGTGTTCCTGGATCGGTTGCAGCACCTGGACCTTCAGGGGGTGGCAGTGGCCAGGAGTGCTTTTCACCAACTCCATCTGGTGAGAGGCTGCAACCTTTTCTTTCTTATTCGGATCTGGCAAACATCATCCATGCTTTCATTACCTCAAGACTAGACTACTGCAATGTGTTCTACATGGGACTGCCCTTGAAGACTTTTCAGAGACTGCAGCTCATGCAGAATGCAGCAGCCCAGCTCCTTACGGGGACGGGTCACCGGGAGCACACAACACCGGTGTGCCGTAATCTGCACTGGTTGCCTATTGTCTTCCAAGCACAATTCAAGGTGCTGGTTTTGACCTTAAAGCCCTAAACAGCTTGGGACCCATTTATCTGGAAAATCACCTGACCTACCATGTCCCATTGTGGCCTCTGTGGTTGGCTGGGGATGCCTGCCTGGAGATGCCAGTTTGGAACTTGGGTTCTATGGTGAGGAGGAAATTTTCAGCCACTGTTTTTGTCTGGGCTTGAACACCTTTAGGAGGCAGTGTAAAACAATTTTCACAAGGGTGTTTGGCAGTGGAGGGGGGGGGGGAGTCAGGAGGTAGGGGAGTTGGGGTGAAAAGGGGTTGGGAGGGATACTGTGGGGTTGTGGGATGTTTTATGTTTTGTATTTATGGTTTTTGTTTTTATATTTTGTATTTTAATATTGTAAGCCACCCTGAGCTGCTTTTGGCAGGAAGGACAGGATAAGAAGTTTGAATAAATACATAAATAATGGGGCTTGCCTGCCTCCAGTGCACGTGCCTCCAGTCAGTCCCTGCAGGGAGGTAGGTGGGGAAGCCCGTGTGCCTCTGGCCGGCATGGTGGGTCTGGTCAGGAGGGACTCGAGGACTCAGACTCGTGCTGCTCCGTTCGGCGAGTCAGTGGCAGAGGCTTAGGGCTCGGCCGTTGGCGGCAGTCCTGCACTAGTGAGGCGGGGTCCTCCCTTTGCTCTGTGGACTGCGCGCTGGATCATGGATGGGACAGCTGGTCATCTCTGTCCGTCGTCTTCCTGCCTCAGATGCTGCTTGCCTCTTCCCTCTGCTGCTATGCTCTCAGTGTATGGACATGGCTTGCACTTCCTGAGGCCTCACCTCCTCTCAGCTCCTCGTCAACTCGCCGCTCCTCGTGCCTCCTCTGGCGTTGGCAGCAGCCCTGCCCACCCAGCCCACCACGTGGTGCTGCTGGCTGGGGCAGGGACCGGGGGTCATGCAGGCACAGTTGCAGCCAGCTTGACACAGACTCAGCACAGTCTGACTCGCCACGACCGGTCGTCTCACAAAGAGCTGTCCGGGCAGCCCGGCCTCAGCCACCACGACTAGTTCAGGGCAGCCACAGTGGGGAGGGAAAAAGAATTGAGGGGGCAGACACTGCGGGGCCAGGCTGGCCATGGGGCCATGTGGGACTGCATGTCACACATGCCTAGGGCCAGTTCGTGGGGTTGAGGGTATTGGCTCTGTCAATGGGGAGGGCTGCATGTCCTGCATCCCTGGTACTGCGCTCGACACCAGTACTGAGGGCTGATCTGATCTAAATATCGGCTGGGAACTGAAGAATTGCTGAAGGCCCTGTCTGCCATAGTCTCCCATAGGGCCATGGACCCATGGGACCCATATCTTGTCTCGGGAGGGGGGAGGGAAGTAGAATTGTGACCAGAGAGGTCAAACTCAGGGCCTATAGCTGGGGGCTGGCCAGTGTCCCGGGTTTTGTAATACTTGGTGGGGAGAGCTGGTGTGGTGTAGTGGCTAAGGTGCTGGGCTTTGACCTGGGAGACCAGGGTTCGAATCCTGCCCTAGCCATGAACTCACTGGGTGGCCTTGGGCATGTCTCAGCCTGAGTTCCCCATCTGTAAAATGGGAATGTGTGTGTCTGTGTGTTTCCCTGCATGTTCCCCTCATGCTTGTCCATCTTAGATTGCAAACCCACTGAGTAAGGACCTGTCTCTGAAAATCTGTGATTATAAAGTGCTGTGTATGCCTAGTGTCAGGCTCCGGAGCCTGGGAGGGGGAGGAAGGAAGGAAGGGTAGGTAGGCAGGGCCGGAGGCCAGGAGGGGGAGGAGGCACGGGGTGTAACAAGGGAACCTCTCAGCCACTCTCAGATACCAAGGAGACTAAGTGCTCAGCATAAGATCCAGATGAGCTAGCCTAAGAAAGCATACGGCTCATCACTGAGGTCAAGGGACGGGGAACTGGAAAGGGAAACCAGGGACACAAGGAGCGGGGAGCCAGGGGGTAGGGAGCCAAAGGCAGGGACCAAGGAACCACAGGTAGGGAGTTAGGGAATAATGGGGGACCAGAGACGGGGAGTGAGGGGCAGGGAACCCCAGGCAAGGAAGTGGGAACCGGAGGCAGGGAGCAGGGAACCAGACCTGGGGAGCAACAAGGGACCAAAGGATGGAAGCAAGGGACATGGGGCAGGGAACAATGAATGATAGGTAGGGTGTTAGGAAGCAATAGGGGACCAGAGAGAAACAGGGAGTGGGGAGCTAGAGATAGGGAATAGGGGTCCAAAGCTGGAGGAGCCAAAGTCCAAGGGACAGCTGAGGGGCTAGAAAACCAGCAACATAGGGCTGGAGGGTCAGGGAACAGACCCGTGTGGGATCAGGGCCAAAAGGGAGGGGAGCAGCAAGCTTAAAAAGGGAGGCAGGAGAAGAGTAACAAGGTTCCAAGGAGAGACAAGAGGCAACCACAGAACGGGGCCTTTCCTGCCAACAAACAAACAGACAGATAAACAGAAAGCACGATACACTGTGGGAGTTTCAGGGGGTAAGAGAAACACATCAACATAGACGCGGGGCGGGGTGTGAGTAGGGACCAATTAACCTAAACCCTGTGCAGACAAACAGAGGGGGATGGGAGTTGGGCAAGGAATGCCCCAACACACACAAAATACAAACAGGGCAGGTATCAGCACAGGGGGAGGGGGAAAGGTGTAGAACACTAGGAACACAGGGAACACAACACACTGAGACTCACTGATGCAAGCAGGAAGAGGAGAAAAGAGCAAGGGGCGTGAGCCAAGCAAGGGTCAAGGAGGAATGACCAGAAGCTCCGTACCTGCCACAGTCCCTCAGCAGCCCTAAAAACTCCACAGAGCCAATCAGAGTGTGGCAGGTGGGCCCACGCCCTCCCCCAGGTGTGCGTAGGGCACAGAGTGGGAAGGAGAGGGAGAGAGCCGCTCTCTGCAGCAATCTGCCAATAGCACAGGGAGTGTCTCAAAACAAACCCTGAGACCAGGGGTTCACGGCCCAGCCATGACACCTAGCAGTGTAATAGAAATGATAAGTAGTACTAGTAGGATTTATGAGCCAAGTTGGCCTTGGAGGCTGATTAGGTGAGCCCTCCTGCCTTATATCTGCATGTTCCTCAACAGGATATTCAGTGGGCTGATCGTGCTGGAGAGGGAGTGTGGGAGGAGTCCCTGTTGTGAATCATCACCATCATTGTCTGAGGAGGAGGGGAGTTGTGGATATTTATCATGAGCCTTTAGGGGATGCTTAGGCTGCATTCTCACCTGCGGTGGTGGCAGCGGGAGGGAAGACGCGGCAGCCCGGAGGAGCTGGCCAATGGGAAAAGAGCCGGTGCAAACGTGGATCTGCCGTGGCTTCTCTCGCACATGTCAGGGAATACAGCCTGAGAAGCAGGTGACCCCCCCCCCCCCTTCATGCTCAATGTGGTTACTTGGAGGGTCAGGTGTTTTCAGGAGGCCGGCCCAGTGGCATCTTGGCCCACCCTCACCCTCCAATAGCTCCACCCTCAACATCAAGGGGGGTGTCAATGCTGACTGGGCTAATGTTTCTAACGACAACAACAACAAGGGGGGGGGGTATACAGAAGCAAAATCAATCGAAACTCCACAGAAATAAATAATGCTTCAATAGTCCATTTTACAAACAGTTTAGTATCAGTTAATGGCAACGTTCACATCCATAATCAGTACATGGAAATTTTTCCATAAGTTATGATAAATCATTCAAACAGGATAGCAGATATAATCCATCAATAATTCAAAAACCCGTATATTATAATTAGTCATTCAAGTGGGATAACAGGAATAGTCCATCAATGCTTCAAAAGCCCAACATTTTGCCTCATGCACAGCTTCTTCAGGGATATTTCACAATTACTTTATCCCTATTACATTTTACGGTCACTTCTTATACCGAAATCTGAAAATTACAATGGCAAACACATTTTTTTCAAAATAAATATCTCAAATAATGTCTTGCATATATGCATTTTTTCTTTTTTTCTCTTATTAATAATGGCTTTCTAGTCAAAGAATAAAGCATAACATTCTCTTCCAAATCACTCTATGCCAGCTTAGGGGGAGACTATTCATATCACAAGGCTAAGGAAATTATTGTTCTCAGATCTCAGTAGCTTATATTATTAGGAGGAGCTCTACCCAGAAACTGTGTGCTAATGCTCAATTTTAGGTGATAAAACCCCTACTGGGGTGATAGGAAACTGGCCATAGCAGGTAACCAAAAGTATTTTGAGAACAAATTTCATTTGGAAAAGTGGTTAAACTGACAGGATAAAAACTTACCTGCCAGTCTTCCTACCAGGTGTTTTCAATTTAGGTTTTCAGCTCCCTGAACATAGGTGACGCTGTCTTTAAACCTGGTAGCAAACCAGAATATTCCAATATTGGGTTAACAGTATTCTAACCAAAACTCCCTTATTGGGTAGCCCATAATTCTATATTTTTATATATTAAACCACCATAGTAAATTGGGGATTCATTCTTAGCTTCCAGGTCCCTGGTTTTAGCTTCAGTCCTTTTTCAATTAAAACTGTGGACACCCAATTCTATTCTTTACTCACTAAGAAAACAAATTCCTGGTTTCAGGTTCAGTTGTTTCACATTTAAACTGCAGTTCTAGTTGTTTGCTAGCTAGGAGGACATGCTGAGCATCAGCATTGAGCAGCTCAGTTAGAGAGAGCTACCGCATGACTCACAATCTCCGTGAGTCAGCTCAGCTGCGGCCCGGGAGACTCTCTTTGCTAGTAATTACTCTTAATCACATTCAATGTGCTAGAGGAGCAGGTCAGCATCAATATTAAACGGCACAATTTAAGGGGAAGAGAGACCCCCTTTTTCCCCTTTAACATGTCTTTAATCTCCCTCATAATCGCCAATTATCTAGCAATCCGTTTAGAAAGCCTTTCCCTGTAGCCAGCATTAAGTGGTACATAAAAGGGAAAACTGCTCATATTTTAAATAGCCATAACAGTCTCTCAAAAATACTGTCCAAAATATCATTTAGCCCATAGGGTTGTATAGTATCGAGAGTAGCCCTCTCTTTCAGCTAGAACTTTAGGGTTAATAGGAAGATTAACTTTCTCAATCCCCCAGAAAATAAAGTCATCCAGCCCTTTATGTACCATATTATAATGTTCTACCAGAGGGGCCATTGCAGAACGATTTTTTAGTTTGCTCCTATACTTCTGTAATGCACACCTTAACGCTTCTTGAAGTTTTTCCAATATATAATTTTTTACAAGGACAGGCAATAGCATAGATGACTCCTATTGTTTGGCAATGAATAAAGTCTTTGATCTGAAAGCTTCTGCCTCGCTGATCAGAGAAGGTTTTGGTTTTCAAGCTGTATGGGCAATTAATGCATTGGCCACAGGGGAAATTCCCTGTGACTGTTTTTTTGCTGAGAGTTCTTTGTGCTAGCCCCGGTGATCTGGCCCTAACCAAAAAATTACTAAGGTTCTTCCCCCTCCTGTAAGCAAAGGGGGGGCGGGGGGCGGCTAGAACAACCATCAATATGGTCAACTATGTTCCAATGTCTTGTGATGATATCTTTTAATTTTTGTGTATGGGTATTAGGTGGTCACACATACCATCCAGTTAATATCCTTTTTCTTTTCTTTTAATTGTGTCTGCAAGATAGATTCTCGTGTGACCATTCCCATTTTCATAAGATTTTTTCGTATAAACTGTACTGGATAATCCCTTGCAAGAAATTTTTGGCCCATTAGGACCACTTCTTTTTCAAAATCCAACTCTTTACTGCAATTCCTTTTGATTCTTCAAAACTGGCTGTATGGAATATTATTAACAAGGTGCCTGGGATGATGGCTGCTGTATAACAAATAGGAGTTTTCATCCGTGGGTTTAACATAAGTTGATGTAACCATTGCCTCTTCTTCCCATTCCACCCAAAGATCTAGAAAGTTTATTCTTTTGGAGTCTTACTTCATAACAAATTTGATGGTTTCATGTAGACCATTAATCCAAACTTCAAATCCCAGTAGCCTCTCAATAGTCCCCACCAAAATGACAAAAATGTCATCAATAAATCTTCTCCACAGGAAGATAGACTTATAAAAGGGATTAAACTTTTCATCATAAATGAATTTTGTTTCCCAATCGCTCATAAACAAAATTGCTAATTCAGCTGAGATACTGCTTCCCATACTTATTCCTTTTACTTGCAGAAAGAATTCTTGATAGAACTCAAAGTAATTCTCAGTCAAGACCAGCTCACTAAGAGCTAGCAAAAAACTAGTTGGTGGACTATCACTTTCCCTCTGATCGAAATATTTGCCTAAAGAGAGACTTTCTCTCTCTATGAGCCCTCGGGGTCAATAGAGAACAAGTCCGACAACCAGTTGGTTTGGTTTCTCTCCAAGGCAAATGAAGCATAAATTGTGAGGGTCTTTCACTTCTCAAGCAAACCACTCCTTGCTTGAGGAAAACGTGATCTCCACTATGGGGTGCATGAGGGTCACATGGTCATTGTTTGAAATCCAAGTTCTAGAGTGGGAAGCAACACATGTGCAAGACTCATACGTGAAAATATGAGGAGCCACTTGAAGTGGAACTTGCTGCCCCCTTGCTGCTGGGGTTGTGGGGTACCATGAAAGCTCAGCCACAGCATTGACTGGCCCTGGTTACTCAGCCAAGGAGCAGCACCAACACTGGCACCCCGCTGAGCCCCAGAGAAATGGTGAGGATTTTAGACAGACTCAAGGGAATAAGGAAAACTGTGCAGCAGCTGGACAGATACATGCTGTTGTTAGGATCCCAGGTTCTCCTACAGTGAGATGGCTGGACGCTCTCACAAGCTGTTTTCCAAAATCATAGACAGACAAACTGATTGAGGCCTATGAAGCGACAGATGCTGTACTCGGACAAATGCCTGAGAGAACATAAGTATTTGAATCCAGATTGATGTTGGACCGGAATCTGGAAAGTCTTGGTCCTGAAAACCATGCCCGGGGAAGAGGAGAGGGGCTGATATTACAAAGACTTGATAGAGGCAGATAAATTTTTACAATTTTATTTTGACATTTTTTGTTTACATTTGATTACAGGATATAACTGATAACAGAATTAAAGAGGCATGCAAAGCTATTTTGCAAAATAAAATGGAGCAGCAACAGGATTCATAGCACTCTGATCTTTTGAAGAAAAGAAGAAACAAAAATGAGGGGGGGGGGGGAAGATGCATCTTTGAAGGAAACGTTTTGTTTCTAAAAGTCCACTCCTTCCGGCATCTGAATAACAACCCAATGCCTTGATCTAGAGAAACAACCTTTACGATTCTCCATACTCTTAGATACAATGTAGCATCTTCGCTCTCTCATTCTGTAAAGACCAACTCAGAACAGAAACCTTGCCCTTGTAGCCAGAGCACAAACTTGACCTTTCACTTTCCTCCTCACCACAGTGATACACCCCTGTAGCCTCTGATTGGCTAAACCATTCGGTTTTCCCATTGGTCACTCAGGGATATAAGAGGGCCTCTAACGGAAGAGGAAGTTACAGCTAACTGGACCTTGGTGTGTGCTTCCTGCCCACGCACAATTCTCCCCACAGGCTTGATCTAGATCTAGTTTTGGTCTCCCATTACTTGGTTCTGATTTAGCTAATTTCATTCCATTTAGGACTTGAATTAGTTTTAATAAAGGAGAAGGAGATTTAATTTGCATTTTAATTAATCAATTGGCTGTTGGATTGGGCATCACAACTGCTGTGGTTAAATGCACTGGTATCTGCATGTACACCTGAGACCTCACTAGTTCATGTATGTATCCTGGTCTCTTCCTCTGCCACCCCCACCCCCCCTTGTCTCTCTTAGATTGTAAGCCCGCTGGGGCAGGAACCGTGTCACTTTCTTACAACTATAAAGTGCCAGGTACATTGCTGGTGCTATATAAATGCTTAATAATAATAATAAAATAATAATAATAATCTGACAAACAAGCATTCAGAAGAGCAGGACTTGATTGTGCTCATCTTGACTTGCAGCATTAATTACTTTCAACTCAAAATAATTTCCCTAGCTGAACATAGGCAAATCCCACTTATCAGGCCATTCTGGGTGTGTTTTATTCCATATTGAATGCTTCCTTAAGACTTTCCAGTGCCTGCTCTTTGGTTATGTTTTTCCAGTCTACTGGAAGATCTGCTGGCTTTGCATGATACTCTTGGGCAAACTGGTGATTGAATGTTTTAAAAACAAACTTCCAGTAATCAGAAGCGTTGATGCTGGGATCCGGTTGGATGCGCCAATTTGGGTAGTACTGACGATAATCTTTATAAGGATGACGTTTCCATTCGGTGTCTGAATTTTGGAATGTGCAATTGGAAACTATGTCAGTGGAGCATAAAGAATCCACAAGCTTTTCTGTTGACAGATATCGATAGCATCCTAACCCTTGAGGTCGATGTACTGATGCAAAATGTTCCTTATGGGCTCTCCCTCCAGCTTCACAAGGGGTTTTGCAGAATGGACACTGCTTCCCGCAGCCAAATACCCGCTTGAAGATTTCGTCCTGGGGCTTCACAGGCAAATTGGAGAGCTTTGATATGATATCCAAATCTTGCAAGTCACATAGCATTTGTTGCTGCAAATCAGGAAGAAAATTTTCAACAAAAGTAGAGAACTGTTTGGGATCTGCTGTGTTTTTAAACTGTATGCCCACTAAACTGTCCCTGGGGATGACCAGATCCTTCTGCATTTCTTTGCAAAAACAGTCTAAAAAGTCTGAGACTGTCCTCATGTTTTTATGGCTGATGTTTTCCAGAGTTTCCTTAATTTTCTTGATTATTGCAGACAGAATCTCTTCTTCCATCTTCCTTAAGTCCTCTGTCTCTGTGTAGTGAGCCAAGATTTGTTTCCAGATCCACTGTTTGACAAATCTTTCATACTGACCAATGTAGCACACATAGTTGGGAAAGTTCCCATCTTCCAACAGCTCTTTCTGCACCATGAATTGGAAGAAGCTCCGACTCGCATATTTGAAGGATTGTGAGCTGCTGAGAATGTTGCCTACTATTTCTACACCAAGTTTCTTCTTAACAAAGTTCACTAGAGCCTGTTTGAGACACTGATCACAGAAATCCTTAGCCCTTTTCTGTCGGGCATCTTTTTCCTGGTAAAGATCTCTAAACGTAGAGAAATATAAAGGTTTCAGATTTTCCAGCCGTAGCTGGGGATCATTTCCTTTAATAAAGTCTTCGTGCATGTTTTGAAATGCATGAGCTGCTTCTCCCAAAATGTGAAGCTTGAGGTCAACTTCAAAACAAGGTGCAGTATGAAGCTTTCGAACATCATTCTCTTGAAGTTTCTCGTTGATGATATGCAACAATTCTCGGCAGTAGGTTTCATCATAATCTGCCTTGGAACTGACCTTTTCTTCAATATAAGTGATGCAAATGCCCATCAAGGAATTAGCAAACTCTTCTGTTTTATGTAAATGTTCCTTTTGTGAAAAAAATTCTTTAAAAGCTCTACTCCATGAAAAATCTAAATACTCACTTTTCATTTGGAAAGAGTTCATTGTATAATCTAACAGTCTATTTGCTTCTTGTATCTTTCGGTTGAACGAACTTCCACGTTTACTCAATTCTTTTGTGAGGTGACCCTCAAGCTCTTGATATATTTGACGTTTCTGTAAATGAACAGGTGTTAATTCGGACAATGTTTCCTTCCACATTTTTTTAAATTCTGTTGCCAGTTCTATTTCTTCTAGTCTACATTCTCTTTTCCTGCACTCTTCTAAAAGTAGGTCAACTTTCCCTTCAATTGTTTTCAGGTACTCTGACTGGAGTGTGTCAATCTTATGCCGGCTCTTTCTGATATGAATGGCTTCCTTACACTTCTTGTAAGAATAATTCTCGAGCTCATGCTTGAGGCTGCTTGCACTCCGAACAAAATCTTCTCTGTACATTTCTATCAGGTGCAAATTTGCTGCTCCACTTTCAAAGTATTGTTTCAAAAGTTCAAAAATTCTCTGCTCACCACATAATAATTTCTGTTGTATTTCATATTGTAAGCTGCCAGAGTCTATTTCATCAGGAGAATTATTCTGAATTGCAGTTTCCTTTTCAGATAGCCAGAGATGCATCTCTTTGCGGAATTCCCATTCCCATTCTGAATACTTCATGCACAGCTGGTTGTAGGCTTCTGCTATGAGGCTATTTCTAAAGCTGAAAATGAAGTTCTCATGTTTTACAGCATTCCACAGGCTCTTCATCCATTCAATGAACTGGGGAATGTTCTTGGGGCGTCTTTTAAGTGAGCTGTTCTTGATGAATTCAAACAGATATTTCTTTAACTCATAAACTTTTTCACTGTATCCCATGTTGACTGGAGCCATGGGGGGGACTCCATGCCACAGCCCCGGAATGTACCAATTGTGTAATTCTGGGTCATAGTCCATAATGTCAGAAAACTTTATTTCCTTGCTTATTTTTTCCATCTTTGCTGCAGCCTTGATCATTTGATTGAGCTGCTCCAGGAGGTGCTTCCTGTCCCTCATGTTTTGCTCATGGGCAGACACGTCACTGACATTTTGATGAACAAAATGGCAGTTGGGTTTTATCCCAATCTTCTCCATCCTGAGAAATGCATGGGCCACAATTTGCAGAACAACCTTCATTTCTGTGGCGTTCTCCATAGCAATGTTAACAATGGTGATGTCACTCAACCCAATCACCAGTGTGGCCAGTTCATTGTCATGTTGATAGCTGTCCTCCAGTTGGGCCAGCTCAGGGGCTTTCAAGCCTTCAGTGTCAAGCACCAGGATGAAATCACAACCCAATTCTTGTTTTAGATTTTCTCTGACTTTTAGTAGCAGCATGAAGGCTCCTCGTGTGCATCGGCCACTGCTCACGGCAAACTGCAGCCCAAACATGGTGTTCAGGAGGGTAGATTTCCCCGTGCTCTGCACTCCCAGCACCGTCACAACCAGCATTTTGGATTTTCCTCTTAGCTTGTTATTGAGTTTATTCAGAACATCGGTTACCCATTGCTGTGGGATGTTGGAGGCGTCTCCATCCATCAACTCTAGAGGAAAGCCTTCCAGCATCAGATCTGCTGCTATGCTGGGAAGGTGGATGAACTGCCTTTGGTTTTTTGTCATTTTGCCTTCTCGAACCATCGAGCATTCTGCCTCATAAAACTGTCCCAGCTCACGCATGAAATGCTCCACCCCTAATGAGCTGGAAGATATGAGTTCATCTAGCTCTGCAATCTTTTGGGGGTCACCTCTCTTACACTTCTCTTTGTATTCAGACCGCAGTTTAGAAAGATTCGCCCGGGCAATGTGATCTAGATTGAACTTCATCCACTTCAGGAAGTGATGCTTCTCCACTGGGTGTAGATGATGTATGCCATCAATGAAATTAGTCAACCCATTGGTAAGATCACATTCATTCTGCTGTTTGCGTAATTCCGAGAGTTTCCCCTTCAGCTGAGATTTATATTTCTCAGGTGGAACGTCTCCTTGTCCTTTCATCCTGCACAGCTCTTTCTCCACCTTAGCCAAGTTTTTCCAAAGATCTCCTTGGAGCTTCAGCATTTCTTTCTTGTACAAAACCACATCTTTTATGCCTGCCGTGATTTCTATAGCATACTTGTATGCATTCTGGCATTCCTCAGAGTCTTCGTCCACCTGGATTGCCAATTCATGGGCTGTAACAACCATATCTTTTATACAGACTCTCTTGGGAGATGAGTTCATTATGCTTCTTAGAGTGGATTGTAGCTTTTCCACAAATTCCGCCTTATTTATCATTGTCTCTTTGATTAAGATACAGGAATTGCTCAGTTTCAGCACTGGAGCTAATTTATTTAGGAATCCTAATATTTCTTTGGCTCTGTCACTGAGGATAAAGTAGTATTTAGTGTCTGACTCTTTCAGTGATGATAATAGAGCATATTCCTTTTTGCTGATGCTCTCAGTAAATATGAACACTGCTGAGGAGACCTCTGTTAGAAAGCTAAACTGCAGCCAGTGTGTCTCAATGTCTCCACGCAGATTTGCAACTGCAAGGGGCTCTGGGAAAAGATCTGAATTCTCCCTCCCACCAGGAAAATACCAGGAGATTTCTACCAGCCCATCTGCGATTTCTCGAGGGAGGTTCCCACACTCCATGTCATGATGCACGAAGAAATTGTGGTGCTGCTGGGAGGGGCTAAGGATCTCATTCAGGAGTTTGGACTTAGATATGCTGCAGGTTCCCATCTGTACAAAGGAAATGGTTGGCATGGGGGTGAGCACCAGGCTCTCCTCTCTGAACCCCCGGCTCTCGGCCAACGAGTGTGGCCTCCACTTCCTCACAATGTCCCTCATGGCCCAGAGAAGTAGAGTGCACTTTGAGCTATCTAGGGCAGGTAAGAGCAGGGGGAGGGCAAACTGGCACATGGACATTTTGGACAGGATCTCCTGTTGGAGAAAATTATCTGAGCAAATCAGGATGGCACAAAGGACATCAAGGGGGTTTAGAGAATCTTGGGTGTCACTGTCACTAACAAAGAAAAACTTCTCATCAATCCCCCGCTCCTCCTCCCCGCCTCCCACTCCCTGATCATCAGGTACCCTACGATCAAGCCTTGTGCTCCTGGCCGTCACATTCAGAGCCATGAGCTTTCTCAGGAAATGCCAAGGCAGCTCTCCTAGTGTTCGAGGAGTCTGCTCCTTCAGGCTTCCCAAACGGATTTCCAGGACATCACTCAGTGTCAGCTTCTTGTTCTTGTGCTTCCTTAGCTTTAACTTGGTGAGAACATCCCTCAGGGCTTTTCTTCTCTCTGTAGAAGAATGTTTAAAACGATGGTTACAGCAGTGCTTGTGACAGGGCCATGGGCTCTGGCTCTGGACTAGGGATGAAAAAGCACCTTTTTTTTTTTCTCACAAGAAATTTCATGAGTTTGGGAACCGGGATAGACTTCCTAGCAATTTCCTGGTCCGAATTCTTAACAAAAATAGCAGCGATGTTATTGCCACCATTTTGGTTAAGGATGGTGGCCATCTGGGCATGTGCAAAACAGCTGGTGGCCATTTTGTACATGCATGTGCATTCTTTCTTTAAAAAATTCTGCCTGGGGATTCATCGGGCATCGAGAGGTTGGATTTCAACGAGATCCCTCGTTTCAACCCTAGTCCAGCCTTCTGCCCTCATCCCTCCACCCCTTTATACACACCATACATCACAGTTAACAATTCAAGGTGTCCTTCACCCAGTTTTATTCTTCACTCAGTACCCAGAAAATCCTATAACAAACCCCTGCTTTGCAGTTCCTACCCCACTGCACCTCTCTCCCAGGGTCTGGGGGGGCCTGCCAGCTTCCTGACATCTTGCAGTTCCCGAGGTACCCCCAGCTCTCCTATCTCTGGGCAGATCTCTCTTTGCAAACTTTGGTGTCTGCTTACATAGAACAGCTTAGGTTGGGAGCACATTATTATTTATTTTACAAATCTTTACCCTGCCCCTCCTGCCAAAGCAGCTTGGGGCAGCTAAAAAATGCAAAAGATAAAAATACAAGATAAAGATTTTATATATATATATATATAAAAACAATACAATCCAGTTATTAAAAAATAAACAAAAGAACCCCTCCCAACCCCCAAACCTCCCACCGTACCCATCTCCTTCACCAAAAGCCTGGTGGAACAGTCAGGTCTTACATTGTCGGCAAAAGGAGGGGAGATGTGGGGCCACCCAGGCCTCCACTGGAAGGGAGTTCCACAGCCTCGGTGCAGCCACCGAGAACGCCCTCTCCATAGTTGCCCCCAAGCCACTCGGGGGACTTCGAGAAAGGCGCTCCCGGCAGACTTCAGGGGTCGATCCAGAAGTCGGGGGGTGAGGCAGCCCCGCAGATAGGTACGGCCCAGGCCGTACAGGGCTTTATAGGTAAGCACCAACACATTGAATCAGACCCGGAAGACTATTGGCAGCCAGTGCTCGGAGTACTGGTGAAATTAGTCCTATTATCTAGTAGATGCTTCCATTAATGGTCTAAATGGGACAATTCCTGCAATTAATAAGCACTGAACCCAGCAACCTGGTACAGATCGTCATGGTCATTGTGCCAGTTATTATAAAAGCAATCAGTAACAGAATGGCCCTTTTAAGAAGTGCCGTATTGGATCAGGCCAATGTTCCATCTGGCCCACTATCCCATCTCCAACAGGGATCAACTTTGCTTGCTTCAGGGATGTATACAACAGGTCATAATGAAGTGATCCGTTTTTGTTACTCACTCCTAGTCCCTAGCAGTGAGAGTTCTCATCTCTTGACCAACTTTATTAATAACCCTTTATGGATATATATATCCTCTAAGAACTGAATCAACCGATTTTTGTTTAGCCAGGTGTTTGGCAGGCAGGGATAGGGTTGGGTGGGATTGGGTGGATGGGCTAGGGAAGAGGTTGGAGGGGCATTATGGGTATTTTTAAAGCTGTTTTTATATGATATAAGCCACCTTGAGTGTTAATGAGAAGGGCAGGGTAAAAACTGAAATAACTAAATACATTTTAAAATCCAGTTATGCTAGCTAATATATCTTCACAACATCCTCTGGCAATGAGTTCCACAAGTTAATTGTACAGCACAGCATCCTGTTTCCAAGCCAGAACCATTAGCTCAAGAGAAGTACAAGTGCAGGTCGTGGAGGTGTGACCCATCGCCTGCTGACCGCTCCCAGCTGTCAGGGTTTTAAGCCCCAACTTTTAGGACTTTATCCAATTTCCGTTTGAAGCTAGTTATGCTGCTGGCTTTTACAGCCTCCTCTGGCAATGAGTTCCACAACTGTATCGTCCGCTGCGTGAAAAAGTACTTCTCTTTTGTTCAAACTAAATCTGCTGCCACTTAACTTCAGAGCGTGTCCCCTTGTTCTCTTATTGTGAGAAAGGGCAAACAACAGTTCCTTATTGACTTTTTCCATGCCAATCACGAGTTTATAAACTTCTGTCATACCCCTCTTAATTGCCTCTTCTCCAAGTGAAACATCCTTTCCTCATATGGAATTCAATCCATCCCTTCTCTCATCCTCTTTACCCTTCTCAGATCCTTTCCCCATTCTATTATAGCTTTCTAGAGATGAGGCAACAAGAATTGCACACAATATTCAAGGTGGGGGTCATACCAAAGATTTATACCGCGGCATTATGATACTTTCCCTTTTATTTTCTATTCTTTTTGCAATAATGCTTAGCATTCAATTTGCCTCTTTGACTGTTGCCGCTGATGAAGAAAACCCCAATATTCTGTTTGCCCTATAGTACCCTCTGCCATCTTAGACAATATTAAGAGTTTATAACCTGTAGTTACCCCGTCATGCTAGGAATGCTTGCTTCACCCTTAAAATTAGACAGGCTCTGCTTTTCCTCAGATAGATAAGCCCCACCTTTGAAGATTACTTTGTTTATAGGGAGGACTTCTTTAGCTCAAGAATGCACCTGGTTTCGGTCTAGATAACGACCCTCACTTAGAAGTGAACTGTCTTTTCCTTAAATAATGAGTTTGCAAGTTATGCTGTCATGGTTGTCTACTGCGCCGTTGCGGCAACCCATGTATGGGCTTTCCGCCCAAGGATTTCTGTATAAGAATATAGTGCTCTTTGTTGTGGGGTGCTCAGGATTCCATGATCCTAGAGGCC
>QEPC01002624.1:77590-93677 GCA_003113815.1 Sphenodon punctatus | reverse complement strand
TAGCTCAAGAATGCACCTGGTTTCGGTCTAGATAACGACCCTCACTTAGAAGTGAACTGTCTTTTCCTTAAATAATGAGTTTGCAAGTTATGCTGTCATGGTTGTCTACTGCGCCGTTGTGGCAACCCATGTATGGGCTTTCCGCCCAAGGATTTCTGTATAAGAATATAGTGCTCTTTGTTGTGGGGTGCTCAGGATTCCATGATCCTAGAGGCCTGCAACGCGTTGTGTAAATCTGCTGAATAAAGGGTATCTGCTGTTTGCATCTGCAGCCTCCTCGTCTCAAATCTTTACCCACGGAATTCCACATCACCGCACACTGAGCGGATGTCTTCAAAGAACTAGCCACGATGACTCCATGATCCTTCTTTGAGTGGTTGCACCCAGATCAGAACCTATCAGTGTGTATGGATAGCGAGGATTATTCTTCCCTATGTGCATCACTTAGCACTTATCAACACTGGATGTGATCCCTAGCCCCGTGGATCCTGTGCACAGGTGCACGTGCACCCACACAGAAACCTCCTGGGCTGCCATTGCAGGCACATAACGCCACGCGGAAACTGCGCACGTTCACGGGATCCACAGGGCTTGGCATCAGCCCCATTGAATTTCATTTGCCATTTTATTGCCCATCATTCACCTAGCCATGCAAGATCCCTATAATTCCTCACAGTCTGCCTGGGTCTTAACTATCTTGAACAGTTTGGTGTCATTTGCAAATTTAGCCACCTCACTCTTTACCCCCTTTTCCCAGATCATTAATGAATATGTTAAACAGTACTGGTCCCTGTACTGACCCCTGAGGCACCCCGCTGTTTGCCTCTCTCCAACTTTATAAATAACCATTTATTCCTACCCTTTGTTTCCTATATTTTAACCAGCTATCAATCCATGATAGGCCTCTTCCTCTTATCCTATGACTACTTGCTCAAGACTATCTAGTGAGGGACCTTGTCAAATGCTTTTTGAAAATCCAAATATACTAGATCAACCAGATCACCCTTATTCACATGCTTGTTGACATTCTCAAAAAATTCTAATAGCTTAGTGAGGCATGACCTTCCTTTGCTAAAGACATGCTGGTTTTTACCCATCAAATTATGCTTGTCCATGGATAATTTCAGACGTTATGTGCTCCTGGGTCACCATAGTGGACTCCCAACCGTGGTGAGCCGGCTAACCCCCTCCCGTGGTCCAAGACAGCCCCAAACAGATGTGACGGGAGCAGGATCACGGCAAGGAAACGGATGGCCGGACCATGCAATGGAAACGGATGGTGCACGGCAAGGAAACGGATGGCCGGACCATGGCCTGGGGCAGCACAACAGATGTTACTCCGATCTCGGACTGTGGTCAAAATACCCAGAAGACACTGGGGTGGGGCGGGAGGCAGACATGGCCGACTGAGGGAAAACGAAGCCAAAAGCACCAAAAAGCAATGCCCACACAAGGGAAATGGGAAGGGAAGGGGAGGAGGGAGAAGAGCGGCTGAGGCAGCACACACAACAGGCACAGGGAAGAACACAAAACACAAACACACACCCGGGCACAAACACACCCAAATGGGAAAGGAAGGAAGGAGGGAGCACACCAGGAAGGTCAACACACACAGCAACACAGACATTGGGGGGGGCAGGGAAGCCCCAGGCCAAGGAAGCAGAGAGGACTGGGCTGGGAACAGTCCAGGACACGGTGAAAGGCACCCAGAACCCCACTGACAGCACAGGGAGCACGGGCCACCCAACAGCAACACAGACAGCCCAGGTCACAGGGGTCCTCACAGGAATGGAGCAGGGACACAGGGGGAGGGCATCCAAGTCAGGGAAGGCACCGGAACAGTCCAATGCAGGTCCATGCAGCAGGGATCCCCTGCACTGATGCAGAAGCATGGCTGGGGATGGAAGCGAGCCAGATCCTGCGGGCAGCATATGCACACACACCCTCTGGAGAAAACCGGGAGGTGCTGGCCAGGGACCTCAAGTCCCACAGTCATGGAGCCACCCCAGGGGGGGGCAGGGCATGGACACAGGTGTGCAGGTGGCCATGCAAGGGAGGAATACACCATGGGGAGAGCTGGTAGAGGTCACAGGCAGCAGGAACCAGCAAAAGGGGGGGCCAGGCATGGAGAGGCACACCACAGGCAGAGAAGGACAGGGGGTGCCCATGGTGGGGGCACAGCAACACAGGCGAGTGGAACGGTGGCAAGTGAACCAGCCAGAAAGGCCATGAGGTTGGAACAGCACGGAGCGAGCAGCCACCGGCCCGAGTCAGCAGGGAGGTGCAGGGAGCACATGGTGGGGCTGCCATCCATGACACCAAAGACACAGGGGGCCTCACAGCCAGTTTCAGGGGGTAACAAAGGGGGCTGGGACTGGTTGGCCCACCAGATGCACGTAGTGGGGCCACTGAAGCATGCCCCAGACGTAGCCCAGCCCCGCCATATGGTGGGCAATGAGGTAGTAGGCCTCAAACGGATCCGGCCTGGCGAGCCCCACCTGAACATTAACATGGGACCACACAGCAGCCAGCGCCGCCAGCCCTGGTCTGGTCCAGTTCGGTCCGACAAGGTATAGTCAGCCGCAGGGGGCCAAGGCAGGTGCCCAAGCTCCAACAGGCAGTAATACGCCTCCCCACATGACCGCTGGTAGCCACGGGCCCTGTGGATGCAGCCAAAGAAGGAAACAGCCAGGGCAGGGCCCCCCTCCTCCAGACAGCTTGTGAACCTGGCCAGGCTACACACTGAGTGGGTCGACATGGTCTCGCTGGGGACCACACCACATGCGAGCACCACATCTCTGGAATGCGCCCATTGGGAAAGGGATGGAGGCCCGGTGCCTCCGCATGGAGCCGGCACTCACGAGCGCTGGCCTCATAGCCAAAGTAGTGAAGCCCAGAACTCAGACCCGCATAGGCACCAGAGACGGTGTCTGGGCAGCACAGGAGCAGTTGCAGAGCCGGGGAATGCCAAAGGTCACATAGGGCCCAGAGTCTGCCCAGCAAGGAAAGAGGGGCCCCACGTTCCTATGTGGGCTGGGGAGGGAAGCAGGGGAGCTCCGAGGACATGCAATAAGCCCACAGGCCACAACATGGGACTGCTAATGAGCGATGCATGGGGAGCAGACCCAGCACAGCTGCAGGAACTGAGCACATGGACAGTACAGCAAACACTGATAGCAGGGAGGTGAGGACAAGAGGCAACCAGCTGTGGACAGCACCGACTGGTGCATGTGGGCCTGGGGCACAAGCCTCCATGCCAGGAGTGCAGGTGCACCTGGGGGTGTGTGTGGCCCCAGCAGCCACACAGCAGCCGGCAGCCGGCTGCTGGCAAGTGGGCGGCTGCAGGTGGCCAATAGGGGTGCCCAGGAACCCATCCCATGGGTGCAAGGATGAGGCACGGAGCAGGGGCGGGCCCTGGACATGGGCAAGAGAGCTGCGCACCAGACCACACTGTGGGCACGCTCCACCATGGACGCAGGCCGGAGGGATGCATGTTGAGGGGCGCATGTTGGCTGCACCTGTGCCTATGTGCGGAGTGGTACCGGATGCACACCGACCCCCTGGGGCTCTCCACTGACCTGCTCCACCTGGCTGCCCGCATCCGGGGGTGCCTGGCCAGGAGCACTGTGGCCGCCCGGCGCACCCACCACAGGTGCTGGTGCTCCCAGGGCAGGTTCAGGGTAGGGATGGGAATTCCGGATCTGCCGGTATCCGATAATGCCGGTATCGGGCGTACCGGCATTATCGGATTCGGCCCGGTAATCCGGCCCCCGGTACCGGATTTTCGTTGTGCCGGTTTTTTTGCATTGCAGCCATTTTTAAATGGCTGCAATGTCAAAAAAATTAAAGCCCCAGCCAAANGGTGGGCTGGGGTCCTGGCTCAGTGGGATGATGCAGCATGGAGGGCACACTTCCGCATGGACAGGCGGTGCCTCCTGCGCCTTGCTGAGCTGTTGGCGCCCTGGCTGGAGCGGCTACACCCCCCCATACCCGTGGTCCAGTGCGTGGCCATAGCCATCTGGGCACTGGCAACACCTGATTCCTGCCAGTCCGTGGCGCAGCACTTCGGTGTGGGACTGAGCACCATTGCGGGCATCCTCCGTGACTTCTGCAAGGCTGTGGATGGTGTGCTCTTGGACCACGCAATCCAGCTCATGGACCAGGGGGCTGTGATGGCTGGCTTTGAGGCTGGTAACTTGCCCAACTGCCTGGGCACTGTGGATGGCACCCACATCGCGATCCTTTGCCCCTCCAATGGGGAAGCGGCAGAATACATCAACCGGCATGGGTACTATTCTCTGAAGTTTCAGGCAGTTGTGGACCACCAGGGCCTGTTCACTGACATCTTCACCAGCCACTCCAGCCACAGCCATGATGCCCGGATCCTTACCATCTCACCCCTCTTTACCTGGATGTACCGGCGGGACTTTGCCAACATGAGGATGTCCAGGATTGAGGGTGTGCTGATACCCCCATGCATCCTGGGGGACCCAGCCTATCCCCTCCTCCATTGGCTCATGAAGGCATATCCAGTCCCCAGGAACCCTGTGGAGGTGCTGTTCAACTCCCGGCTCTGCGCCTCGAGGACCGTGGTTGAGAGGGCCTTCGGTGCCCTCAAGCAGCGCTGGAGGTGCCTTGCAGGTCGACTGGACTTCACTGTGGAGACCTTGGCCCTTGTGATCGGTGCCTGCTGTGTCTTGCACAACATATGTGAGACCAATGGGGCCACCTTGCACCAGCGCCCACCAGGACCTGTGCCACTGTATGTGAATGCAGAGAATCCAAGGGAGTACCGCTATGCCAAGCAGATCTGCACTGCCCTGGCAAGGTGTATCACCAGTGATGCTGGGGCCTGAGTGTGCTGGGGCCCCCCTCGGCTGGGCCCACCTGTCATCAAGCCTCATCTGAGGTGATTCCCCAGCCCCTTTCCAATGCAGCTTGTCTCACAATAGAGTTAGGTTGAGTACACCCATGCATTTATTTAACATCATGTGCCCTCTCTCCCCCCCTGCTGCTCCCTGCCCTGCCCTACCTCCCCCTCCCCCATCCCCTTCCACCCTGACCCTGCTGCCTCCTGAGGCCGGGTGGGACCAGGAGGCGGATGCGCGGGCCCTGTGGGCGTGCCAGCAGCTGGGGCGGTGGTGGAGGTGCTGGGGCCAGTATGGTGCCAGGCGGAGCGGCTGCCATGATGTAGGCTCTCATGGTCCCTGCGTGCAGGAGCAATGAGGTGCCAATATCCAGGGACCAGTCCATCTTCCTTGTGTGCTTCGCTCCCAGCCAATCGATGGCTTGATGTAGCAGCCCCAATGCCTCCATCTGCCTGGTGTGCTCCCAGAGCTCCTGCCTCCTTTCCTGGTGCATTTCCATCTCCAGGTGCCGGTCCCTGGCCTCCACCTGCTGCAGGGCCCTCTCTGTGGCCGCCTCCATGTGGTCAATGGCCGCGATCATCTGCTCCCCCTGCTCCATGCTGGTCCAGACTATCTCCTTTGCAAGGTCCTCCCTCTGGTGCCACACCCGTGCCTTGTGCTCCTGCATCCACTGTGCTGGGGGCACGGGGTCAGCTGGTGGGGGCACTGCTGGTTGCCCTATCAGAGAGGCAATTGGAGACCGTTAGTCAGGCTCTGTCGCATGCCATCATTCCCGGAGCGGTGCTCGGGGTGGTGGTTGAGCCCCCCCGGCTGGTAGGTGGCCACAGTCCTCCCCCTCAGTGCTCCCCTGTGCCCCCGCTGTCCCCCTCTCACAACCCCTGCCCCGAGCCACTGGGCGTGCCGCCCCAGGGCCAGGGGGGCCCGTGCCTCTCCTGCCCCTCCGTGCACTCCTGTTGGGCCCCCTCACCATGGTACCTCACTTTGTTCCACCGATTGCTATAGTAGCTGTTCCCACTGTACCCCTTGCCTGGCAGTCCCGCATGCCCGAGTGTGTGGACCTGTTGGGGAACGGATGTGGGGGGTTGCGTTACCCTTGCATTGGTCCAGTCCCCATCCCACTGTCACCCCCACTCACTGGCACCAGGGGCCAGCCAGCAGCACCTGTCCCCCCTGTTCTGTGCCTGGGCAGGCCCCCGCACACCCAGCCCCCCTTCCTGCATTCCCTGGTTCCTGGGGGCCGTGGGACCGGCCCGCGCCCTGTGGGGGCCCCCCACCCTAGGGCCCTCCCCCTATGGTCTGTTTCCCATCCCACCCGCGTACCTACCCTCTATGTCTGTCTCGGAGCCCTCGAAGGCCAGCCCCTCTGTGTGGCTGTGCTCCCCCTGTATCCACTGGCTGAGGGTGACCAGTGTGCCAGCCTCGGATCCGCCCAAATCGGACTGCGGGTGTGGGCTTCTGGTGCTGGTTCGTGAGGGGGGCCTGCTGCTCCTGAAGGTCCCGGGGCATTCCTCTGGGGGGGCGGGGTCCCTGGAGTCGGTGCCTGCATGCGGGGCTGCCAGGGGTGGGGGCATATCCGCCTGTTCTCTGCCCTGGACCACAGTGCTCCCCGCAAGCCATGGGGCAACTATGGATCTCTTCATGTGAAGGATGCGGTCCAGGGCATCATAGTAGGGGCGGTCCGTGCACAGTGTCCAGACCGCCAGTTATTGTCTTTGATGACATTGGACCCCCTCTTGAGCTCTTTGACCTTGGAGAGGCATTGGGCCACGGTCCTGTGGTGCCCCACCACCTCCATGTCCCGCACGATCTCCATGAACACATGCTCGTTGCATTTGTTCACAGCTAGCTCCACATGGTGCTCCAGGGACCCCCAGATTCGTATGAAGTCCTGTGTCTCCTGGTGCCCCCATTGTCCCCCTCGCTGGTACGGGCGTCTCCCGCGTGTGCCCTCCTCCTCTTCCCCTCCGCCGGTCTCCTCGTCCAGCTGCCACTGCTCCTCTGCCACCTCCTCCTCCTCCCTTCCTCGCTCACCCTCCGCTCTCCTCACCCTTCCACCTTGCTCCATCCTGCCACATTCCGCTGCTGCTGCGTGCCCTTTAAATCTCCCTCCCCAGTCTGTGTTGTTGCTTGTTGCCTGGCAGCGATGCTGCATGCTTTCATCACAGCTGGGGATCGTTTTGTTTGATCTCGCCTGGTGGTTGTCGTTCAGTCATTACTTTTTGCGGTTTCCCGGTGGGAATCGCTTTGACCACGATTCCGGGGATGGTCCCGTCCCGACCTCCAGAACTGTGGTTGGGTTTGACCCCTACGGGTGTTTGACTGTGGTGAACATCTGGATGCCGCCGATCAGACGTTCAGGGCTCTTTGGCCCCACTGCGGGATTGACTGTCATTCACTGTGGTTGACTGTGAACTCGTAACGTCTGAAATGACCCCATATACCTAGTAATTCTGTTTGTAATAATGGTCTCCACCGGTTTGCCTGGTACTGATGTCAGGCTTACTGGTCTGTAGTTTCCAGAGTCACCTTTGGAGCCCTTCTTAAAAACTGGTGTTACATTAGCTAACCTCCAATCTTCTGGCACAGAGAAGGATTTTAATGATAAATGACATATTATGGATAGAAGTTCAGCAATTTCAAGTCTGAGTTCTTTCAGTACCTTGGATGAATAGCATCTGAGCTAGGTGACTTGCTACTGATTAAGTTATTGATTTGCAATACCTCTGGTAGGATGCTAATTTCAGATAATTCCTCAGATTCATCACCAACAAAAAATAGTTCTGGTGTAGGTATTTCCTCAACATACTCCACATTCAAAACTGATGCAAAGAACTGATTTTTAGTTTCTCGACAATGGCCGTGTCATCTTTGAGCGCCCCCTTTGTCCCCTGGTCATATAGCAGACCAACTGCATCTCTAGCAGGTTTCCTGACTGATGTACTGGAAAAGAAATTTGCTGTTGGATTTGTATCCTTAGCAAGTTATTCAAATTTCCTCTTGACCTGCCTTATCATGGTTTTACACTTTCTTTGTCAATATCTATGCTTATTTCTATTTACCTAATTTGGAATACCTTTCCATATTTTGAAGGACAATTGTTTTGGCTCCAACAGCCTCTTTAATTTTACCATTCAGTCATGCAGACACTTCTTTGATTCTCTTCCTCCCTTTTTTGATTTGTAGTATACATTTAACCTGTGCATCTAAGATAGTAGTTTTCAATAGTCTCCATGCCTCTTGCAGGCCTTTGACCTGATGACTTCCCCTTTTAGTTTCCCCTTAACTAACTTCCTCATCTTTGCATAGTTCCCCTTCTTGAAGTTAAACACCCTTGTTTATTATTAGGTCAATGGTGCTCAGAATGTCGACTGATCGTGCGACTGTTCCAAGTCGATCCTGGGCCTGACCTTTGCTCCTTCTCCTGAAGCCAGCTGCGTACCTTTCAACAGAACCTGCTGCACATTCGTGGGTGAGCTGGCACATGTTCTATTTGAAGTGTGAGTGCGTAGTAGGAGCAAGGAGACAGGTGTGAGCGAGGAGGGAGTGCGGCACATCACAGGTAGGAGAGCCCTCAACGGCACCACTCCCCATCTCCCCTGTGTGATCCTTCCCCTCAGTCCCAGGCAACCTGGCCACCTTCCCCCCCTCTCCTCCTGCCCAGGGCTCCACCACCTACACCAGAACTATTTTTTGTTGGTGATGAATCTGAGGAATTATCTGAAATTAGCATCCTACCAGAGGTATTGCAAATCAATAACTTAATCAGTAGCAAGTCACCTAGCTCAGATGCTATTCATCCAAGGTACTGAAAGAACTCAGACTTGAAATTGCTGAACTTCTATCTATCCCAGGCAACTCTGCTCTCCAGCGAGCACCACTGTAGGTAGGAGAGCCCCATCACCCCAGTCTGACCCTTCCCCTCAGCTCTGGGCAACTCGGCTCTTTGGCCAGCATCACCTTCCAGCACCACCTTCCCCCCCTTCTCCTCCTGTCCAGGGCTTCACCGCACGTCAGTCCCAGGCTAC
Source organism: Sphenodon punctatus (assembly GCA_003113815.1). NCBI lineage: Eukaryota > Metazoa > Chordata > Lepidosauria > Sphenodontia > Sphenodontidae > Sphenodon > Sphenodon punctatus. The sequence continues at coordinate 84,784 of QEPC01002624.1, read as the reverse complement.
CGGGCAGCGCTGGCTGGAGAGCAGGAGGGCCCTAACCCCTCCCCCACCTGTCTGCCCGGCCTGATCCTTCACCTCAGCCCTGGGCAACCTGGCTCTCTGGTCAGACTGCCCCTTCTCCTCTTGCCCTTCACTGCACACATGACCTGCTACTGGCTGCCTCCCCACCCCCAGGTTTAATTTTCCTGCTTAATCTAATGTTTGTTATGCACTGCACCGGTTTAATGGTTTAGGCCCTGGCTGTATATGAGACCTACTCCTGGAACTGCACACTGCTGGGTATCTGCATTCAGGAACCACCCACTGTTTGGGGGTTTCACCATCACGTCCAAAGTCGGCAGGCCCCTCGGTGTAGAACTCGCTCCCTCTGGATGTTCGTCTCAGTTCCTCCCTCCACACCTTTAAAAATCACCTAAAACTGTATTTGTTTTCTAGGTGCTTTTAGGATCCACTGGTGGTTCCCCCAATGTACTTTGCCCTCCCTTTTTGCCTGCCCCATTTAATTATTTTTAATAATTGTTATAAATTGTTTTATATTGTTTATATGGTCTAATGCTCTGCACTGGTATCATTTTCCTGGTTTAATTGTTATGCACTGCACTGGTTTAATTTCTTTGGTTTGATTGCAATGCTCTGCTCTGCTCTGCTCTGCTCTGCTCTGCATGGGGGTGGGTTTAGCTGAGAATGGGAGTGATTGAAATAGGTTTCCTTTCTCTTTTTAGGCAGGTGTGAGGTTCCTTAGTACTTTGAAGACAAGAGGAGTGAGAGAGTGGAGCGAGGAATATGACATGGTGGTGAGCAGCAGACACTTTCTTAGCCACTTTCTTTCATGTTGCTTTTTCTTCTGACAATTTCTTTTAATGTAGTTATTGAAGGTGATTCCTCACTACTTCGAAGAGGTCTGCTGACCCTGGTCTGGCACCAAGAATGTGACTATCCAAGCAAACTTACAACAAGAAAATGAAACTTAGCCAAGGCCACGAACTTATAACTTGAATGATAGAAGGGGAACCTATCCCATTATATACACCTTCTCAGAGAGGCTCTTATGGAAGGCAATGCATCCCCTGGTTGGGACGCCAGTGTTCTTCCCCCTCCCCCACCCCCGGGTGTGACTATCCACCGGGGTGGTGGTGATGGAGAACTACCATCGATCTAGGTCCAAGACCGCTGTCGGTCTGACAGTGGGTCGTTCTTGGTTGAGACGTCACGCTCCCTAAGAGACTTCCTACAGTATCTGCTATACTGCTGATCCTTGAGTCTGTGTTTGGATTGGGGAGGTGCTCCCGGATCTGTACTTGTGATTTCCATAGGGTGGGCCAGACTGCCTGCATCTCCAGGAGAGAAGAAGGAAAGTTCACAAGGTAGGTGAAACCAAATTTTCCTTTCTCTCTCTCCTGTAGAGGCCGGCAATCCTTGTTGGGATGTGCCCAAGCAGTAAATCCCAAATGGGTGGGATATTCTCTTAAGGCCAAATCACTCCATGAACATAGAAGTTGTAATGATTACAGAACTCGTTAGAGCACCCTCTGTCCGAAGGCCGCCTTTGCTGAGGCCCAAGTATTTATGTGATAATGGCAGGTAAAAGCATGGACTGAGGTATCTTTCTAAGTTCTTCCTTTGTTTGCTCTGAGTCTCGACCTATGGTCACGACTTAATCAATAAATGATTATTATTATTATTGCACTGAGGTCCAGCAGGCCTCCTTACTGATATCTTCCTCAGAGGTGCCCTGTATCAGGGTTGCATTAGTGGTGGCGCTCCGCAATGAGTGGGCCCTGATACCCTGAGAGACCTGTAACCCTTTTGACTTGTAGGCTAGGGCTATGCACCCTCTCAGTCACCTTGCAATAGTGGCTAGAGAAGCTCTCTTTCCTCTCTGTCCCTGTCGAAAGCCTATTAATAGTGCTGAGTCTCTCCTAAAGTCCTTTGTTCTCTCTAAGTAGATCTTTAGAGCTCTGTGCATGTCTAGTTTGTGTCAGAGGATCTCTCGTGGACGAGTGGGGTTTGGGCAGAATGAGGGGAGATCGATGTCCTGATTGCAGTGGAAGACTGTATTTACTTTGAGTCTGAAAGTTGGTTCAAAGCAGAGGGAGACTTTGTCCTTATCAAACTTGCACAGTTCTGGGTCCACTGATAGGACCCCCAGCTCTGAGACTCTTTTGGCCGACGTTATTGCCACCTAGAAAGCCACTTTGAATGCAAGGATCCGGAGGGTGACCTGGTTCAGTGGTTCAAATGGGGGTCCCTGTAGGGCATCCAGCACCACATTCAGTCTCCAAAATGGAAATCTTTGTTTGACCACTGGGGTGATCGCCGCTGCTGCCTCAAGGCCTATCGAACCCTCGTGTCAACAGGACCATTGATAAGACCGACACCTGTTTCCTCAGCCTGTTTACACTCAGGCCTTTGTCGAAGCCTGACTGCAGGAAGGCCAGAACCTCTGGGATGTTCACTTCAGTGGCTATTATATGGCATGCTGTTGCCCAGTCTTGGAAGGCTTGCCACGTAGAAGAATATCATATATTCTATTCGTAGATGCACGCCTGGCAGCTAGCAGGGTTTGTACCACCTTTTTCTCATAGCCAAAGGTTGTCAGTTGGTCCCGGACAACTTCCAGGATGTGAGGTTTAGCCTGTCTAGGCCCTGGTACTCTACGGGTGCCTGCGTCAGTAGGTCATCCCTCAGGGGGAGCCAGATGCTCGGGCCTGTCTGCATCTCCTTGATCGTGGAGATCCATGGCCTCTTTGGCCACTTAGGGGCAATGAGGATCACTCTCACTGACAGAAACTTGATCTTTTTCAGCCGTCTGAGCAGTAAAGAAAGGATCTACCTTGCAGATGGGAGAAGCATCAACATGGAAGGAATTGGACAAAGATTTCTGTACTGCAACCAGTCACAGGGAGGCACACTGACCATACCCATGAAAGATGTGTGCTATGTACCCAACTTAGAAGGGGGACTCCTGTCCATGAGGCACCTGGCAGCGAGGGGGCTCACCATCCGTTTGCAAGGAGACGAATGCAAAATTCAAAGTGGGACAAAAGTACTGGCCAGAGCCACTGCAGATGAGCACCTGTACCGTCTGAGCACAGTGAAAGAACAAGCAAAGCTCACTTTGCACAAGCCACACGATGACTGCATCCACCTGTGGCATAGACGCATGGGACGTAGACACCCGGACAGCATCAAGGAAATGCACAGACAGCAGTTGACCAAAGACCTTAAGGTATCAATGTGTCCCATGATCATGAAATGCGACTGTTGCATCAAAGCCAAAGCCATGAGGGCTACACTTCCTAAGAAGAGTCAGAATAGAGCCATGGAACCACTTAATCTTGTACACAGCAACGTCTGCAGCCCAATGAAGGTTCCCACGCCAGGAAGCAACTGGTATATGGTAACTTTGATTGACGACTATTCAAGGTACACGATCACGTATGTCATGAAGAGTAAAGATGAAGTATTAGACAAACTTCAGGACTATGTGACCATGACGAGCAACAAGTTCCACCGCAGACCAAAGACACTGCAGACTGACAATGGAGGTGAGTTCACAGGAAAGGAAGTAGAGGACTTCCTGAGACTCCATTGAATTGAGCACCAAAAGACAGTGCCATATACACCCGAGCAGAATGGAACAGCTGAAAGGAAAAACAGAAAGCTAACTGAAATGGTTAGATGCATGTTAACAGACTCTGGACTACCAGAAAGATACTGGGGAGAAGCAGCAGTTGATGCTACCTACCTACAAAATCGGCTGTATTCTAGAACAGTGAGGAAAACTCCATACGAACTGTGGCATGGTCAAAAACCTAGTGTGGGCCACATCAGAGTATTTGGAAGTAAGACTTACGTATATAATCCAGAGGAGAAACGTACCAAGCTTCAAAACAGAGCAGTGAAAGGCATCCTTGTAGGCTACAGTGAGCATTCCAAAGGCTACAGCATCCTGAATCCACACACAGACAGAATAACCATTAGTAACAGTGTGACCTTTGTGGAAAACTCAAGTGACAGTGTGATGACTGTCCAAGGTCCAGGCAAAGGACAACAATCAACCATGGACAAAACCACTGAAAGGGAGCAATCCTCTGAACAAATGGTTGAAATCGGCACAAAGGTAACAGAAGTGCAGGAACAGATACAGCCAGCTGCTGATGCTGAGCCAAGGCAGTTGACGAGGTCTAAACAAAGGCATTCCCCCCATTCGTCTGTCCTACAAAGTCAGCACCAGTAAATTGTCAGAGCCAGCATCCTGGGAGGACATCTCGCAGATGTCAGAAGGGGAAGCAGAAAAATGGGTAAGAGCAGCTGAAGAAGAAGTAAAGTCTATGCAGGACAACGTGAAGTGGACACTTACTCCACTGCCCGCAGGGAGAAATACTATAGGTTGTAAATGGACATTTAAAATAAAGTACAATGTGCAGGGAAATATTGAATGGTACAAGACCCGACTTGTCGCAAAAGGATATTCCCTGAAGTACGGAGAAGACTACGATGAAACATCTGCACCTGTAGTTAGCACACTACAATCAGAACATTGTTAAGTATAGCTGCCGGAAGAGGAATGCAAGTCAAGCACATGGACGTGAAAACAGCGTTCCTAAATGGTGAGTTGAAGGAAGATATTTACATGGACCAACTACTGGGGTTTGCAGACGCTGAAAGGCCGGATCTTGTATGCAAACTGCACAAAACCAGGAACACACAGCTTGGGGTTGTGGCTGCTCCTCGTGGGCGGGGGGATCTGTCCCTGGGGGAAGCCCTCAGAGGGGGTAGAAGCCCCGGCTGGGGGGAGCAGCGGAAGAGACCCTTCTCCGCTCCCTTGTGCTGAGCTCGGCTTGCTCGTGATTCTGTGTGGGTGGGGGAAGTGGGGGCATTTTGGTACCTAGAGTGGCGCGAAGCTCTGGAGCTGCTGGAGCTCCTGCCAGCTGGACCGGCTATGTCTGCTGGAGTAGCTCTACCTGCTGAGGTGGCTTGTCTTACTCCTGGGGGCCTGTGCACCGGTCACTTCCCTCCCCCTCTCTCTGGGACTCCGGAGGGAGAGGGATCTAGACCGGGGCCTCCCCTCCCTGTCGCGGGGCCTCCCTGCCATGGGGGAACTCACCTGGTGGTGAGCCTGTGGCGGGGCTAGATTGGAGCCAGTTGTCACTGGGGCGGGAACCGTCCGCGGTGCCGGGGTCTCGGCGCGCACCGCTGAGGTGCCGTGGGCAGGATCCCGGCCCTCAGGATGAGAGGAGCTACTCCTCTCCTCCCCTCGCCCCCTCCTTACAGGGGGCGGAATGGATCCTGCTGGGGGATGTCTCCCCGCGCACCCCTTTCTTGCACTCCTTTTCAGGGGGGGAGCGCTCAGCACCCGATGGGCTCTACCTCCAGCCCTGTGCTGCCGTCCCTGAATAGGGGGGAGATCTGGGGCAAGGGAGCCTGCTCCTCAGGCCGACATAGAAACAGACACTCCTAGGGGGTCTTATATTTATTTATTTTATTTAGCAGATTTTTATCCCGCTCTCCCCACCTCAGTGGCTCTTGGAGGCAATGTGCCTCCCGTCAAGCTATGAACTTTAAAAAAATTAAATCCTGGCTTTTTCCCCAGAGGAAAAAGCCTTCCCTGTGTCTCACTCCTGTGAAGGCAGGAACAAATCTGGGTGCCAGACCAGGGTTAGCCCCCCCCGCTCAGTCATGGCGGCCAATCAAAATCCTGACCCTGCCTCAAACTGAAGTAAAGGTCTATCTGCCTCCCCAGAAGAGAGAGAAAGTGTTTTTTCACTCAACACATAATTAAGTTGTGGGATTTGTTGCCACAAGATGTGGTCAAGGCCAGTAGTAGAACTGGGTTTAAGAAAAGGATTGGAGAAGTTTCTGGAGGGTAGATCCATTAGCAGTTATTAGCTGGATAGGTTTTGGGGGAAAGAACCTCTTACTGTCGGGAGTAGGGGTGGAAATTCCGGTTCTCCCGAAAGCCGATATTGCCGGTATTTGGGTGTATTGGATTAATCCGATAAATCCGATATTACCTGTACCGGCAAACCGGATCTTTAACATTGGGCGCGTTACCGTTTTTTTAACATTGCGGCCATTGAGATAAATGGCTGCAATGTAAAAAAAACAGTGTTAAATGTTAAAGATCCGGTATGCCAATACCGGTAAATCCAGTACCGGGGAGATCCGATACCAGTAAATCCGGAATTCGGTATTCTCCCCAGTGTCCCACCCCTAGTCGGGAGGTGGGAGTGAACAACAGGGAATGAATCGCCCCATTGCGACCTGTTGGGCACTTCTTCCAAACAAACAAGATTGGCCGGTGCACTGTCAGACACAGGATGCTGGGCTGGATGGACCATTGGTCCGACCCAGTCTGGCTCCATGTCTGTTCTTAGCAGAAGCTCCCCAGACCCCAGCAGCCATTGCTCCCAGTGCCCATCCCCCTCCTGAGACAGCTTCTCCCTTCTCCAATTGCTGCAGGTGAGAGAGGCTCCACCCCCTGGGAGGGAACAGTCAAGGCTGCCTCCCTGCCCCCAGCAGGCGGCAGCCCTTGGGTGGCGCCCGAAGGGCGACAACAAAAGGGCGCTGGCCATTTTGTGGCCGTTGTGAGGCCGGAGCAAGGACAGCGAGGAGCCACCCTCCCTGACGGCGCCCACGCTACACAGCCGCCACCGACCATCGCCGCCGGACATCACACGCTTGTTTCCCCCTGATGCCCAGACTGTTACCACCTATGATGCCTCCCCATACCTCCCTCGCCTCCTCGCCCTCTATCTCCTCCCTCCTTCTCGCCCTTCTCATGACCCCCCTCCTTCTCCCTCTTCCACCACCAGTGGCCTTTTTCCAGCCAACCTACCCCTTATTCTCACCCATGCCCATCCCCCCTCCCCACCCTCATCCCCCCTTGCCCATTCCCTGTAGGCCCACCCCCACCCACCCCCACCTCTTCTCACCCAAACCCTCCACACCCAGGCGCTCCGCAGATTATTGTGGCCAATATGAGGCCAGTGCGCGACCCAGACCCTGCAAACCCGGCCGCTCCCCATCCCCCAATCTCATCCGCATCCCATGCCTTCCCAAACACCAATTGCCTTTCTCCTGCTCCCTCTGGAACTGTCGCTCATCCATGACTAAAGCCCCCTTCATCCATGATCTCTTCCTCTCTTGACCCTTTCAACTCCTCGCTCTTACAGAAACCTGGATCTCGCCCTC
>QEPC01002624.1:35683-48535 GCA_003113815.1 Sphenodon punctatus | reverse complement strand
CCCACCCTACCACCCTAGCCCTGTACAAAGGAGAACCCACAAAAACAATAACCCCCTGCGGCCCCGAAGCACCCTTTGGCCGCGGCCCTTCGGCTCATGGCCTATGGCTTTAAAGCCCCCGGCTCACTTCCGGGTGGGGGAAGGGATAGGTCAGCCCTCTCGGCTGTCCTCTGTGATCCCCCCAACCCTCACAGTATCCTTCTCTTCTGTCCCCCTGCAGAATCCAACAGTGGGGGACACGGTGAGGCAACAGCGAGCATGGGGACCCTCTCGGCGGCAGCTAGATGACAAAGTCCTGGATTGGTGGGGGTTCACAGCCTTCACCCTCAACTCTTATGCAGAGCGGGATGCCTCCATCTCCTTGGCTCCGCTAATGGCTCCGCCAATGGCTGCTTTGCCCTTTGGTGGTGCCCTTCGGCACTTCCCTTTTAATCCCCATCACTGGTTTGCTCACAAGGTATTCAAAAGAAAAGTCGATATTCTTAAGCATTCCTGCGAGATAGTGCAACCACGAATAAACCCTGGGACCAGCATACAAAAGCTCTTCCCTAAAACATTGGCTCAAAAGTGTGGACTCGGGCTGGGTAGCCATCCTAAGCCAGTATCTAACTGCTGTCATACTGGCTAGAGTACCAATTGACATCAGACCCAACTCTGCCCTTAACGCTGCGCCCGGGACCTGTTTCCCCACCTGAAGCATCAGACGCAAAAAAAATATTTTGAACCCTTTTGAGACTCAATAAACTAGGGAATGGTATAATTTCAAATCCGAAGAGTAAGGCAGCTGGAACTTTTAATTGGAGGAAGGTAGACAATTTCACTCCCAGGGCATCCTCGCTGCCTTGCTCAGTGCTCTGGCAGATCTTAATCCCTTAGCCGCCCTATTTTGGGTATGTTGAGTCAACGTTCTTCTGGCAGAAAAGGTAATGCCTCAATATGTAAAGGCATTAACCCTCTCCAGGCTCTGATCATTCACCAGCCAGCTTGTGGAAACTCTGCATCTTCCAATCACCATGACTTTGGACGTCATAGAGAGTAACGAGGAGACGGAATCGCCGCGCCTTGTAAATGCGCATTTACAAGACATGCGGCAGATCCAGCGATCGCGCTTCTGAGAGCACTCGTATAAAAACTCCCTTTAAGTCTTAGAGTTTCCAAGAGTCCTTACTTTTAGTTTCTTTGGTGCAGTCCTTCTCTGGCTGATAAGATGTGATGATGAAGATGAAATTTGATGAAGCTGATGTTGCTATTGCCTTTGTCTTGCCTTCCCCCTTAAGGGTTTGAGGGTCCACGGGTTTGAGGGTCCAACACCCCACTTTGCTGCGTTGGGTGACTCAATTTCCCTCACTTGCAGCCCACCTGAACCAGTTCTCTCTCTGGCTGGTCCAGTTCTGCAAAGGGGAGAATCCTTTTGCCACCCACGGTCCAGAAAGCTTCCTGTTACCACACACTCTCTCTCTGGGTTCGCAAGAGCTTGCAAGCTCAAGTTACTCACTTGTGTTCCCAATGTTAGACCACAGGCACTTCTTAATAAAGATAAGAAGAAAGTGTATTGATTACATAAGCCAAGATAATTTGATACAGAGTGGCTAAAGAAATGACAAGTATTATAACGCATTCCTATTCTATACTGGGTGACTCTCTATATAAATTTTACCCTATAGAACGTCCATACTTGAGGTTATTCTCAGTCAGTGATGTAAATGACTGGGTACTGATCACTTAGCTGGTAGAAAGCAAAGTTCTTCCTCTCACCACATGTCTTCCAGTAGACTCGCTTGCTGGCATGCAAGATGCAGATAAGATGAGCTCTCGCTCCAAGAGATATCAGAAGATGGTCGCTTCTTTGTCTTGTCTGTTGGCTTAAATAGCATTTCATCATCCTTTGTTTCCCCTCCCGCCTTAGGGAAGCTGGAGAGGTCGTGCCTGTCCCCACATAGGCAAAGCCAGCAAGTAGACACAGGCAAATTTAATTTGAACCTGAATGAGTTTCTGTCTGGTGTCTCTTCTGAAAACACATCCTTTATCTGTCTCCATTTCCTGGAGGGATTTCCCAACTGTCAGTTTACACTATATGATTACATGAAGCAAGCTCTCAGTTCTCAACATTACATCCATGTTTAACCTTTAGCTTTACATATATGCTAGACCTATAGTTCAGTATCTCTCCTGTGTGGCCTTATGTTCCTTCGTGACAGTACTTTTTCAGGGTCCTTTGTCTGATTTTCCCGCCAGGTGACTGTGTTTTCAGTCATGTCCACAGGAAGAAATCCATTTGCAATGCAATGGCCTATTGCCAGTGTCTGGAGAAGTGTTAGGCTTTTTCTGATTACACAGTCACTCAAGGTCATGAACTTAGCAGTTCTCCATTGCATGAAGTGAGTTTCCAGTTCTCAGCTTTCCCATTACATACGTTTAACCTTTACCATTACATATTTGTTAGACCTGTAGTCTACATGTAGCTCAGTATCTCCTTGTCACAGTGCTTCATCAAACATTAAAAGCATCCGTTAAACAGGAGTCAAGAGGGGAAGCATTCAGGATTGCATGGCAGTCAATTTCCTCGCACACTTCCTTTAGGAATTCTAGCAGATGACTGTAAATACTCTAGTAATGGAAATGTTTTGTAAAAGGAAACATCGGAGGCAGGCAGGTTGTCACCTGGCTATGGGCAGCTTGCAGAGAGATAGTAGGGGGGAGGGAGGGTAAACCTGATGGGTGTCACATTATGAAATTACCCAGTAAGTGTGTAACGTGAGTATGGGTCCGTTAAATTCAATAACGGGTCTCTCAAGGTAACGTGACTTTATGGGGGAAAGCAAACAAACACAAGAAAATGTATGCATGCAGCCCAGCAGGAATCTTGTGTTACTGCTAATTTAACATGATTTAATCTCACGAGACACTCCATACGTGTGCGGCTGTTTGCCAGCGTTCACCTTGGGACGGGCTGGGGCCTAGTGAGGTGAGCAGGGGTCCGTGATACCTCCGCTTCCTAAATCCCCTCCCTTCTTATCCTTGCTAGTCGAGCCCCATCCCCTTCGACCCCAAAAGCTGGCCTTCTCTGTGCTAGCGGTTGTCTCCACCCCCGATCTGGCTGCTGTTATCCTGTGAATGCAGCTGAGGGAGCCCTGAATGGAAAACAATGGCATAACTTTGGGCTACACTTGAGGGCAATTCTGGATCTGGATCTGCCCTGACCTTCAGAAGCCCCACTCCTACCCAGAAAGATTTTCCTCTGACTTGCAGACACCCCGCCCCCTGGCTCTAAAGCCCCCAATGACACCAAAAGCATTTGAAAACGAAACATTGAAATGTTTGAAACTTTAAAGAGAGATGAAGTGGTTTGAATGATCTCTTTTACTGGACCAACTGCTGTTGACCGAAATAAGTAAGCTTTCGGGTCACGCTGGGCCTTTCCTCAGGCATGTAGCATAGCCAGTAGAAATATATAAACTGAGCAAGTGTATATATGGGCATGGATGGAATGGGTGGGAATGGATAGAACAACACTATCTCTGCAGCACGTTGAAGAACGCGCTTTCTGAAAAGCCACCTGGGGTGCGTTTGGACACACTGGTAGTAACCGGCCGCCATAGAAGTCACAGCTCATGCAGTCTTTTTGAAGCTGCATTTGGGAAACCCTGATATTGAGTCTTCCCAAATGCAGCTTCAAAAAGACCGTGCAAGCCGTGATTCCTATGGTGACTGGCTACTTCCGGTGTGTAAACAGTAAACACACCCTGTGGGGCTTTTCAGGAAGCACATTCTTCAACGTGCTGCATCCTGCCACTCATGTAAAAGAGGCCTGTGGCTCTTATTTCCTCCTCTCCCTAAAATTCCAGAGAAAAAGCCTCCTCTGCCCCAAACCCTTTGTCCTGCAAATGCCCACTGTTTGCTCAAGCTGCAGCCCAAGGTACACTTACCAAGTTTTCCGTGGGTGCTAATTTGCAGTAGAACCAGCTTATTTCATTGTAGGCAGCAACACAGCAAAAGGTGACCTCCTTCTCCAAGCACCCTTCCCCTTTCAAACTCAGCACTCATCACTTAATCTGTGTTTGTCTTATCCTAGAAATGCATTCACACAGCTGCCGATTGCCCTGCATTTCACTGGTACCTCCTCCTCGCTACATGGCATTTCCCACAATGCAACGTGCATGGAGGAATCCCCATGAACAAAGATCTGAATCTGTCTTTGTTGCTGCTGCTGCAAACTGCAGATTTGTTTCTTTGGTATTTCATTTATTTGGCACTTTGCTCGTTTTGGCAGTGCTGCCTAGCGCCAAATTCTGCGGTTACTAGTGCCAAAAGGTACCGCTGAAGGGAACGAAATACCAAATAAACAAAGAAATGACGAGGACACACTCAAAATGGCTACACAAAACCACAAATGAAGTGGGAAGGGAATCTTGCTGCATGCTGGCTTGCTGACATGGGTACGGACCCACCAAGTTTGTCAAGTTCGGTATTCACACCAGGTATGGTCCCAACACAAAAAATTACATGTAAATGAATAGATTTATTATAAAGAACGATATATAAATTCTTAGATCTACTTGAACAGGAAGGGAAAGCAGATCAAATGTAATGAACCATAAAACCCTTACGTAAAAGACATGATACATTTTGAAAAGTCCGTAAGTATAAACCTAATGTGTTATCTCCTATATTGATCCTACTTTAATTGTAAATCAGTATCCCCGTGCAATTCCAATCCCCAGACAGTCTGCACGCCTTTGACAGCGAGCGGAAGCTTCCCGGATAGGTTTTTCCTCTGCCAGTCACAGTTCCTTGGAGGCAGCTCCTCACTCCTGCTGGTGCCTGGCAGCGCTCAGCCCCCAGACATAGCTCTTGAGGTGTTGCTAGTTTTTGCAGGCCTGTCTGCTCATCTCCCGTCCCTGCTCTGTCATGCTCAGCCGTTCCTAGTCCCTGGTTTCCAATTCCCACTCCATTCCCAGCCCCCCAGGCCGGCACTCCACCCCCTGCGCTGCTGCTAGGGCGTTACAGCACAGACAGTTAGTGAGCAGTAAGATGAAAAGGGAGGACTCTCAGGTCCTTTGGGGCTAAAACCAGGGACTTGAGGGCAGGTGCTGTGCCAGAGCGGAGCTGCTGCCGGTGCTGGTAACCCTCTAGCGGTCTGCTCTCCCCCCTCCCCCCATGATTCTGCCAACACGCTAAGTCCCAACTTCCTAGGACTGCGCGCTAGGCAGTGGGCATAAAAGAGGCAATGGAACTTGGTGTCTGCGCAAGAAGCAGGCGGCTCTCCGATGTGGAGGGCTTGCTCTTCTGCTCCTTGACAGCCCAGATCCTGGTGTAGTTGCCGTTTCCTGCTGTCCCTTTGGCCTCTGGATACAAATTGCTGCCTGACTCTTTCTGCCATTGTAGACAACAGGGGTGGGTGGAAAACCTCCTCATGCAAGTAATTTTGGGCTAAAGTTTGTGGGAAATTCTGACCCGGTTTAGCTCTACTCCCATATCCCTATAGTTGTAAGGGGTGGGGGGAGGAAATGTGTGGGGCACTCATCCCCCCATGTCCCCCACTATAATAACTTCCATGCCTCTGGCCCATGAGCCAAATCTGTCCCATGGATATTTTTTATTTGGTCCCTTCCCAGTGCCTGGATCTGGCCCCTGGATCCAGCTCCTCCCCTCAAGCCCTGAAGGAGAGAACTTACTGAGATGGAGCAGAGATGAGGGGCTGCCCTCAAGGGTGGGGGATGGATCAACAGCAAAGTTCCATGATCTGGACATTGTTAGCGCCAGTAACGTGCCTGTGGCTGAACAGCTGTGAGACGAGAGACAAGTCCCTGCCCCAGGGAGCTTACACCCCCCTCCCCCTCGTAACCACCGTGTAGAGATTGGACTAATTCTCCAGGGGGCCCATGGGAGGGGCAGATCTGCACAGATCTGACTGGATAATCAAACTGAGCAGAACAACCCCAAAATAGGCCAAAGCACTGGCACCTATTACTAATTACAGGTGGCCCCGATATTTTCTGAATTGCAATAAACAAAAAAGGAGGAGGGGAATTAGTGCGCCAGCTGAAATTGAAAGAGCCCCGTTGTGCTGGTTGAGCTGGGTGAGCAGGGTCTCTGAGGGCTTCCCTTGTGTTTCTCAGGTGCGGAGCGTCTGTTCCGTGCTGGGCTGCCGGCTTGTTTTGGATCCGGTACTGCAGGATAAAACAGAGCGCTGCTGTTAGCAAGAGTGTTCTGTGTCGCAGATGCAGCTGTCTGGGCTGGGACAGCAATGATGGATGGTAGGTACGACATCAGGAGCCTGGCCCTTTCTTGATTTGCTCACATATCCAATCCCAGATTGACTAGGGAAAGGATTCAGGAGCCATTGAATACCTCAGCTTGGTGAGCAGCAGCGAACAAAATGGCAAACAGAATTTGAAGATTATTCATAAAAAGAGAGAGAACAAAACAGAAAATATAGAAATCTACGGTGCAACCACACTTTGAATCATTTGTGCAGTTCCGGTTGCCCCATCTCAAAAAAGATACTATCGAAATAGAAAAGGTGCAGAGAAGGGCAATGAGAATGATCAAGCGTTTGGAACAGCTTCCGGGTGAAGAGAGGCTGGTTAGGTTGGGGCTCTTCAGCTTGGAGAGGAGACGACTGAAAGGGGATAGGATAGAAGTTTATAAAATCATGAGTGGGGTGGAACAAATCCTAACAAGTAAACAGGGAGCGGTTATTTACCCTCTCAAATGGTACTGGAACTAGGGGACTCTGCATGAAACTAACCGATTTAAAACAAATACGAGAAAGTACTTTTTCACTCAATGCACAATTAACGTACGGAACTTGTTGCCAGAGGACGTGGTCAAGGCCAGTAGCATCGCTGGGTTTAATCAAGGATTGGATAAATTCTTAGAGGGTAGGTCCATTAATAGCTATGAATCAAGCAGGTTGGGGAATGCAATCGCTAACTGCTGGGAGTGAGCAGCAGGGAATGGATCATTCCTTAATTTTATTTTATGTATTTATTTATTTATTTTCATCATTTTTATACCACCCCTTCCTGCCCAATGGTAGTTTGGAGCGGTGTACAATCCATATACAACATCATACAAATTTTCAAATACTATAATAAATATTTTAAAACAGGCCTGAACCACCCCCCCACCACTAACCTCCCAAAAGAAAAAAGACTCACCCCCCCACCTGTCCCCCACACTGAACACCTGGCGAAAGAGCCTGGTCTTACACGGTCTACAGGAGGGGAGATCTGGGGAGAGGTGAATCTCTGTAAAACCACAGCACGGCCACCAAGAACGCCCACTCAAATGTGGCCACCCAGGAGACCTGTGTTGGGAATTTCTCCAAAGTGACAGAGTGAAGACGGTTGAAGACAGGATGCTGGGTTCGGTGGGTCATTGGTCTAGTGGGGCATTTCTTATGGTCTTACCAGATTCTGCCGTTGCTAGGGAAATAAGGGCCAGAAGGGGCTGAAACATTTAACAATACAAAATTGTTAGCAGCTATCTTTCAGGAAGGGTACTATTTCCTGGGGGTGGGAAACTGTTTGGAAGCAACAGCTTCTGGGGGACCGTAGGTATTGTGGAGGCTGGGAACCACGGGACTGTGAGCAGCTACAGGCAGAGGCTGGTTAACAAACTACGAGACCCAAGGGAGCGTAAGAAACCCGCCTTGCTCGTGGGAGCGGGAGGAGGAGGACGCAGTTGCTTTTCAGAAGAAACAGTCCTTCCTAAGATACGCTCATGGGAAGAAGCCTTGGCCTGAGGGTCAGTGCTGCGAGAGTGAAGAGGGGATGTTAGTGAAGCTTCATGAAATGAGGGGAGCAGAAATGATTGTGCGTAACCTCATTTGAGTGAAGCAAATACTGAGCAGCGTGGGCTTCCAGATCGGTCTGTGCTCTTGAATCGCGCATCAGTATTTCGGAGTTCAGAATTTTCAGTATCTAGTACTTTATTCAATTCAGCCCTACCGTTTGGGGTCTTTTAATTGATTGTTATTATTTTCTATCCAGAGACAAGTGTGCGGTTGCCATTTTGGTCCCAAGTGACAGGGAGACAAAATGGTTTGAATGATCCCTTTTATTGGACCGACTGCTGTTGGTGGAACTAAGACACCGTGTCACTTGTGACCAACACGGCAATAACACTCTATCTCTGGATTTCAGTGGAAG
Organism: Sphenodon punctatus; assembly: GCA_003113815.1. Classification (NCBI taxonomy): domain Eukaryota; kingdom Metazoa; phylum Chordata; class Lepidosauria; order Sphenodontia; family Sphenodontidae; genus Sphenodon; species Sphenodon punctatus. The sequence continues at coordinate 40,379 of QEPC01002624.1, read as the reverse complement.
ATCCGCTGCTTGGCCCGAAAGCTGCTTATTTCCAACAACAACAGTTGGTCCAATAAAAGAGATAATTCGAACCACTTTGTCTCTCTATTATTTATGAGGGATGGGAATTTCAGTTTCGGCTTAATTCAAAGCAACCCGTCATTAGGGCCTCCCAGTTATGGATCTTAAATTTCGGATCCCTATACGGCTTGGGCCCCATATATCTGCGGAATCGCCTCACTCCCCATGCTCTGGATCAGCCCCTGAGGTTGACTGGGAGCGCTCTTCTCAAAGTCCCCTGGGTATCCCGGGGTGTGTGTGACTATGGAGAGGGCATTCTCGGTGGCTGCACCGAGGCTGTGGAACTCCCTCCCGGCAGAGGCCTGGGTGGCCCCGGAACTCTCCTTTTTTCAACGTCCATGCAAGACCTGGCTGTTTGCCAGGCCTTTGGCGAGGGAGATGGGTGAGGGTGGGTCTTTATTTTTATGAGGAGTGGTACAGGTGGAGTATTTTCTTTTTCCCTCCTCTTCTCCCAGGGTGGATGTTCCCCCCTTTTTTAGATATTTTATGTTTGTTGTTTGTGTATTTTTATATATGTATTTGTATATATTGTAAGCCGCCCTGAGCTGCCTTTGGCAGGAGGGGCGGAATATCAAAGATTTTAATAAATAAATATTTTCCCCCACCCCAATCCCCTGGGGCCCTGGAGTTGTGCTTACCGGCCTCCCGAGCCCCCAAGAGCTTGACTGAAGCACCGCCGCTGCTGTTGTGGGGGCTCTGGCAGCTCCCTCGCCGTGGTGTCCTCCCTGCTCCTTATTGCACATGCACAAGAGGGCTGCTGCCCTTAACCAAAAAGGCAGTGGCCAAAATGACGTTGCCGCCATTTTGGTTAAGGCTGGTGGCCCTTTTGCACATGCGCAATCTGGAGGAGGGAGGATGCCATGGTAAGGGAGCCTGCCGGAGGCACCACAGCACCGGCGGTGCTTCAGTCAAGTCCTCGGAGGCTTCCCAGGGCCCCAGGGAATGGGGGTGGGGGAAAACTTTAATGCCGGGTGGCTGCCCTTTTCCAAAATGGCATTGCTGCTGCCAGCACCAGTTTGGAAAAGGGCGCGTATGCGCAGAATAGCCCAGTGGGCTTTTTGCACATGTGCAGGTGTTTTTCTAAAACCGTTTATAGGTTTTTAATTTTTATGGATTTAACTTACGAACCAAAAACAAACCCATAATTCAATCTGTAAAAACCTGTAAACGAAAACAAAAAACCCCAAACCGAAATTTCCCCGGTGTCCCACTCCTATTATTTATAGAGCACCAGCAATGCGCCCAGTGAAGAACAGTCATGATAAAAGACAGATCCCTGCCCTGAGGAGTTTACAATGTAGAATGTACAAGGGGAGGAACGATAGTGCGGGGGTGGGGGAGAGCACTGAGGGAGGGAGAGGGAAACATTAATGAAAAATGTGAATGTAATTTCTGTATTTGGAATCATCACATTCACATCTGAAAATTAAAAAGCCCAGCTAAGTGGCATCGCCGCGCCCACCAAACTGACCCAAGTACTGAATGCGGACACAGCCAAACTACTGAAACAAAGAAAATGAAGATTTAAATTTCACAATAGTAACAAAAGTGAATTTGGCCATTCGTTTGGTGGGGTGGATAATATGTGACTTGTCTTCATGAAGACGAGATGCCCTAGTTGTCAAGCGTGGGCAGAGACTTCACTCACCTGGAGAGAAGTACTTTTCCCGCAGCTCCAATGTTTTAGCGGACTGTGGCAGCGTTTCAAAGCTGTCCAGGAATTTCTGACACATTCGCTCCCCCAGCCAGAGGATTTTCCTTATTGCGTGTCTGACTTTCTGTTTCTTCTTAATTTTCCTCCAGTCCTCATACTCTTCACTTGTGATTAAGCGCTGGGACAGTAACTCAGCCAGAAAATCGTCTGCCTCCTTCTCAAAAATTCGAATCAATTTTTTTTGCTCCTTGTGTAGAAAATGGGAAGATCTTCCGGCAGCTGTCATGGTTACTGCATTGTTAGGCCTTTACAGCATCTAAAATACAAGGGAACAAGCAAAATGAGTGGCTGGCACTGAACAGTCATCAAGTAGAGATTAGTCCCCTGCCGCAAGGCACTTACAATCTGGGATGGACAAGGAAGAGGAGCCCAGGGAGACGGGCACAACGGGGGAGACGTGTAACTGAGAATTTGCAGGGGCCCGTGCTTAGTTTAGTTTATTTATTTATTTATTTATTTAGGCACGGGCTTTTGCCATGGCCGGCTTAGTTTAGTTATAAGAGGAGGAAGGGAATCCTGACAGTGAGGACAGTAGAGGAGAGGGAGGGAGCATCCCTGAGCAGCCTGTGGGGGTGAGGGGCTAGTGGAAGGAGGGGGTGGAAGGTGGGGAGGGAGTTCAGCTGATTCGAACCGTATCTGCCTAAAGGGATAATAACGATGATTTGGGACATCTTCATCGGATCTCCCGGGCCGTGTCTGTATCTGAAAATGCCAATACTCTCCGTGATGAGTACAAAATCCGGTACTTGTTTAGCACGACCTGCTCAGCTCCCTCTCCCTTCTTCCAGCAGGGGGAGCTCAAATACAACCATTGGGCAAGGCAGCAGGGCGGAATCTCCCACGGGAATACTGAAGGGGTTGAATTCTGTGGAGTCACCCATCTGTCTGGGGGGCGGAGCTAGGTTGGAGCAGACAATGGATAGAACCCCCCCTCCGCCCTCCCCTCCCAGCACCAGAGGATGCAGCTGCCCCAAGGAGCATGCCCTCTCACCAGGATCACAGACCCCAGCACAACTGCCCTGCCTATCCCTATTGCAGCCTCGCCCTGGCATCCGCGTTAGGAATACGAAAGCAGTGTGTGTAACCCCAAACTGCACCCAGGTCCCAGAGTGGCATTCACTTCCGCCTTCATTCAGAGTTTGGGATCTTTGTTCCACTTTGGTATTGCTGTCACTTTGGTATTTCAGCATTCCGGTCCTTGGTACTTGGCGTCTTCGGCTGTACTTTTGGGTGGGCTGTTTTCAATATTTAAACATGAATTCGAATAGGATTGGCTCATCTGGTTTTAATTATTATTTATATAGCGCCAGCAACATACCTGGTACTGAACAGTGGTGATAAGATAGCCAGTTTCCTGCTCCAATGAGCTTACAGTCTAGAATGGACAAGGGGAGGGGGCACATCGGGGGAGATGGAGAAATCCATGAAGCTGAAAAGTTGCAAGTGCACGTGCTTAGCTCAGTGACAGAGGAGGAGGGGAGTCATAAGCAAGTAATCTGGTGGGGGGGGTGAGGAAAGGGGGACATTGTGGCCTGGCAGAAGAGGAAGGTTTTCAGGAGGGATTCAGGAAGGGAGCAGAGTGTATGTGTTCAAGGGGGGAGGTCCAGGAACAGGGGGCAGCAAGGGAGAAGGGATGAAGACAGTTTAGGGAGCAGCAGCAGAGTCAGGGGCAGGGCAGAGACCTGGCGAAGCTCCTGGGTGGGGGGAAGTGACCTGGTTCAGGAGAAAGTTATGAAAATTACTAATAAGGAAGACCAAATGGGAGGGGAAACAGGTTTGGAAATGCGGAGAGCTGCTGCCGGAGACTACATTTATTTAGTAACATTGGTACAAACCTCTGGGTGGACTGATAAATCGCTGGGCAGTTTTTATTGTAGGTGTCTTGTTTAGCTTAAGTTGATCAGGATCAAAGTACAAGATAAATAAAAAACAATGGCCAGCATCTACCAAGACTTACTCTGGAGTAGCCCAATTGAAGCCTACTCCAGAAAGTGGTTGGTAGATCATGATTTAAGCCTTTTATTACAATAATAATAATAATTCTTATTATTAATAATAATTAATAATGATTATCCACCTCAAAATCACATCCAAGTCCTCTCCCCCTACTACTCCCCCCTCCCTTCTCCAGCCACCTCTCTCCTGTCCTCCTTCCCTCCCGCCTCCTTTGAGGAAATCTCCTCCCTGCTCTCCTCCTCCAACCCCTCCACTTGCCCCTTGGACCCCATTCCTTCCCACCTCCTGACCTCCATTGCTTCTACCGTCGCCCCTCCCCTCCTGCACATCATCAATCTCTCCCTTTTTACCTTTAAACACACCGCTGTCTCCCCCATCCTCAAAAAATCCACTCTGGATCCCTCTGAACCCTCTAATTACCGTCCTGTCTCGCTCTTCCCTTTTGCTTCCAAACTCCTTGAACGGGTTGTCTACTCCCGTTGCCTTGACCTCCTCTCTGCCAACTCCTCCCTTGACCCCCTCCAATCTGGCTTCCGCCCCCTTCACTCCACTGAAACCGCTCTGGCTAAGATCACCAATGATCTTCTTGTGGCTAAATCCAACTGCCTTTATTCTTGTCATCGATCTCTCTGCTGCCTTCGACACTGTTGACCACTCGCTCCTGCTTGAATCGCTTCACGCCCTTGGATTTCGGGACTCTGTCCCAGGGGTGGCTGGTGGGTTTTTAGTTTGGAGGGGCAGTAAGGCTGTCCGGCCCACCGGCGACAAAACCGCCAGTGAGCCAGTAGGTGGAGCCAGGGCAACGGTAGGTGGAGCCAGGGCATAACCCAGCAGCAAGGAGTTCCCAGGGTTAACATCAAATGGAAGAAAAAACAGTCTACAATGCACATCAAGCTTAAAATGAATAATGTATAAACCCCAAACACAGGGAAACACTGGCAAAACACTGGCACAACACAGCAGCAA
>QEPC01002624.1:15411-29620 GCA_003113815.1 Sphenodon punctatus | reverse complement strand
AGGACAGAGATGGTCCCGGAAGGAAGCCTCCATCTCCCTCCTACTTTGGTCACTAGAGGGTGCCCCCCCCTTGTTCCTGATCAGCCGAACGGCTGAAGTGAGAGTGGCCTAGTGGCACACACAGGCAGCGGTACCGAGGCACACCGGGTCACTGGGTTAAGTTTAGGTAAGTTAAGTTTAAGTAATTTCATTACAAAATTAGTATAAGGGGCCCGGGAGGGAGTATACCCCCTCCTCGACTTGGTAAACGAGTTAACAAATGTGTGACCTTTAACCCAGCTTTATGGTGTGTGTTCCTTATTCCTGGGTGCTGGGGCAACTGAACCATTCATCTTTCCGGCACCTAATTTTCCTGGGTAAACAATCAATACAAAACAGCTGTGTGGGTTCTGCCTGCCTTATTTAAGCTGTACTCTGCCCAGGAGTGCCTCCAGAGAGTGAGGGACGCTGTTGGGAGTCAGAGGGAAAGGAGATACTGGGAGGTGGAAGCAGAGGGGGTGGAGGAGGGGAGAGGCTGATCCTGGATTGCATCTGTATGATTTCGGCACAAAGATCTGCGCTGGGTTGGCCACCAAGCATAAGTTCACAATCTGCATTCCATTAATTTGACCCATCATTGCAAGCAGAATAGACAGAGAATGTGCTAAATAACCCTTCGCACGGCATCAAACTTTTTTGTACAGTTTCAGACGTCTCCAAGTTTAGCCTTAAAATTATTTCAGTGTTGGTTTAAGGGCTTGTGGGTCAGGGGAGGAGTTAGAATCTCCCCGCCAAATTCAGCCTAATGTAATACCACCGCTCCACAGCACGGCTCCCCTGTGACAGACAGACATTAAATGCGTGTGCGTGGATCTTAATTTGTATTGATAACATCTGCAAGAAAGAATGCCACTTACCTGCATGCTTTCACCAGACCCAAGAAAGAGCAGAATCACTAACTGGGGTCTGTCCGCTCTGCTCGCCTTCTGTATAAAGAGGAGAGGCACGTTGAAGGGAAATGCACACAATAGCTGAGTCGACTCAACAGGAAAGTGAAAGCACAGTCTGGCACTGTAATCTGGAGAACAGGGCCTCAATCTTTAAAGGGCTGGAAGCTCAGAGCCTGACCCACCAAAACAAAATCACAATCACTAGGCTTCCTTCAGCCTGGCGTGTGTTGCTCTTCCACCATAAGCAGGGCTTCTTCCCTGAGCTTAACTCCTAGCTAGACCCCTTGGCTTGATTTTGACCCTGCTTCCCCATGGCTCCAATGCTGCGTGGTCCTAGATCGCTACAGGCACCGGACTACACTGATCACACACTAGCAGCTTAAGTCGGCATTTCCGGGTTTTGTGAGGATCGACTTTCCGTGTATTGTACTCAACTTTCTGGAAGGCACAAAGGAATGGCAGGAGGCCTTAAAAAGAGATTTAAAAAAAGAAAAACACAAACGTTTGTTACCACCCCCCACAGCCTCAATCTTATGCGCTTTCGCTTTCAATTCGTTTCTTTTTCAGCTGTTTCTGGGAAGTGGCCCCAGCATCTGTTTATGATTTTAGAGAACTGGCTGAGAGCCAAGATCTCGCTGGACGCTTACAGCTTATCACAATCCAGACCCAGAACACTCAAGAGGAAACCCTGCTTTCTCCAGCGTCCCTGCCCTCTTCCTGTCAGCAATTCGCTTTTAACCCTTCCTGCGCTCTGCTACAAACTTTGAACGCTTTCCAACTACTGCAAGCCCCAGCTGCCTGAAATCACAATGCTTGTATCCCAGACCAATCATAACACAGGATAGGACTGAGCAGAACTCACTGTGCAGCTGTGGACAGAAAGACAGGGAAGGGAAAGAATTCGAGAGATCGTGGTTGCCATGTTGGTGCCAAATGGAAGAGATGGAGACACTGTATTTGAAACAATCTCTTTTATTGGTCCAACTTCTGTTCAGGAGACTCTGCAAGCCATCTACAGGCAGGGCAGAGCCAACCAAACTAGTGGCCTGGGCCGCGCCAGTCCTTGGACCCTGCAAAAAGTCCTGGGCAGCAGCACCGGGGCTCTAGAAGGACCCCAAATCCATCCCTCTTTAGGGCTCTATGAAGCAAGTAGTAAACTCATCACAGTGGGCAGCAGATGTCACAAATCCCGGGTGGAGGCTGCTCACCACACAGAAAAGCTCTGTGTTAGAGCAGCAGTAAGGACAGGACAGCTCTCCGACCTAGTGGGTTCCCTAGCTAAACCAGGGTCTTTCCAAAAGAAACCACGGTGCGGTCGGCCAGCTTCAGTGGGTGTCAAGCACCGCCGGCACTTTCCCCACCCAGCCTCCCACTTCTACTGCCTCAGGTCCCCTGCACACAGGTGGTTGTTCTTTCTAATTCAGCCATTGGTCCCATGAGATGGGAGCTCCTCCCAAATTGCCACTGTCCCCACAGAGGCCGGAGCTCCCTACATTCGAGACTCTGGGGTCTCTTACATTAGAGATGCAGCTAGGGGGGGATGGGCCCTGCTGGGGCAGAAGATGGAATGGCCCCCTTGCTGGGGCACTTTGCTCCAGTGTGTGTATGCAGTATGTACAGGGGTGTAGCACTGGGAATGGGCCCTGGGGCAGAAGATGAAATAGGTCTCTTCTGAGGCACCCCTCTCCAGTGTGCATGAACATCCTACATGCTTGTAGGCCCCAGTACAATGGCAGGACCTACTATGGCGATGCTGCTGTCCCCAACAGTTGCTTCTGCAGAGCCCTCTGAGGATAGACCCACAGGAAGCACCTGCCTGGGGGCCTCAGAAGTGGTGGCAGGAATCCGGCTGCCACCCTGAGTCTACCCGCACTGGCGCTTTCCTCACCATGAGGCCTGAGATAGCTGCCCCGCCCTCAGGCCGACTCTGGATGGGCCAGCTAGCACGGCACACAATATTCAAGCTGTGGGTGCCCCGTGAATTATAGCACAGCACTGCCACATTCTCTGTTTTATTTCCTATCCCTTCTCTAGTCATTCTTGAGACTGAGACAATACAGTTCAAATGATCTTTTACTGAACCAACTTCTCTTGGGGAAAATAGGCAGCTTTCGGGCCGCTGGGGCATGGAGCATAGTGTCAGAACTAAACTGAGCAAGTGCAGGACAGGTCTATTTGGGGAGGTGCGTGCAGCAGGAACTTGGGTGTGAGAGAATAGGACAAAGTAACTTCCTACATTACCTGCTTGAGAAAGGGCCCTGGGTGGAGGGCCGACTTTAGAATGTACAGGGCAAAAATAAATTGTGGGGGCCCCATAGTCCTGCCCCCAATGGCCCCTTTAACTAGAGGTGAAATGGGTAATGGATTTATTTGCATTCTTGAGCAGCCCTTCAGGCACCCGAAAAGATACTGAGCTTTAAAACTGTCAGTTTGAATAACTGCTGATTTAGAAGCCAGCTGAGAAAAATGTGGAATGGGCACACAGAGGAGGGATTAGAACCCAGGACCCCAGCTGTAGTCACCCAAAGCAGAGCTCCTAAACCACACTGGAATTGGGTGAGGGGCAGGGGTTGCTGGTCAGCAGGCAGGAAGTAGAGGCCCAGTGATCTAAGCCAAGGTTCTGTCTCCACCAGGAGCCCTTTGTATAAATGAGCTAAGTAGACCTGCACCTTCTCAGTGTCTCATGGATGTGGGGGGGATTGGGGGTTAGGGTAACTGGGGTCTCTTACATAGGGTTGCACCTGTGCCAATTTTTAAGGAACCCTTATGAAAAATACATGTTGAAGGGTCTGCATTGGTGCCTTAGGCAGCATGCATTTTTCATAAGTCTTCCTTAAAAATTGGCACAGTTGGCAACCGTACTCATACAGCCGCCGGTGGCAGAGCAGAGCCGGGGTAGAAATCACTGGGTACAGGCACGGGCCAGCTGCCCTCTTTTGAAGCCCCCATGCCACGCAGCGGGGGAGCTCCAGGGCCGGTTCCCCAGCTGCCCCAGTCTGCGAGCCAGCCCTCTCCAGGCTCCTGCTGCCGCTCTGCCCTGGTCCCTCCCCAACGGGGAGCTTTTTAGCGGACAGGCAGCTGAGCTCTAGCTTCTCCACCCCGGCTCATCGCCCCTGGCTGGGGTTCCGCTCACCTACCCCGCACCCGCCTTGCCGGCTGACTCTGACTCTGCCTCTGCCTCCTGCCACACCCAGGCCATGTGCTGCCCCCTCTACCTTCCCCATCCAATGCGTTGTGCCGCGATGGGGTTGAGAAGCCCTAGGCAATGCCGCCCCGCCCGGGCTGGGGCAGACCCACTGAGCATTTGGGGAAACGCTGCTGCTGCTGCTTCCTGTCAGCGTGTGGCAGAGGAAAAGCACCTAAGTGATGTTCTCAAACTGGGCCAGGCCAATGGTCCATGTGGACCGAGGTCTTGTCTCCCAGTGGTCAGTCTGGGCTGCCTTGCATGGGGGGCGAGGAGGTGATGGTTCTCTCCAGCACTAAAGAGTTTCAGTTTCTCTGTTCTACTATCGCGTTCTCCATCTTGCATAGACTGAACGCCTGAAATGTACATAAGAACAAATACTGAATTAGCTGAAGTTAGTCTATAGTGAGAGCCACTTAAGTCGAACTTGCACAACTCAGATTTCTAGTTAGGTTGAAGAAATGTGTTTTTCCCAGGCCCAGGTATTGCTTTTTGAGCTGAATAAGTCAAATTATGTAACCTTCCCTGATAACTCAAGGTGTATAGCTAAAGATATCAGGATCTTTGAGTGTGTTCATGATTTCTTGGAGAATGTGGATAAAATACCACAGTAAACTGGGTAGCATTCCTCTGTCCCCTGCCTGCCTTGCAAGCCTTCCTGCTCAGGTTAATGGCAGGGAACAGAAGCACAGTGTTGGGAGCTTGGAGCCTGGCAAATTGGGAGGGTTGGACTGCAATATTTTAATCACTTGCGGCAAAGAAATCATTAATTAATTTAAAGGGACTGGTATATTTTTAGCTGGGAGTGGGAGGTAAAATAGTACTTGAGTAAAACTTGCATTGCCCCATTTAACCATTAATAACTTGAATTTATGTTGATTGGATTTTTATAGAGGAGCCACAGTATTTGATCTAACCAAGCTCTGTTTGTTCCCATTGTAAAGAAGTGGACATGACACAATACTCCCTTCCCGCTTTAATCCAATGACCCCAATGTTAGTTTTAGTATCTTTGCCAACTTCATTTATTATTATTATTATTATTTATTTATTATTTATACCCTGCCCCATCCCAGAAGTAGTTTTTCCATTTTTAATTGTTTATTTCTTTGCTATTAATGCTTTGTTAACTTCATGAGCACTATTTAGCACTAGATTGTGCTACCAAACTTAAAGTACCAAACCTTGAATGAGCAAGTACGAAATAAGAAAGTCAATGAATGAATGAACGAACAATGAGCTACTTCAGAAAGTAGCTGAACTAACTGAAACATAAACCAGTAAAATAAATGAAGGTGCTAATTTCACAGAGAGAGAGCCCAGGTAATGTGGATATTTGGTCGTGAATCAATATGCAAATTATCTCTGAGAGTATGAAATGGCATATTTCTTTCAGCCCCACATGGACTGCGGTGCTTTTCTGCCCCCGTTTGGCTGGTGACAGCCGTTTCCATTAGTCAGCATTTCTGAGGTGGGGAGATGGAGAAGGCGAAGTGGGATCACCTGCTCGACACCCTGGAAAACCTGGAAAAGACAGAACTTAAGAGGTTCAAGACCAAACTAAACAAGCTCTCAGTAAAAGCTGGGTACAGTAACATCCCCTGTGGGATACTGGAGAAAGCTGGATCCTTGGAGCTCTCCAAACTGCTGATCAGCTACTACACAGAGCCGTACGGGGTGAAGGTGGCAGCTGAGGTGCTGGAAGCTATCAACAAGAAAGATTTGGCAGAGCGACTCCTCAAGGCAACAGGGTTCGGTAAGGAATGTGTCTGAGCAGCGGGGTTGACCCGTAAAGAGTCCCCAGTGTGTCCCCATTCCAGATCATCTCTTTTTTATGTGTATGAACCCAACTGTAAAAGGTTCTCCATCTGCTAGATTTAAAAAAAGAAAAGAAAAGCATAATAATTTTAAAAATCCAAGTAGGAGCTTTCAGGTCCTGCACATCCTGGACTTCAGGGTTCTTAACTTCACTTATTTAGGATTCCGCAATGTGGAGAAATGTCCATGGTGTGGCCGGGCCCTTCTTTTCCCTGTGGTCTCCAAGATCCTGCAAGCCCTGCCTTCAGTCAGCCACACGTAAAACCCAGGCACCATTTTGTGGAACTGGATTTTCCTCTGTGTCTGTGTGAGGTGTGAACGGGCAGGGCCATGTTAGAGAAATGTTTGAGCCATTCTTTCCTAGAGGTGCAAAATATTTACACAGTGTTGAGTGAGTGAGAAACCCTGTGCTACAGCTCGCCAGGACCGATTGGATGGGTATCATTGACAGCCACTGCCTCGAATGCAGAGAAGCCATGAGATCGCTCATCCAATCCCCCAATTCCTTAGAACATAAGAAGCACCATATCGTATCAGAGCAGGGGCCCGTCCACTCGCTGACAATTGTCAGCTTTGGTTCCATCTCTGGAAAAAGGGAGGGATCCATTCCCTGCTATTCGCTCTAAGCCCCCGACAGACAGAGGTCTCCTCTCCCAACCAACTTGGCTAAAAGCAATTCATGGACCAATCCTCAAAGACCTTTCATGAACCCGGCTATGCTGTTGGACTTTGTGATGTCCTCAGCAATGAATCCTACAATTTAATTTTTCCATTGAGTGAAAATGTTTTTCCTTTCATTTGTTTAAAATTTGCTTGCAATTAATTTCATTGGTTATGGTATCCCTTAGTTTTATTGTTTTGACATTAACGCCCCATTTACTTGCACTCATGGTTTTATAATCTACTGTCCTAACCCCCCCAGTCATCTCTTCTCTGAGCTGCAGAGCCCTAGCCTAGGAAGCCTCTCCTCCAATGGAGGTGGGTCTAGATCTTCCAACTTCTTTGCTGCAATTCTCTGACCCGTTTCCAGTTGTTCCATGTCCTCTTTGAGATGGAGCAACCAGAACATCATGAATTATTTAATGTGTGGCCATACCATGGCTTTATACAGCAGCATTGGGATACTCGGTTTTATTTTCTATCCCCTGCACTAGTATGCTAAAAACATAACGTTCTTTGCCACAGACACTTCAGGAACATCAGTGAATGAACACACCCAGTCCAGGCAGCCAACAAGGCCACACAGACACGCTGAGGTCCACATGACCAAACTCTCCCTCACCCATGAGGTGGGATGTGGCGACCATTTTGTGCACACACTTACACATCACACTTCATAGGTACTGGGGCAAATTTCCCAGAGTGCACTGCATCCAAGATCCGGTAACATTCATTGCCCGGGGGGGGTGGAAGGCATCTGTCTGAGGATGTAAGGCTTTGGTGGGGCTAGCGGTAGGATTCTTCCAGCAGCTAGAAATAGAAAAGCAGGCACACGTGTGTAAGAATGACTCAGGGCTTAATTTGTAAGGGGGGTTTGCCAGACCTCAGCCCTTTAAATAAACGTGTGTGTGTGTGTGTGTGTGTGTGTGTGTGTGTGTGTGTGTGTGTGTGTGTGTGCTAGGAATGTGCACCCCACAACCTGAAAGTCCAATATTGGCCATTTCAGGGTTGGAAACGAAAGTAAAAAAATCGGAAAGGTTTGTTTTGCTTTCATTAATGACTTTCTTGCCCCCCTCCCTGTGATGATGATCACCACAGAAGTGCCACAGGAATCCACTGGCTTCTCTCCCTTTGAATTGTTATTTGAAAGGAAGGTTAGGGGACCCCTGGATTTAGTCAAGGATTCCCGGGAAGGGAATGTGGAAATTGAGGGAACCGATAACAAAATATGTCCCGCAATTTCAAAACAACATGCAATCCATGCTACAGAAATCCAGAGAAAATGTAGCTGACAGTCAGGAAACCCCAAACCAATATTACGATAGGCGAGCCAAAGACAGAACTTATAATCCAGGTGACTTGGTGTTGGTAATGAAATCTCTCAACAAAGTAGGGGGCTAGGCAATTTGGGACGGTCCATACCACATTATACAAAGGACAAATGCGGTGACCTACTTGGTGGATAAACCCAATACCAGAGCTGAAGCTCAAGAATACCATGTCAATAGACTTAAAACTTACCATACCAGAGAAGTCATGGCTTGCATGGCATTAGTGGCTGCAGGGGATGGCCCAGCTGACAGCCCAGCTGAGCCTTTGTCAAATCTCCTACAGGAGCGCTATGCAAATGAAACTCTGGAAGAAATTTGCATTTCCATAGACCTCAATATCTCCCAAAGAACAGAGATAATGGCCCTCCTGCAGAGACATGACTGCATTTTCTCTAACAAACCAGGAAGAACTAGTATGATAGTGCATAGCACTGATACAGGAACAAAGGGCCCTGTCAAATCAGGTCCATTCTGCACCACTGGGAAAATCCAGGTGCAGACCCACAAGGAAATATAAAACATGTTACAACTGGGGATCATACAGATATCAAAAGGGGAATGGGCAAGCCCTATAGTAGTCCCAAAACCGGACGGGTCAATCTGGTTCTGTGTAGACTATAGAAAGCTAAATGCCATACCTGTTTCAGATGCATACCCCATGCCTAGAACTGATGATGTACTAGACAAAATTGCAGGGGCCAAGTATTTGACTACATTGTCACGGAGGAACATGGGGTCACACGTGTAACACGGACCCACATGTAGACTACAAGCCTGGTAAATATGTCATGCAAAAGGTTCCACATGTATGTAATGGTACAGTACATGTAGACTACAAGTCTGACAAATATGCAATACAAAAGGTTCCACATGTATGTAATGTTACAATGGAGAACTTTAAAACCCAAATCAGAGATGTAACATGTGACAAGCCACATGAAATACAAAGAGATACAAAATGCATATTTGAGAACACTTGCCAGAAATAACCCTGTGGAGATGTAGATGAACCTTTATATTTGCCTGGGTTGCCTACGTGTCACATTGCAGGCCTCCCAAAATGCAGGTCCCCCCCAAAGGCGGGAACAGAGACAAAGGAGGAAGACTATTTAAAGTGGCCAGTGAGTCACCTTAAGAGTTCTCTCCTTGAGCCATCACAGCAGGACATCTACATACGAAAAGCCTGCCAGCAAGCAAGGCTGAAAAGACATGAGGAGAGAGAGATGATTTTGCTCTCTAGCAACTTTAAATTTGGAGACCCAGTCACTTATACCAATGGGACTGAGAGAAACTTATGGACCTTGGTAGGGTAAGATGCTTATTTAGGAACTCAACCAGTATAGGTCAGGAATGCCTTATGCTTTCCTTTGATTTCTAATAACCACTCTGTATCAACTGTCTTGCTTCTGTAATCAATAAACTTACTTCTTATCTTTATGAAGAAGTGTCTGTGCCTAACATTGGAACACAAGTGAGCAACAAGAGCCCTCAAGTTCTTGCGAACCCAGAGAGTAAAGAGTCTGTAAATGGGAAGGATTGGGCCCTTGGGTGACAAAGGAGTTTTATTGTGGCAGACTTGAGTTAGCCAGAGAGAGAAACTAATTCAAGTTGGCTGCGCGCAAGGGAAACTGAGTCATTCAAACCTGGTAAAGTGGGGGTGCGGACCTCCAACCTGTGACAGTGGTGCCCCAACGAAAAGAGTCAGGCTCAGCTTGTGGACCAATGTGTAGAAAGTAGAGGAGCATACCTGGTGACTGGACTCCTCTGAGGGGAGTAAATCCCAAACCTGCAGAGTCTGAAAGTCCCAGGAGTCGGGAACTCAGCTCTGAGAGGGGAATAAGCAGATCCTTGAGCAGAGTGCATTAAGTTTGTTTTTTTACTTTTAATTTCGGGTCAGGAAAAGTGACAAAATTGGGCTACCAAAGCACTTTCACCACCTGAGAAGGTCAGAGCTGAGCAGGGAAGCTCGGAAAAGAGGTCTCGAAGCAGAAGGGAAAGCTAAGCAGCAGCTGAAACAGCTGATACAGGAATTTGAAATGAGCACAAATGGAATGGATGGGAGCAGAACGGGGGCAGGAAATTCTGCCCCGCCAAATCCCCCTCCAACCGACCAGCAACCAAGAGATGGAGATGCACTGCCAAACGTGCCTCAACACCCCCTTCCAACTGACCAGCCACAAGGGGGACAAAGCTCAAACCCTGAACTCGAGATAGCCAGAATGAAAATGGAACATGAGCTCAGGATGCAGAAAATAAAACAGGAAGAACGGGAGAGGGAAAGAGAACGAGACAGACAGCACCAAATTGAAATCCAGAAGACACAGGCAGCCATAGGAATGAACCCTCAACTCCCTCCACTAGGCAACACGGGAAACAATACAGGAGACAGAATCTGGGAGTACGCCCCATTGATCCCACAATGCGAGGGAAATCAAGGCAGAGAAGACTACTTCACAACTGTACATCGTGTGTTTCTTCAAGAACAGATCCCGCAGGGGATGTGGCTCAAATTAGTGTTACCCAAACTCCCAGCGAAGGCAAAACAAGTTTTCAACACAAAAATGGAGGAATCTCTAGTGCTGGCTTTTGATGCTTTCAAACAGGCAGTTCTTGAAGCCTACAGAATCACTCCAGAAACTTTTCTCCAAAAATTACACAGCTTCAAGAAGGCAGAGAGTATGTCATATTCAGATGTTTGTAATATATTGAAACAATATGGAATGAAATGGTTAGATGCAGGTGGGAAGGTCACTAAGGAACAAATTATTAACTCTGTATTGCTTGAACAGTTCTATACTTTGTGCAGCCCAAATTTAAAAGCACACCTGCTGAATAAGGAGATCACAAATCTCAAAGATGCAGGGGCAAGGACTGATGCATTCACTGAAAATGCTATCTTAGCTTATGGGGAAAGAAAGCCAAATAATGGGGAAAGGAAACCAAGTAATGGGGGGAAATCCAAACAAGGGTTTTACCATAAGCAGAATGGGTACAATCCACAATCTGAACAAGTAAACTTAACCCAGAACAAACCAAACAAGAATGGGGGTGTGGGGAGACAGGGATCACCCAGACTCCAAAGAGCACACAATCCCCACAATCCACAGACAAACCCCACAGCCTGTTATACCTGTAACCAGACAGGACACATAAAAAGAAATTGGCCCAACTCCAAGAATACTGAGAACCAAAGCAGAGCTAAGATTGAAGCTAACTTGGCCTCAGTGAGGACAGACACTCCCACAGGGGATTATGTCTGTTACACACTCCAAGACCCCCACACAAATAATGCACAACTCTTCAGACCAGGCAAAGTCAATGGCATGCCCTGTGTGGGTCGAATTGATACTGGGGCAGACTGGGTCATGGTCAGACAGGATTTGATCCTGAAAGCGTGTTACACCCCCCGCAAAGCCTATGTCAGTTGCTACAAAGGACTAGACGATGAACTCCCCACAGCCAAAGTGGAGTTAGAATGGGAAGGGATGAAGGGACAAATCCTAGTAGCCATGCTCCCCACAACCGCAAAGAACAAGCTGTTGGTGGGGAATGCCATAAACAGATGACTGCTGGACGGGAGGGTGGAAAAAGCCCAATCCCAGAAACATGGGGGGCTGGAGAGCAACCCGGGAACAGAGGGTGATGGGCAACAAGACTCAGAGAACCCTGAACAGGTTGCACCTCTACCCCAGGAACACGGGGAGCCAGAGAGCACCCAAGAAAGGGAGGGAGAGGGGCAACTAGGCTCGGAGAGCCCTGAACAAGTTGCACCTCTACCCCTAAAACATGGGGAGACACAGAACAACCCTAGTGGAGGGCAAGGGTTACAGGAAGGCTTTACAGGTCCTGTACCCCAACCTGTGAACTCCACTCAGGGGCAGGAAAACCCCAAACAGGAGTCCCCAAACCAGCCAGAAGACAGGGGAGGACAAGACTCGGGGAGTGAACTGCAAGTCTCTGTCTCAGATGGGGAACTGCAGGGAGTGAAGCAAATGGGTCAAACTGATTCTGAAGCCCAGGACTTGGCACCCCACCTTACACAGGAGGGACCAAATCCTGCAGAATCAAACCGAGTAACCACCACTGCAGGGGGAGAGTTAGAGACTGAAAACGCCCCTACTCAAACCAGGGAGTTACAGAATGACCCGTAGGTTTGTTGTCCTACCTTAAGAGATGGTGGGAAGAGACTAACTGAACCCAAGGGGAGACAGGCAAGCCGGGAGGTGGCAGATTGTACCGTAGTAGGAGGCGGGAATGTTCAGGAAACCTTTCCCGGGATGGAGGGGGGAACTAGGAATATCTCTTCCCCAGGGATAGAAATGCACCACCCTGTGATCCTAAAGGGCCAGGAGCACCAGTCTAAGAGTGAACTGTGCACCTCTGCCTTACCTAAGAAGGAGCAGGGAAACGCTGCTGAAGTAGAGACTGGAGGGGAGGAAACGGTTAACAGAGTCCAGTCTCAAACTGCTGCACTCAGTAAACTAAATCCTCCGGAGTTTGGTGTGGGAAGGCCTGAAGGGATACTTGGAGGTTCTCACACCCAGGTCACAAAGTCAGACTCCCCAAAAGGAGAAAGACAGGGTTATATGGACCCAGGGGATCCTGGAGGTACAAACAGAAGTTGGGGGCAGGGCACAAGAGAGGCTGGTGACAAACACCCCTCCACAAAAACAGTTTCTGGCTGGGTGATTGATTTGAATGCAAAGACATCCACACACACCATCACAGCCAAGGGAGAAATGCGAATGCCACATGATAACACTGGGAATTACAACATTACTCCTGGTGAAAAGTGTTTGGAAATGCAGAGTCACACAGACAACAGAGGCAGGGTGCTCACTAGTGCAAAACAGGTCACACTTCCTCCACACTCCCTCTTTTGTCTCCTAATAATACTTCTGATGGGAACAGGCATACAGCTAGCAAGAAACAGGCTGCCAGATAATCTGGAAACATGGGCAAAGTTTGTGACTGGGGAACAAAGGTTGTTAACATGGCGTTCCCACCCATCGGAGAAGGGAACCAGCCCCAGGGTCTCTGCATGCAGCCAGCAATCAAGAGCGTTCGCCTCATAGCCGAAATAGCGAAGACCAGAGCTCAGGCTCGCGTAAGCACCCGAATGGCTGTCCGGGCAGCCCAGGAGAAGCTGCACGGCCAGGGTATGCCACAGGTCACACAGGAACATGGTCTCATGGAAGGTCCAGCTATGCGGGGCCCCATGGGGGCTAGGAACCGGGAGCCCGGTGGATGCACAACCAGCCATGGTCCAGCTAGACAGGGAGAATAACATAACGGACAGGGGGGGCACACATACCCTCCAGGGCCGGGGGTGGCCTCCTATGGGTCTCAAGGACAGGACAGGTGGCCACAGGCCACAACATTGTCTCACAACAGAGCGAGGCATGGGGTGCGGACCCGGCACAGCTGCAGACAACAATCGCACATACAGGACGGCTAATCAGACCGGCAAGGACACGGTGTTGCAAACAGGGAGACAGGGAGGTGGTGGTGGTGATAGCTGAAGGCATGCAGCTGCACAAGGAGCACACAGCCCTGCATGCTTGTGCAGGCATGAGGCCCCATGCCAGGACAGCAGGTGCACTCAACCACGTGTACACAGAAACCAACCGCATTGGGGGCCTGCCCAGCTGGGGGCAGGGTCCTGGCCCACCCAGGCCATCACAGACCCCTTATAACCATTCCCCAACCCCCGGGGCCCCGACCACCATGGAGCGAGACAGGGCAGCCGCCTACTGGATGTACCTCGCACTCGCAACCGAGTGGTACCATGACTACACCGAGCAGCTGCGTCTCCTTACCACAGAGCTGCACCTGGGGGCCCACCTGCGGGTTACCCTGGCCTGGAGAGCTGCAAGGGCCCGCAGGGCCCACCATGGGCACAGGAGAACCCTCACCTGGCTCAGGGCGCAAAGGCTCGCCAGGGCAGACTGGCAGGCTGTGAGCCGGGGCTGCACCCGGCCCACGGTGCTCCGCGAGGCGGCCTGGCGTCTCCAATGGGGGAGGGAAACCATGCGCTGGGAAGCCTTGCTCACTATGCCCATCGACAGGTGGATATGGGTTGCTGAGCAGGCACAGGGTTCGTGGGCCAGGGCGCTGGCCCAGTGGGACGAGGCAGCCTGGAGGGCCCACTTTAGGATGGACAAGCTCACCCTGCTCCGGCTTGCTGAGTTCCTTACACCCTGCCTTGAGCGACAGCACACCCCCATTAGGACCCCCATCTCCATGGTCCAGCGGGTGGCTATAGGGGTCTGGGCCCTAGCTACGCCC
>QEPC01002620.1:6279-23013 GCA_003113815.1 Sphenodon punctatus | reverse complement strand
TCACAGACCAAGTGTCCTTAAAAACAGCAATTACCTCACCTCCCTGCCCCTCTGATCGAGGCTGGTGTTCTACAGAGTTCCTGGCTGGAATAAGGTCAGCCAATATCAGCCCTGACTCATTGTCCAGACAGGTCTCTGTGATACATAGGAGGTCAGCTGATTGATCCAGGATCAATTTCCAGACTGCTGTTAATTTATTGCCAACTGACCTCGCATTCAACAGCAACAGCTCAAGACCAGGGGTTCTTCCGATCCTGATCCCTGTATCAACTGCCTGGGGGCCTATGCAGAGGCCAGGAACTAAATACCTGTTCCTCCCAACAGTTGGTGTCTGCCTCCCAGAGAGACCATAATTACCCAGGCCCTCATGACCCTAATGGCTATGGTCATCCCTCGCTTCCTCCTCCGCCCCCATGACAGTCCCACCAGACCCCCGAGGAAACACCCTCCCTCTCCCATCTCCTTCCCCCCTGCTCCCTACTCCCTCAATACCCTCCCCCCCCTCCCCGGTCCCCCTCTTTCACTGGGAGACCAGAACCCCCCACCCTTATTGGGCCAAACCCTCCTCTCTCACTGGGGAGCTGTACCCAACCTTCCCCAACCCAGTCCCCTCCCTCCACACATGTGCAGGGGGAGAGCTGTATTACCTTCCATCCTCCCCCATCCCCTTAATATATACCACTGCCAGCTACCATAAAAAACCCGTGCCAAACCTCCCCCTGCCCTCACCCAAGGGCCGCAACCAAGGGTCCTTTGACATGGACCTTAGACGTGCAGCCTGTGGTGATTCCAGGACACCTGTTCTTTAACACCCCCCCACCAGAAGTCATCCTGTGGGGGGAGGAGTCCCTGATCTTGTCCCCACCCTTACAATGGAGGGGGAGGGAACAGCAGCTGTCCCGGGGGGGATCAACTCCATTTCCTATTGGAGTGAGCCTACCTGACTTCCAGTCCCCAATGATGGAACTGGTCTGGGTCTAGGTTTGGCTCCCGGTGGCAGTGGGGCCGAGAGTCCTGCTGGAAGCGACGACAGTTGTGCCCTCAACCCATGTTAATCCCAACACATGTGTTGGTGACATTATGCATGTCCTCCTTCCTGGGTGTGTACTGCTGGGTGCTGAAGTCCCATCCCAAGTAGCAGGGACAGCCATGGTGGAAGAGCAGGCTCTAGGTTGCTGCCTGGTGCTCCACCCAGTGGATCATCTCATTATCTGCAGTAAAATTCTCTGTTGAGGTAGATCTGGTCTATCTTGGAGGTGAGGAAGGAAACGAGATCCTGAGCAGAAAGGGAAGAGGAAGGTGGAGGACAGGGGGGCTGGCAGCGAGGGTCCAAAAACAGGACACAATGTGGGAGGCATAGTAATTCTGTTTAGCGAGGATGATAGCAGAAGTAAGGGAGGAGCGAGAGAATTTGAAGTGAAGAAAGTCCACATGAGAGTGGGATTTGCACCAGAGGTGTTCAGCAGCACGGGTGCAGGAGCAGAGGTGGTGGATACTGGGAGGTGAACCAAGGACGGGGGTTGTGGGAGTGGGCAGGGTGGGAGGAGAGGGGGGAGATGAGTCGAGGGGGGAGGGGAGAGAGGCATTGAAAGCAGCAATGGCAGAGTCAGGGGAGGAGGAGGAGAAGACTGAGGGGAGAAGCGGGGAGAGAGAGGAGACGAAGTCCAGGGGGTTTATGGCTTGCAGGTCACGGAAGGGGCGTGGAGATAGGGAAGAGGAGGGGGACAGTGGGAGACACTGAAAGAGGCAAGTAAGTGGTCAGAGATGGGATGAGCAACAAAAGGAGAGATCAGAGACAGAGAAGTTGCTAGAGAAGACGAGGTCCTGTTGAGTGAATGACTACCAAGCAGGGTCGCGCTGCTTTAGATGGGACAAGGACATGGAATCCACCTGCTTGCTGCTCCAGAGTGAACTGATACCNACACCAAATGCTCTGCGTATGGGCAAAATGGCCTCTCCCGCTGTTCTGCACGTGCAGCGCCATTTTCGAGAATCTTAGGAAAATGGCAGTGAGAATCCCAATTCACGCAAGGTTGTTGACCTTGAAAATCTCATCAAGAAGCTGATTCACAACGAGATTTTCATGAAGGGCAAAATCTCATTTCAATCCTATTAATAGCCAGAAGAGTATAATCACAGCCCCTTGCCCTACCCATCCCAGTGCCCACGCTCCAGGCCAGTGTGGGTGCAGCCCTGCTATACTGGGGACGGGACGGGGAGGAGATTGTGACCTTGGGGCTCATGAGTGCAGGTAGTGCATGTTAGGGAATGAGGGGAGCGGGAAGGATAATGGACCCAGACGGAAAGGGAGTTCAACACCCTCACGTCACAATCCCAAACACTCCAAAGGGCTCTAGTGTAGAGGAGAAAGAAACAACCTCTCAGGATCTTGTTTGGCCCTACAGTCCCCAACCGGGAACAGGCCAGATCATCATGGTGGGGAGGGAGGGGGGACACCAAGGACCTATACGGAGCCCCCTCGCTCCTATCACACAATGCAAACGCTAACCCATATACCTGATCCCCACCACCGCCACGCACATCCACTCCGTAATAGAGGAAAAGGGTTCAGGGGGTACGTGAGGGAAGGGGTAAGGCCAGGGGGAAAGTAGGGGTCGGAGGCACATAAAATTTGAGATATTGAACCATAATTAATCCAAATCCTTAAACTAATACGAATTCCAATTCCTCCTCAAAATTTTGTGTTTGCCCTCAGCGTTTTGGAAAAATATTTGGGTGGACACTATTAAATTAGTGCCCTGGTGTAATTGCATGAAAAGGAGGTGCTGTGCAAAACATCAAAATTTTTCAAGCGTATCTTAGTCCAGAAATGGCAAACTCTTACAGACACAGAGTCCCATTCAGCCAAAAAAAAGTCAGGTTGAAACGTCAGTGAAAATACTGATGAGAACTGGCTATCACTTTTCAATCATCTCCGAGAGCTGACTGATTGGGGATGCTATACATTTGTTCTCTCACAGGTGCCTTTATTTTACCCTTCTCTGTCTAACTTGGGAATTGCCACTTCACTTGTATGAATATACATGATTTCCTTCATTAAATATGCGCAGCAGAATGTTGTGAATGAATTTCCCACCCTACGCTAATAATTCAGTGACTAAAACTATTTCTTCTGTGTCTTTTCATTTGTAAGAAGCCCCCGTATTCCCCTGGTTTTCTGACTACAAACACAGAATTTGATAGTCTCTTTTCTTTGTGCAGGTAACGGTCAGAGGATTAACAGCAACATGGACTCTCTACGATGTGGATCTCTGGGAAATGTCTGTCACTGCACAAATCACTGGCTCCTGCTTCTGTGCTTGCTGCCTGCGTTAATGCTTATGTGCCTGCTGCTGAAACCTGGCTGACTTGGGCTATGGGGTCATAGCTATAATGGGTGCAGCTGTGCCAGGTCCACGAGCCTGGGGGCACCCGCCCACATGTAGAATGCATATGCATGTTGGAGTGAAGCGCTTCAGCAGAGAGAGCCCATTCCATCCTCTACAGCTGGGCCCATTCTCACCTAGTTATGCCTCTGCTTGGGCTTGAGAAACACCTTGTCCATTGGGGGAAATCCAAAATGGAGCCCTTGTATCGCCAGGAAAGAGATTTGCGCCTCTTCTCTAAATAAAGAACAAGCTGTTGCAAATGTCTATGGTTGAAATGTGCCTGGGGGCTCTTCTCTCCTTATCATGCTTCTCTGTAGAAAGTTACAAAAAACAAAACAAAAAACCTCACCTGAAAATACATCCCAATCCCCAGATCGATGTTTAAGCCACCAAGATCTATTGCATCCATTCATGCTTCAATGAGTGTCTTTCGACGGGCTGTAGTGATGCTCCCCCATTGACCCATTGACCTTTCTGAGGGTTGCTGCCCTGCCTGGGTCCCTTTTAAATGGATCCGGTGCTGCCACAGCTCACCACGGCCTGCCCCCACAGCACCCTCTCCCCCACACTATAGAGCTACGGGTGAATCAGTTGCACCACGAGCAGGGCTGGAGTGAAGCAGGCAGTGCTCGCTCTGCCCGCACATCTGGCAGGCTACCTTTAAACAGGCAGCCTGCCCTGGTGGGAGGTGGAGCAGAGCTGTGGGTGCTATCTGTGTAAAAGCACCCATTGAATTTATATGGATAGATCTTCATCCGTCTATGAGATGAAGACAAAGTAGTTCAGATAAGATGCTGGTAAGTGTGCAGAAGAGTTTGGGCCACAGAGCATTTCCTCAGACATGCAAGAAACCAGAACGATGATTCTGATAAGTCAGAGCTTTTCATAAGCCCAATGCAGGGCTCTCTGTGGAAGTACTTTCGGGACCATCACGACACCACCAAACTCTCTAGATCAACCCGATTACAAATTATTTGGGTTTGCACTGTTCACAGAGGGGCTGGTTGATCAAAGAATAACCAAACCCTTCATTTAAAATAAAATAAATAAAATCCCTTTAACTTACCAAAAAGGGGCACTTTGTCATTAAAGCAAGCATGGTTTATTGGGCAACTGCTCGGCAGGCAGGCAGACAAAAACTGAAAGTCAGTTTTCGAAGAACATCTGTTTTTAATGAAATAACACCACCACACAAGGTTCATATTAATAGCATCCCTCTGTCCCCGCATGTGCGTCGGGCCGCACATGCGCGTATTCGGCGGCAGCGTCTCGTGTAGAACGAGCTGCCGGCTTTTTTGGAAACAAGCGCGGGCGCCGCCGCGCTCGTCTAAAAACGGCCTTAGTTCCACTTTCAGCTGCCTCCGGAAACAGGCCAAGCACCTGAACCACAAAGTGCTCAAAGATCAAAAGTAAACCTATCTCGAAACACAATCCAGTCCTATAAATCACCATGGTTGGGATTAAACTCTTCCCTGACCAGCACAACATAGCATGAAACTTCAAAGATGCTCAAACTGCTGGACCAACAATTAAAGCACGCTAACATATACCCCAAAACTTCCATATTTGTTCTGAACATGGAAGATGAAAAGGGCTTTTTTTGTGTTTGTGTTTTATCCAAACCTGAATGAACAGCCTGACCAGGAACTGATAATGACAGCAGGGAACAGATCACTCTCTTTATGACCCGTTTGAATTTCACAAAAATGAATGGAAACAAGTAATGAAGTTGATGGGCCAGGTTTGAGTCTCGGGAAATCCACAAATTCTCACAGCAAAATCCAACTGTGATCACAAAATGTTCCCTAGTTTCATGACAAGCTTTGGCAACCATGAATTATGGTCTCCTTTTTATGCAAAGGGGAGGAGCTACAGATATTTAGGATGGGGTCAGTGCTCACAGCGTTGCTGATCACCGGCAATGCTGTGAGACTGGCCCCTGCCCTTGTGCAGAATAGGAGTTGAGCTATGGAGATATCATTGGAAAGACTGAGTGAGTGAAAGGAGGGTGCTTGAGTGCGTGGAAGGATGCAAGTAAGGTGTGGTGTGGGTCCGCGGGCTGGGAAAATTGTGTATTTGTGTATGAGTGTGCAGCTGTGTTCCCAGCTTCTTCTGTTGATTGTGTGCAAGAGAAGAGTGAGATCGTGCACCCCTTTCCCATTCTCTGTGTTGGGACTTTCCCTGTGTTCCTAGAGTGCAAATTTCATAACGGTGACAGTTACCTTGAGGAAGTTCCAGTCTGAATATTGACCCATGGCAAACCTCTCTCAGCTCTCCCTGCTAGCAACCGTCTTTTCCCAGCCCTGCACACTTCCACAGCCCTTGTGAGACACCAAGACAAAAATCTGTCAGGAAAGCAACAAAGTCCTCTCTCACGAAGAAGTCACCCTAGGTAATTGCCCACTACTCCTCTTACCCTGCCCACCCAACATAATCTCCCCCGGCTTGGAACAGCCATTAGCACTTCCTGGTTTCTCCAGGAGCCAGGCTGCCTATGGGGGAATTACTATTGGACAAAGACAGAGTCACATATATCATGGCCTGATCTAAACAAGGGTGTTTTACTCCGGGCGCACAGAGGCAGCAAGAAAGACCCAACACCCAGCACTAGGCAATGTTGGGGAGAAATGGCTTATAGCCTGGAAGAGCATATCCAAGTGCTTTTGGATCCCTTGCTGTGCCTGCATTTCCAGGTGGCGGCGGTGGCCAGGATCACCTTTCACCAACTTCATCTGGTGAGGAGATTGTGGCCTTGTCTTTCTGATTTGCATCTGGCCACGGTCATCCCTGCTTTCATTGCCTCGAGGCTAGATGATTGCAATGCACTCTACGTGGGGCTGCCCTTGATAACTGTTCAGAAGCTGCAGCTGGTGCAGAATGGGGCAGCTTGCCTCCTTTCATGGATGGTTCACCGGGATCACGTTACACCGGTGTTCCAAAGTCTACACTAGCTGTCCACAGCTTTCCAGTTCTGACCTTTAAAGCCCTAAATGATCTGGGTTCCACATATCTGAAAGGCCGCCTGTTCTACCGCGGCCCACTGAAACTGATCCCACAACAACAGACATGGCAGGGCTTCTGGCTGGCCTTCACCGGTCAGGACAGGCATGGATCTAATTCACAACAGGTGGCCCAAACCATCCCAAGGACACCCGCTGCATCATCGGACAACAACCACTGAAACTGATCCCACAACACAGAAATGGCAGGGTTTCTTGTACCTCTGATACATGCACTGTCATAAATTCAGCATTGAGATTGTGGTGAATCTGGGCGATTGTATGAACAAAAAAATCAGCAAACACATCACAGCGGTCAATGGAAAATTCCAGTTCCAAGTGGAGAAAGACCGGACTGACCAGTCTCTGCACCACCCAGAAAAGCTCCGCTGGACGTGATTTTGCAGATGCAACAAGGGCAGCAAAGAACTCATTTTTAGATGCCCGCACCTCAACAGCATAAGCTCTTAAACTATGTTTATGCTGAAATTGGTCAGGATCAGCACAAGTTTGGCACCACCGTCACTCCAATCGCTGTTCATCCAGCGCAGGCCCTCCATGAACCACGGTGACCCCCACCATCGGATCTCTGGAAGTGGATGCTTGGGAGCCGTTTTGATAGCCTCAGCCAGCAAGCTATCCTAGAAGGCAACAAAGTCATCGAGTGAATGATCATCAAGATGAGAAGGCATTTCCTCTAAAGCATTTTGGAACTTCTCTGCCTCCATAAAGTTCCGTGGGTGAACCCACATTGGGGGTCTGCGCCTTTCCAGGGGCAGACATGCACCAGGAAACTGGTCCGGAGAAGGTAATGATCCCTCCACAACAGGGGTAAAGCCATTACATCCCCCACCACCAGATCCCCTGCCACAAGGCCAGTGCATAACATCAGGTCAAGGCTATGTCCCCCCTCATGTGTCAGGCCCTTAATCCTCTGAGACAGCCCCATGGTTGTCATGGTGTCCATGAACTCACGCTCTGCTCCCCCTAAATTGGCATCAGTGTGGATACTGAAATCCCCCAGGACCAAAGTCTTCAGGGATCGTAAGACCACCTCCGATACCAATTCTGCTACAGCATGTAGGGATGCTGCGATACAGGTAGGTGCACGGTATACCAAAAGCAGCCCTAATCTGCCTCCTGACAAATCAATCACAAGGTGGACCCCCCTCCATGCCCAAAATGGTCTGCACAGGATACTTCCTCACAGACCAAGTGTCCTTAAAAACAGCAATTACCTCACCTCCCTGCCCCTCTGATCGAGGCTGGTGTTCTACAGAGTTCCTGGCTGGAATAAGGTCAGCCAATATCAGCCCTGACTCATTGTCCAGACAGGTCTCTGTGATACATAGGAGGTCAGCTGATTGATCCAGGATCAATTTCCAGACTGCTGTTAATTTATTGCCAACTGACCTCGCATTCAACAGCAACAGCTCAAGACCAGGGGTTCTTCCGATCCTGATCCCTGTATCAACTGCCTGGGGGCCTATGCAGAGGCCAGGAACTAAATACCTGTTCCTCCCAACAGTTGGTGTCTGCCTCCCAGAGAGACCATAATTACCCAGGCCCTCATGACCCTAATGGCTATGGTCATCCCTCGCTTCCTCCTCCGCCCCCATGGCAGTCCCACCAGACCCCCGAGGAAACACCCTCCCTCTCCCATCTCCTTCCCCCCTGCTCCCTACTCCCTCAATACCCTCCCCCCCCTCCCCGGTCCCCCTCTTTCACTGGGAGACCAGAACCCCCCACCCTTATTGGGCCAAACCCTCCTCTCTCACTGGGGAGCTGTACCCAACCTTCCCCAACCCAGTCCCCTCCCTCCACACATGTGCAGGGGGAGAGCTGTATTACCTTCCATCCTCCCCCATCCCCTTAATATATACCACTGCCAGCTACCATAAAAAACCCGTGCCCAACCTCCCCCTGCCCTCACCCAAGGGCCGCAACCAAGGGTCCTTTGACATGGACCTTAGACGTGCAGCCTGTGGTGATTCCAGGACACCTGTTCTTTAACACCCCCCCACCAGAAGTCATCCTGTGGGGGGAGGAGTCCCTGATCTTGTCCCCACCCTTACAATGGAGGGGGAGGGAACAGCAGCTGTCCCGGGGGGGATCAACTCCATTTCCTATTGGAGTGAGCCTACCTGACTTCCAGTCCCCAATGATGGAACTGGTCTGGGTCTAGGTTTGGCTCCCGGTGGCAGTGGGGCCGAGAGTCCTGCTGGAAGCGACGACAGTTGTGCCCTCAACCCATGTTAATCCCAACACATGTGTTGGTGACATTATGCATGTCCTCCTTCCTGGGTGTGTACTGCTGGGTGCTGAAGTCCCATCCCAAGTAGCAGGGACAGCCATGGTGGAAGAGCAGGCTCTAGGTTGCTGCCTGGTGCTCCACCCAGTGCATCATCTCATTATCTGCAGTAAAATTCTCTGTTGAGGTAGATCTGGTCTATCTTGGAGGTGAGGAAGGAAACGAGATCCTGAGCAGAAAGGGAAGAGGAAGGTGGAGGACAGGGGGGCTGGCGGCGAGGGTCCAAAAACAGGACACAATGTGGGAGGCATAGTAATTCTGTTTAGCGAGGATGATAGCAGAAGTAAGGGAGGAGCGAGAGAATTTGAAGTGAAGAAAGTCCACATGAGAGTGGGATTTGCACCAGAGGTGTTCAGCAGCACGGGTGCAGGAGCAGAGGTGGTGGATACTGGGAGGTGAACCAAGGACGGGGGTTGTGGGAGTGGGCAGGGTGGGAGGAGAGGGGGGAGATGAGTCGAGGGGGGAGGGGAGAGAGGCATTGAAAGCAGCAATGGCAGAGTCAGGGGAGGAGGAGGAGAAGACTGAGGGGAGAAGCGGGGAGAGAGAGGAGACGAAGTCCAGGGGGTTTATGGCTTGCAGGTCACGGAAGGGGCGTGGAGATAGGGAAGAGGAGGGGGACAGTGGGAGACACTGAAAGAGGCAAGTAAGTGGTCAGAGATGGGATGAGCAACAAAAGGAGAGATCAGAGACAGAGAAGTTGCTAGAGAAGACGAGGTCCTGTTGAGTGAATGACTACCAAGCAGGGTCGCGCTGCTTTAGATGGGACAAGGACATGGAATCCACCTGCTTGCTGCTCCAGAGTGAACTGATACCTGGGTCCTTTGCTGCTTATTGTAGGATCTTTACCTGTGCATATATGTGCGTGCATATATATACACACACACACACACACACAAGCTACACACAAAGACTTCCCCCCACCCACAAACACACTTGCATACCTCCCAACCAACTGCAGCAGGTCCCAGATTCTCCACTTTAGAGATCACAAACACTGGCACTGACCCCTCAATAGAAATCAGAAATGCAAAATTTACCACCACCAGCACCCCATGCACATCCCAGGTATCTTGAGCAAACAGGCAGAGGTTTTTGGCTGTTTGATCTAGCCATAGCAAAGAACAAGACAATATACCATATTACTGCTCAGGGACAGAGGGATCCTATTAATATGAACCTTGTGTGGTGGTGTTATTTCACTAGAACCATATGTTCTTTTAAGGAAGGAAATCTCTTTGAAGCTTTTATCAATTTCTCACAAGCTTTCGATAGAGTAAATAGGTCAATACTGTGGCGTAAGCTTCAGATGATGGGAATTCCACCTCCCCTCTTAAAGCTAGTGAAAGCTCTCCATGAAAATTCAGCAGCTGTGATTCGCCTACAGAGTATAGGAATCCATACTAAAGAGTTTCCAATTAAGGTTGGTGCGCGTCAGGGATGGGTGATCGCTCCTATTTTATTTAGTTTATTGCTTAATGATGTGGACAGGTTAAATTCGGTTGACATTATGCCTCCAAAAATAGGCTCATATTCTGTCCCTTCCTTGCTTTATGTGGACGACACAATATTGTCACAAACAATTAAAAGGCTTGCAACTAGGGATGGGCGAACACTAAAAACACATACGTTCTTTGAAAACTGACTCTCAGTATGTGTCTACTTGCCTGCCTAGCAGTAGACCAATAAACCACACCTAATTAAATGACAAAGTGCCACTTTTTGGTGGTTAAAGGGATTTTATTTATTAATTTTAAATGAAGGGTTTGATTATTCTTTGATCAACCAGCCCCTCTGTAAACAGTGCAACCCCCAAAAAATTGTAATTGGGTTAATCTAGAGAGTTTGGTGGTGTCGTGATGGTCCCCAAAGTAATTGTCCCCAACTACTTTGGGGACCAAAGAGATGGAGAGGACGTACTTCGGATGCTCTTTTATTGGACCATCTCCTGTTAGTGAGTGGGCAGGCTTTCCAGCCACAGAGCCCTGCATTGGATTTATGAAATATTCTGACTTATCAGAATCATAGTTCTGGTTTCTTGCATGCCTGAGGAAGTGCTCTATGTGGCCCAAATTCTTGCACATGCTTACCAGCTGTAGTTGGCCCGATAAAAGAGATCATCTGAACTACTTTGTCTTCATCTCATAGACGGATGAAGATCTGTCCATAGAAACTCAATGGGTGCTTTTACACAGACAGCACCCACAGCTCTGCTCCGCCTCCCACCCGGGCAGGCAGTACATTTAAAGGTAGCCTGCCAGATGGGTGGACGGAGCGGGCACTGCCTGCTTCACTCCAGCCCGGCTCATGGTGGTCCGGGACATTCCCGAGAAACGCAGACGGAGCGGGCGGCCGAGACCTGAGGCACCAGTCAGAGGCAGAGCTGTGATCTCTCTGCTCAGTACGCAGCCACGGCAGCTCCACTCCTGGTGGGGGGTTGCCCTGATCCGCCCGTAGCTCTATGTTGTAGGGGAGAGGGTGCTGTGGGGGCAGGCTGTGGAGGGCTGTGGCAGCAATGGATTCATCTAAAGTGGACCCAGACAGGGCAGCATCCCTCGAAGAGGTAAATGAGGGAGCATCACTATGCCCGTCTAAAGACACCCATTGAAGCATAAAGAGATGCAATAGATCTTGGTGGCTTAAACATCTCTCTCAGGATTGGGATATATTTTGGGGTGGGGGGTTTTGTTTTGTTTTTTATTTGGGGGGTTTTGGGGGTGTGACTTTGTAACTTTCTCCAGAGAAGAATGGTAAGAAGAGCCCCCACCACTTCCCGCTTTTCAGGCACATTTCAACCATAGACATTTGCAACAGCTTGCTATTTATTAGGGAAGAGGCGCAAATCTCTTTCCTGGCGATACAAGGGCTCCATTTTGAATTACCCCCAATGGACAAGGTGTTTCTCAAGCCCAAGCAGTGGCATAACTAGGTGAGACTGGGCCCTGCTGCTCAAGTTGGAATTGGCTCTCTCTGCTGAAGCGCTTCACTCCAACATGCATATATATTCTACATGTGGGCAGGCGCCCCCAGGCTCATGGGCCCTGGCACAGCTGCACCCATTATAGCTATGACCCCTCAGCCCAAGTCAGCCAGGTTTCAGCAGCAGGCACATAAGCATTAACGCAGGCAGGGAGCACAGAAGCAGGAGCCAATGATTTGTGCAGTGACAGACATTTCCCAGAGATCCACATTGTGGAGAGTCCATGCCGCTGTTCATCCTCTGACCGTTACCTGCACAAAGAAAAGAGACTATCAAATTCTTTGTTTATAGTCAGAAAACAAGAGGACTATGGGAGCTTCTTATAAATGAAAAGACACAGGAGAAATTGTTGCAGTCACTGAATTATTAGCATAAGGTGGGAAATGCATTCACAACATTATCTCTCAGAGATGCTTGAAAAATCTCATCAACATTTTCACTGACGATTCAACCTGACTTTTTTTGGCTGAATGGGACTCTGTGTATGTAAGAGTGCCATTTCTGGACTAAGATACACTTGAAAAATTCTGAAGTTTTGCATTTCACCTCCTTTTGGTGCAATTACACCAGGGCACTGTTTTAATAGTTTCCACTCAAATATTTTTCCAAAACGCTGAGGGAAAATATGAAGTTTTGAGAAGGGATGGGAATTTGGATTAGTTTATGGATTTCAATTAATTATGGATTCATCTCTCAAATTTTATGAATTTCTGGATTTACAAATTGGTAACTATAGATGCATTTCCCCTTTCACTTAAATCGGAAGCCAATCCACCTTTCATTCTAATTGCAACGTTATCAGAATGAATGGGTTATTGAGGGGGAGGGAGGGGGAGGGATAGGTGTGGGGTGATGGAGGGGTGGCCATTGGGGGCTGAGACATAGAGGGTAAAACAAATGACGTTTTAGTTGTGAGTGACAGAGTGGGAGTTTTATAAAATTAGGTGCGGTTTTGGTGGTGTGTTTATTGAGGTAAATGGGAAACCAATCGACCATTCATTCTAATTGCCTTGTTATCAGATTGAATGGGTCAGAGATGGGGGGGGCTAGGTGTGGGGCGGTGAAGGGCTGGCCACGGGGCGCTGGAAGTGGGCTGAGAGAGTAGAGGGTAAAAGGAATGAGGTTTTAGGTGTGATTGACAGTGACAGTTTTATAAAACTAGGTGCTGTTTTGGTGGTGTGTTAATTGTATTTTGTGGGATGCAAGGGGAAGAGAGAATTAGGGGCAATCCATGCCCCTCTGGGGGAAGAGGAAGATATGGGTTCTAAGAGGAAAATGCAAAGATTTTATTGAACTCATCCTCAAAACAACCCTATGGTATTTCTCATTAGTTTCAAGAATTATAAAGCACTCTGAACACTAAAAACACTACAGAAATGATTATTAATAAATTGTAATAATTAATAACAACATCAACATCTCAACTGCACAGTGTCTCTTTGAAGGGATTCTGCCTCACCTTCTACAGCAAACATGTGGAAAGCGGCAACTTCCAATTATTTTGAAGGGACTGGGACAACTTCTTAAGAAGCACTGGCCGTGAAAACGCAGACATAGATATCGTGTGGTAAGTTGGTCCCACTGAGCATCAGTGAATCCTCCTGCACAAATGGAAAGAGTTGCCATTCACTGGGCAGAGTGAAGTAAGAGGAAGCTGAGTTCTCAGCATAACCAATATTTCCCATTCAGAGACACCCACCACAGACAGCCCAATGTTGCCCCCGGTGCACAGGTTTATTCCCGTTAGTGCTAAACACGTCTGTGATTCTGCATCCGTTCAATGGCAGCCCCTACGAAGAGGAGCCAGCAAGCCAATGAAACGGGGGTGTTGGATCACTGACTGCAGAGCTGAGAACAGCAGCTCAGGGTGTTCCCATCCAATGGCCGTACACACATGCCTATAGTGAGGCTGTGGAGAGCGACACTGAGCTCCTGTAGCAGGATTTCCCATGGGCTACCATGACGTATAGCAGCCCCCACAGGCATTGCCCATAGGTTCGTCTCTGTCCCAAAGGCTCCTGCAAGCAGAGTGCTTCCCTAC
Source organism: Sphenodon punctatus (assembly GCA_003113815.1). Lineage (NCBI taxonomy): Eukaryota > Metazoa > Chordata > Lepidosauria > Sphenodontia > Sphenodontidae > Sphenodon > Sphenodon punctatus. The sequence continues at coordinate 9,296 of QEPC01002620.1, read as the reverse complement.
AGCCCTGCTTGGGAAGAGACCAAGGACATCGCTGGCAGACTGGGACCGTTTTCAAACAAAATGCTACCACACATGGCCACCCACTAACCACTCATCCCGTCTGAAGGTGGAGCAAGCGGGATGTGTGTTTCCATGAGCCACGCAACTCCCACTCATGGGGAACTGCCAAAAAATCCCTAGGGCCCCATGCAGGGCAAGGCAACCAAGTGTGTATCGTACACATACACGTCCCCCGTGCGTCTGAAGTGGGGCACCAGCCACCCGTCCCAGCAGAAAGGGCCACGGCCCGGCCCTCTCCCCAATCTCACCTACAGCCTCATCCACAACTCCGCCACTCAGCGACCACTGGCCGCCACCCCAAGCCTGGCTCATTTAAAAACAAAACATCCTAGGAGGGAAGAGCTACAGTCTGCTGCGTCTCTGTGCTGATCCCAGGAAGGCAGTGTCCCCAGCTTTTGGCCTGACTACAGCAGCACCAGCAGACTATGGGACTGCTCCTGAAATCAGGAATATGAAGAAAATATGATTTTCTACAATTCCAGAAATCAGTGTGCTGAGCACAGACAAAAAACACCATGGGATTGAAATTCATCCTAGAGACTCTAATCACCTGGATAAATCATAGTGCTGTTCACATGGCTATCCCAGAATAAAGTTATCAAGGGATAGAAATGTCCATCTAAACAGGTACCAATTTGTTATCCCGGGATAATAATCACCGAAGATTATTCTAATTATCCCGGGATAGTTTGTCCATCTGAAAACGCCCTCATTTTTAAAGTTGCCCATGGGAGGGGAAAGGTTTCCCATGCCTGATCTAAACTGATGATTGTTCCAGCCACAAGACTTGGAAGAGATTTTGATTCAAACTTAAATGGTTTCATGAGATCAACAAAGGCACCTGCCAAATGTCCTCCCGCAAACCATGGCAGCCCTAAAACCCATTAAGCAGAGGGAAAAGCATTATAAGCAGGAAAGTGGTTGTAGTGGAAAAGGCAAATAAATACTAAATACAGACCCACAGATTCCCCCTCTGTTTCATATCCATCCTACCTGGAACCCCCATGAGCACCAAGAATAGAACAGCAGAAAGCAGGAAAAGGATCTTCATGGCTGACGTATGCCTGGACTCTCGGTGTCATTAGAGGAGAAGAGACAAGTGGCAGAGAAGACAGCAAGTCGCTGTACTTATAGGGCTCTGGAGATTGCCATAGATAGAGCTGTAGAAATCCTGTGGGATGCAAGTACCTTTTAACAATTTATGTTGTAACCCCTTAATGCAGCAACATACACTCTCTGTTGAGAATTTCATAACGGTGACAGTTGCCTTGAGGAAGTTCCAGTCTGAATATTGACCCATGGCAAACCTCTCTCTCAGCTCTCCCTGCTAGCAACCGTCTTTTCCGAGTCCTGTACACTTCCACAGCCCTTGTGAGGCACCAAGACAAAAATCTGTCAGGAAAGCAACAAAGTCCTTTCTCGCAAAGGAGTTACCCTAGGTAATTGCCCTCTGCTCCTCTCACCCTGCCCACCCAACATAATCTCCCCCGGCTTGGAATGCCCATGAGCACTTCCTGGTTTCTCCAGGAGCCAGGCTGCCTACTGGGGAATTACCATTGGATACAGACAGTGTCACATATATCATGGCCTGATCTAAACAAGGGTGTTTTACTCCAGGCACACAGAGGCAGCAAGAAAGACAAACACCCAGCACTAGGCAATGTTGGGGAGAGATGGCTTATAGCCTGGAAGAGCATATCCAAGTGCTTTTGGATCCCTTGCTGTGCCTGGATTTCCAGGTGGTGGCGGTGGCCAGGAGCACCTTTCATCAACTTCATCTGGTGAGGAGATTGTGGCCTTGTCTTTCTGATTTGGATCTGACCACTGTCATCCCTGCTTTCATCGCCACGAGGCTAGATGACTGCAATGTGCTCTGCGTGGGGCTGCCCTTGATGACTGTTCAAAAGCTGCAGCTGGTACAGAATGTGGTCGCTTGCCTCCTTTCACGAACAGTTCAATGGGAGCATGTTACACCGCTGCATCAAGTCTGCACTAGCTGCCTAAAGCTTTCCAGTTCTGACCTTTAAAGCCCTAAACAATCTGGGTTCCACGTATCTGAAAGACCGCCTGCCCTACCATGTCCCTTCACGGCCCATATGGTCAGCGAGGGGCACCCTCCTGTGGGTTCCATCTGTGACCTTTGTCAGTGGGGTAGGGGTATGCAGGAGGGAGTCCTTGCTTGCTGCCTCCATTTTGTGGAACTCCCTTCCGCGAGACATTTGTTTTGCAGTGCAAAACTTTTGTATTTCAAAGAGCTTTTGGCAGGCAGGGATAAACCGGGCTAGGTTGGGTTTCCGGGTAGGGTTGTAAGGAAGGGTCGGGTCGGCATTTTTATTGTATGAATTTTACTGCATTTTATGGATTGTAAGCCCCCCTGAACCTTGTGGGCAGGACGGCATATACATTTGAATAAATAAATAATAAAATAAACATGACAGAAGCATATCGGCACTCTGTAGTGATTATTATTATTATTATTAACAAACATTTATATAGCGCCAGCAGTGTACCTGGCAATTTACAAAGTAACAAAATAGACATGGTCCCTGCCCCTAGGGCTTACAATCTGAGAGACAGGAGCTGGGGGAGAGACTTAGGAAGGGGAATAGAGGGAGAGACATGGGGTCTAACGTTCATGAAGATGCGAGGTCTCAGGTGCACGTACTTGGCTTGCTTACAATGAGAATGACAGCAGGCAGGTCGATGTGGCAAGGATAGGGGTAAACAGACCATAGGTATAGGAAATAGTGCCTCAGCAGGATAAAGAGTCAGACAAAGCAGAGCGAAAGAGGTGAGTTTTAAGGAGAGATTTGAAGGTATGAAGGGAGGGTACAAGGCGGATGTGGACAGGGAGGGAGTTCCAGGCATGGGGGGCAGCAAGTGAAGGGACGAAGGCGCTTAGGGGAGCAGGGAAGGCATGGAAGGGTGAGAGAAGGGACAGAGGAGGAGCGAAGTGC
>QEPC01002618.1:0-11040 GCA_003113815.1 Sphenodon punctatus | reverse complement strand
GGGGGGAGGGTGGGTTAGGGTTATGTTTTTCTCCCCTACCCTGCTTACTGTTTTAATTCCCGGGGCCCTGTTTTAAACATTTAAATTGTTGATTATTTTAAATTGTTTTATATTTGTTTTTATGTATTTTTATATTGTTGGAAGCCGCCCCGAGCTGTGTTCAGGAGGGGCGGGGTATAAATTGTAGAAATAAATAAATAAAATAAATAAACATGTATAATAAAATGTAACACCCATTTTATCAGTATTAGAGTGTCTGTGTAAGGGCATAATTTCTGCGTAAAGGAGAGTAAGTGTTGGTGAGCCAACATGGTAAGCAGGTCAAGACCTGTGAATGTGTTCATAACATGTAGACTGATGAAGGGGCAATTATTGCAAATGAGATAAGAAATAGGGTCGGACGAGTCCGTGTAATTTTATATAGTGCCTTGGGAAAAAAGTACTTGAAGCTTCATTGTTTTCAACAACTGTTTGTTTCCTAACACTCATTAGCTCATCCCATATCTTTGGTTGGACATTTTCTCATGGCAATTTTTAGAAAGGGAAAATCATCATGGAAACATAATTTTCAAAAGCAAGTCATCAAATGTCACAGTCTTCTTTCCATTCTTAAAATAATCTTTGTTTTTCCATTTTAAATACAGATAGTACATGTAACATGATAAAGGGAGCTACTTTGAACACTGGAGGTGATTTAGGAAGACTAAGTGTTGGTAAACACAATCAGGGTTCTCATAATCCTTAAATGCCATTTTTTTCTTTCCCATCTCTGATGGTTTAACTCTCAGTTTTATAAACACACTGTATTAATATGGTATTGGGGTATAACAGACCCCCAATTAAGTCACAATTGAAAAAAATACATGTAATTAATTGGAAAATGACTCCAGTTTACCGTAAAAATGCTAGATTTTATTAAGAATTATTGTTTGTGGTACAGAAATACAACACTACTACACAAAGGTACTTGGGCTCAATAGAACCCACAATGTTAACAGTAACATATCACAATGAGAGTACTGGTAGTACTCTAACCATCCCCCACTTTTTGAACATAAAATGTACAGAAACTGCCAAAGTAACAATAATGGGGGGTTGGAAATGACCCCATATGCGTAACTGGTGCTTCCCCCCCAACAACACAAAACAGCATGTTTAGATATGATGAAAAGAACAGTATTTTATTTATTTATTAATAAAATATATATGCTGCCCCCTCCTGCTAAATGCATCTCGGGGCGGCTAACAACCTTTAAAAATACATATTAAAATAAACAAACCAAAATACAATTAAAACAACCTAAACCCCCCAAATTAGAACAATCCATGCCTAAACCCTCCCTAACCCAACTTTCACATTATTGAACTTTCACACTATGAAAGTGCTAACTGAGTTATAAACATAAAACAAAATAAGAGTTGGTGAGAGTTTTCACCTTGAGGCATAATTGACCCCAATGTTCTTCTAGTGATTTTTTATGTACACACAGAAAATGGCATTTATGAAAACAAACAAAATGCTAAATTGTTGTCATTATCCTACTTTGAAAACACTTAATGGAAAAAAGGTTCTGGTTTAAGAGTTAAAAAAAAAGAAATACTGTTTTTACTGTTTTTACAGTTGGAGAAAATACAATCCTAGTACCCTAAGCATATAGCGCTTTTATTTTCCCATTCATTACAATTAGGGTCACATTTACCCCAATACCATTTTAGTGAAATTCACATTATTATTATTTTAAAAAGTTAACTGGGTGGGGGAGGAGATCTGAATCAACAGAGGACAATTGACCACATTGCTGTTGAGGGATGCAGAAAGTGCTACAGGTTTGCTAAAAATTTTATTACGTATTTGTATCCCTTTCAGACCAGATTGACCCCAAATTCCATGGGAGGGGAAACAAAAACTTGTGAGTATATCTGGGAATGTCATCTTGTATTGGATGATTTTTGTAACAATGCAATTACTTCTACAAATTCTTATTTTCAGTTAGCCATTTGAGAGTATTCTTCCATTCCTACAAGCACAGAAGAACCTGAAATAGTTGCTCCTTAAAAGAGAAGTGAACCACAGGAGTGAGTATCATCTGCACAAGGTGAGCTCCACTGGCTGGGGGGCAGGGGCAGACAAAGCCAAAACTCCATTCTGCCTACCCTATTGGCTGTGCCTTCAGTGTATGTCTCAGCCTCTCTTCAGAAGTATTGCCCCAGGGGCCCAGAAGACCCACAGGAGTGATGACGACACCCATGTCACTCTGACCAAACAACAGAGTTCTGCTGTATGCCACTGCCCCAAGGCTCACAGTGGGGCCCAACCCCAATCCTCATCCGACATTGACCCTTTTCACACAGGCACTCTAACATTGATAAAATGGATGTTATTTATTTATTTAATCACATTTCTATGCCACCCCCTCTTGCTCATGCAGCTCGGGGCGGTTCATATCATAAAAACATTAATAAAACAGTTAAAACCATAAAACATTAAAAACCCTAACAGAACACAAACCATAAACCCCATACCCCCCCCCAACCCCACCCTACCCTTCTCCCTCACCAAAAGCCTGATGGAACAGTCAGGTCTTACAACCCTGGCAGAAGGAGGTCAAGGAAGATGACACTCTGATCCCCATTGGGAGGGCATTCCACAGCCTAGGGGTGACCACCAAAAAAGCTTGATCATTGTTGGCCATCCAACATGTCTGGGGTACTTCCAAAACCCAAAATTGCCCCACAAGGACAAAAGCACCCCCCACCCAAAGGAATCCCAAAATACCACAACCTCAGAGGAATACAAGGGAATGCCACCACCCCAGACAATTGTAGGGGTCAATACAAGACCCGGGATCTCATGGATAAGTGGGGCCCAGGCCATATAAGCCTTTATAGGTCAATACCAGCACCTTGAATCTAGCCCAGTAGACTATAGGCAGCCAGTGCAGAGCCTGGAACACTGGTGTAATGTGCTCACATCGGCTCACTCCCCTAAGCAAGTGGGCCGCCACATTCTACACCAGCTGCAGCCTCTGGACCTTCATACTGGGCAGCCCCACGTAGAGCACATTGCAATAGTCTAGCCTAGAGGTAATGAAGGCATGGATGAGGGTGACAAGGTCAGAACATGACACATAAGGTCACAGCTGCCGGACAAGATCTGATTGCCAGAAAGCACTCCTCACCACAGCCGTCACCTGGAGATCCAGGCGAAGCTGTGGATCGAGGAACATACCCAGGCTACTGACCTGGGAAACCAATGGCGGACAGACCCCATAAATGATGGGGGACTCCATCACATCCAGGTCACACAGACCCCTACCCACTAACATCACCTCCATCTTGTCGGGATTCAACTTCAGATGGTTTACACTCATCCAGTCCCCCACAACTGCCAGACACTGGGTAAGCATCGAGACTGCTGGGCCTGGGTCTGATGAAAATGAGAGGTAGAGTTGGGCATCATCAAATATTATACATGTTGCAGGGTACCCATAGAGCACACCTGCAGCCCTGCAACATGTATAATAAAATGTAACACCCATTTTAGCAGTGTTAGAGTGTCTGTGAAAAGAGCCACTATTGAAGAGGAGAGGTTACATCAGAAAGGGGTGTAACAGCTTGTTTGCCCCACTCCCTCCAACATGCATCAATAAAGTCACACTAACCAACAGTTACTTCCTGCTGCCCTCTTGTGCTGGCTACTAGCAGTCTGCAGCCAATCAGACACTGAAGTGGGGCTCAGGGCATTAATAAAGTTCAAGCACATGTAGTCAGCTTCCCTCCTTTCTCCAGAAAAACTCAGTAGATGAAGAAGACCCTGACAGGGAGTCATTCTAATTGTAACTCTGCTTATCAGCATTAGTTGGAGTCAAAGTAGATCAGATAAACTTTCTTTGAACCAACTTCTGTTTGTGAGATTATGCAAGCTTTTGGGCCACACAAGGCCCTTCCTCAAGCATGCAAGTGAGGCCACTTTTAAATGAGGTGCTTAAAAGCTCCTCCTGAGCCCCAAATTCAGAGAAAAGCTGTGCGGGGAGTGTTTACATGCTCCTCGCGCTGCCGGAAGTGATGTGCTCACCGTTGTTGGCAACAGATGGAAACACGGGGCTTAGAAGAGGCGCATTCTGAAAGCCTCACTTTTCAGGCTTTCAGAACATGCCACTTCAAAGTCCTGCATCTCCAGCCACTGTCAAAAACGCAGAGCACATCACTTCTGGCAGACAATTTACGTGTAAAACAGGAAAGGGACCAATTTTAACCAAGAAAGAGTAGCCATGGCCAGTGGGGCCCCAGAAAATGGCCACGGCCTTTGCACATTCCTGGGGGAGGAGGGAGAAACCAGCAGTGCACCGGCAAACACGCAATAAGCAAAAGCAAATCACTGAAACCATATCTTAAGCCAACCATATTATCCTCAACACACCACAAAAGCAACAGCGAGGAGTTCCACTTGCCTCCCCAAAAATGGTTCAATTCACATCTGTTGCACCTCCTCCCCATGTGTCTCCCAGTCCACCTCCAGCCCCATTGCCCATCCAGACTCCCTGAGTCCCCCCACTCCCCTCCCCATCTCTCAGTGCACCCACTCCCCCTACTCCATTGCCCAGCCATACTCCCCAAGTCCCCCCGCGCCCCCAGTGCACCCCACTCCACACCACCCCCTCACAATGTCTCACAATGCACCCCTCCCACCATTCCCCCAACCCCATTGCCCAGTCAGACTCCTCAAGTCCCCCCCGTCTCCTAGTGCATCCAACTCCATACCACCCTCCCCCATGTTTTCCAGTGCATGCCCTCCCCCATTTCCCATTTCCCAGCCAGGCTCCCCAAGTCCCCTCTGTCTCCCAGTGCACCCCTCCTCCTTCCCCATGTCTCCCAGTGCAATCCCCTCCACCCAGCCCCAAAGCAATTTACTCACCACCATGTAAGGCAGCAGGAACCTGGACCATCTACCAAGTAAGGAAGCTCAGCAGTGTGCATGAAGAAATTTGTGCTCACTGACTGAGCATGTGTCCCAGAGTGCCCCCTCCAAGGAGGCAGGATGGGGCACTCGGCAAGACCCTCCTCCCCACTGCACATCTTGCATGGATGCCTATGCAGGCAGCCAGGTACCATCTAAAAAGTGAGCCTGTAGGGCTCTATCATAGAGCCCTATGGGCTCACTGAGCTCCCCCCCCCCGGTGGACAGAATGGGAAAATACAGTTTCCCATTCTGTGCACTTGGGCGGTTTCCCCAAGCTGCCCAAGCACATTCTACAGTTGTTTGTCCCTTATGGGACTCCTTACAGAGCTCCAGTGCTTCTCCTCCTTCACAGGCCCCCTCCTCACTGAAAATAAGCAGCAGCTGCTGCTGGGGCTCCCCTAAGAGTGGCAATGCTGGACCTGGGCACAGGGTAAGTTTAGTTACTAGCTATGCCCTGCTTGTGCCCCCCTGAAGAGTAGCTGGATGCAGGCGGGCACAGGAGGGGCATTGTCCCTGACACCCTCAGCTGCACCTGGACAGTACTAAATAAATGTTTAATAAGAGTTTAAAGTTGTGGCCATATTGAAATTAATAAAATGGAATGTCCATTGGAAGGAACAGAGGTAACAACAATGCCAATTTGGAAATAAATCCTATTGTCATTCCCAGATCACATTAAGTGACTGTGAAAGAATGCAATGGAGGTGCATCTTTGGGAATTGGGGGCAAGAGGGTGTGGCAATAATTAGTAAGGCACCAGGGAGATTTAGTAGAATGAAAGAGAGGAACAGAGATAGAGTCCAGCAGCAAGGAACTGGTAAAATAACAGGAAACGTGCCATGAAAAACAGGTAGAATGACAAGGTTCTAGGGATGTGCATTCATTTTGGTTATTATGAATAACTAAAACTCAAAAAAAATCATATTAGGTTTAGTTATTCCTATAACTAAAATGAATGGGCTAATAACTAAAAATAACTAACTAAAACATTTTAGTATTTAGTTATAATACTGAGCGACCAGCAGGTGCCTGGAACACACTGACTCCAGGCTGTCTGCCTTTGTTGGTAAACAAGAGTTCAAAAGGGGGGTCAGAAGGGAAGGGAAAAGCCCACCACAGAATGAGTGACATCTCCTCTGTCCAATTGCCTGTAACAGTTGCCTTTGGCACACAAGAAATTCCCTCCAATATGTCTCTCTTTCCACAGGCTGCTACCAATCAGGATGACTTGAGGGGGGTGGACATGGTGAGTCTTTTTAAGCTAGTAAACTCTTGGATCAATGTGTGTCTAGTTCTCTTAGAGAGAATGCTTTCCAGATTCCTGTGTGCTGTGTGTACATGTGCACACGTATGAAAGAGTCATGATCCTTTGCATGATCAGTACTATGAGAATGGGCTAAAGAACAAGAGTACTGGTCCTTTATTTATTTTATTTAGATTTTTATCCCACCCTTCACTTGTAAGCTACCCTGAGCCTTTTTAAGATAAAACATATAAAACTATATCAAACAAATATGAAAGAAAAACATAAATATAACCCCCAAACCCACCCCAACAACACCCACCCAATACCAATTCCCGATATCCACCCTCCCTCAACTCCTACCCCAACCCTAACCACCAACCCCCCATCCCTGCCCACCAAATACTTTTTCAAATAGAAAACTCTTACACTGCCTCCAGAAGACGCTTAGGCTCGGGTTCAAACAAAGCTCTGGGGGACCAAAGTACCGGGGAAGCAACTGAGAATGCTCCCCTGAAAGCCCTTGTGGTACGAACAAGACTAACAGATGATACCCACAGGGAAGCACTCCCAGCTGGTTGTAGGGGCTGCAGTGGGACATGGAAGAACAGATGGTCTTTCAGATACAGAGGTCCCAGACTGTTTAGGACTTTGGATGTTAAAATAAATGTGACATTTTCTTCATGGGACAAGACTGCAGGCCTATGTGTTACACACATTCTTTTATTTCTAGTTTGCTAATGAGCCCTCTTGAATCACCATGTGCCCTCCATTGGCTTGGGCTTCTGACATTTGCAAAGCTATCTACAGCCACCTAAGGGCTCCATCAGCCCATAGTTTCCATGAGTGGTTCCCACACTAACGCTGACAGGTCATTTCAAGTTTATTCCTGGAACCCATGTGTTGGGAGACATGAGCATTCAAACAGTCTGAATATTTTGGATCCAGCCATGGAACAGGCTCTGTTGTGCCAGCCTTGGATGAGGAAAGACACGGACAGGTCAAACCACCACCATTAAAGTCAATGGGAGTTTTTCCATTGTCTTTAATTTTAGAGAGTTTTACACTGGGGATCGCACACAGGGTGCTTTAAATTGTGATGGGTGGCCCACGTTAGTGGGCTTCACTCTGCGGCCACTGTCACATTAAAAAGCAGCCATATTGCAGCTGCCAGATATTTACCCGGACTGGATCCTGACCATGGTAGTGACTAGTCTGGGCTGTGACTTGGGGAAATCCTTGAGTCACAGTCCAGGCTAGCACCCACCATGGTCAGGATTTGGCCACCAGACCTGGAGTAAAGCGAACTTCCACATCTGAAACCCCCCACTTTACTTGTACCTGGTCCAGAGTCCCAGCGATTCCTGATGCCATGGTGGCCATCATTAGTTGCTATAGCTGCCCATCAGCTGGAGGAGAAGGCCACTGTGCACAATGCGGGGGTGGGGCAGGGCCAGGCAAATACACATACTTGTGTCTCCCCAACCCGGCCACTATCACGTTGGGTCAGCAGCTGGGACGGATCCTGACCGGAGTGACGGCACCAACTGCTGCTGAGGCAAATCCATGGAATCAGTGGGTGCCGTCACATTCGAAAACACCCATAGAGTGAAGTAGAAGGTTTTTTTTGGGAAGAGGTAACTGAAAAGCAGCAAAATTAGAAGTTCTATGAATTCATTGCTACAGAAGAAGACAAACACAGATTAAACATGCCCCGAGGATTATACGTACAACACTTTTTTTGAGTGGATAGTGACAGAAACCCACGTTCTGAGTATTGTGCGATATCCTTCCACTTCCTGTGCTCCTGGATGATCTGTTCATCTTCCCTACATGATACTAGAGTCAGATCCATGCAAGCAAACCCTTGGTAAGCAGCAACAGTGTGTGATTTGATTACCCTGGAGCAAACTTAAATCAGGTGTACATCAATTCCTGCTTGTCACTTGCCTCCAAGTGATCATAGAAACATGGCCAAACAAACCTGAATCAGGGATTTCCTCCCTCAGTCTATGCTACTTCCAGATCATTGCTTGAATGAATAGTACAAGGGAATTACTCCATGCCCTTTGAAATATGGGAAAAAGTACGTTGAGTGAATAAGGCCTTAGATGGCTGTAATTCTGAGCATTTTGGACAGCCACAGAAATATCTGGATTCTGGAACTAGGGTTGTCACCTCTCCAGGTTTTGCCTAGAGGTTCTGGGTTTCCAGCCATATTATCCAGGCTTCAAAGGAAACCCAGGTTTCTTTGTGTTAACCAGGAGCACCTCAGTAACCTGGAGAAATTGACGCTTCCATGTCAGAAAGGGAGTAGGCCATAGGAACTTCCTGTACCCTTTCTGATGTGGTCCCATAATGCTCAGCCGGGACAGCGTTACATACGAAAGTGGGCAGGGCATTCACTTTGCCCCACACCCTGCGAAGTGTTGAGAAATCACACCACTTTGTAATGGCAGGGGTTATATTGCCCCACTCACTCCGATGACCTCCTGCCCCCTTTGCATTTCTTTATGCAGAGACATGACACCCCTTGTTTCTACTTTATTTTTGTCCTGTTTTCCTACTGCTGGAGTTTGCGGTTTTTAAAGGAGGCATATCCTGCAGTGTACACTGGTGACCCTGGAATTTGGCCACTTCCAACCAACACTACCCTGACCTAGGCCCTTATCACACAGACACTCCAACACTGATAAAATGGGTGTTACATTTTATTATACATGTTGCAGGACTGCAGGTGTGCTCTATGAGTGCCTTGCAACTTGTATAATAAAATGTAACACCCATTTTATCAGTGTTGGAGTGTCTGTGTGGAAAGGGCCCTACACCAAACCACAACACTTTAAATTCAATAAGTAACATCTTACTTTACTAAATTTGCATATTTTAAAATGATGAATTCTGGCATTTTGAAGGTTTTTATTCCTGCAGGGCTTTAATTTCAGTGGTAGGAACTAAAAAAGAATTGATAATATTTATTCAATGGACAGTGTTCAGCTGATGTCTATTGGCTTTTCATGGAAACCTTAATACAAAAAGAGACCATCACAAATAGAAATAATGCACAAACTGAAATTAGTGCCTCAGTAGTCAAAAAACCTTTAACAAGATTTTCCCCCACTGCACAAAATTCAGTTGTAGAATGATTAGATTATTCTTCTGAGAATCAAAAGCAATTACTGTTTTACCATTCAAGATATATTCAATTATTTATACATTAAAAAAAAAAAGTTTAGCTTGTTAAGGAAAGAATAGTTGGAGCCTTCTATTTCTGACTTTTCTATAGCCAGTTCACCTACATCTGCTCATAATTGCTTGAAGCAAAATGTTTTCATGATAGCCACAGAATTTATATTTAGTTATTGGATTTATATCCCACATTATCCCAAAGACAGATTATAGTGCATAAAACACATAAAAAATATAAAATAAAAGCAGCAGACATATAGAATTTTAAAAATCCAATACAAAGTATAAGCCCCAGCCTTTAAAGCCCCCACTCCACAAACTCTATCCCCACTCACCAAAGAAGGTCTTAAACTGCTTCCATTGACTCAAAAGTGACAGGCCTATAGTAGCTTACTCTTGAGTGGTCTTTTTGACTTAGGGTGTTTTTAAACAAGCAAGGCTTGAGGGGGCAGAGGTCCATGGACACTGAGTGCCAGAGCTGCAGAGCAGTCACTCAGGTTGAGTGAGTGGGGAGGAATTCTAATGGGCAGCTCCCAGCATGGCTACCATGGCAGTTACCTTGTACTCCCCCTCCCACAGACCATGGGGAAGGGGAAATCACACCAGGCTGGCTTTTGCAACAGACATGTCCCAGCCATGATCGGTGGGGAACCAGACTCTCCTGCACTCGTGGCCAGTTCCTGTGACTTGCAAAGATCATGTCCCCCCACCCACAGTGTTTATGAGTGGGTAAACTGTCTGCTGCTCTGGGTGGCCGCCCCATTTCATATGGGCAGGGAATGCGTGGTTGTCCATTGCCACACACTCTTTTGGCTTGCCCCACATGGTGCACTGTGGATTTTTTGGCAGTGCCCCATGAGTGGGAGTGAGTACTGAGTGGCTCATGGGAGTGCAAATCTCCCCACACCACCTTCAAACAGGTGGTTGGATGAGTGGCTTCTTGGTGGCCATGGCCCAGGTGTGGTAGCATCTCATTTAAAAATGCCCTTTTAAAGAGTGTGCCCTAGAGTAAGTGGTTCAAAAGTCCAGATACAGGCAAGACTTTCAAACCTATAATTTCATAGGCCTTGCATACATAAGAATATATGTAGTTAGCTCCACAATAAAGTTTTTGTGGAAGCACTCACACTGGAGTGATATTCAGGCCACTGTGGAGTTGGTAACACTTGGTGGTCATAGGACTTACAGCTCCACTCCAAATAAACTGTGCAGTTGCCCTGGGATGAGGTCAGCATTCATTTTACTATCCTGTCATTCACTCCAATGAAAGGCATGCCCTGGGATGCCCCATTGACACAGAGCAGCAATCCAGACCACTAAAAGGGAAGTGAATTCTAGTGATGTGCATTCAAGATACCACCTCAGTTAACTACTCTGCAGGAAAGGGTGCACCAATTCAAAATTTTAGTTCATTTATTAGCTGTGTTGTTGTCAACAGATTAACTGGAGGCCCCGTCTGGTCCAACTTTGTGGGGGGAGTTTCAGAAAGTGACGCCAGCTGATGCGGTGGATGTCTTGGGATCTGTGAGAGCCACCAGTTGTGAACTTGACCTGTGCCCGTCCTGGTTGGTGAAAGCCTCCAGGGAGATGTTGGAGATGGTGCTGACGAGGGTGGTTAATGCATCCCTGCAGCAGAGGACGTTGTCGC
>QEPC01002614.1:93172-112656 GCA_003113815.1 Sphenodon punctatus | reverse complement strand
GTCCGCATAAGAACCAACACACCTTTGGCACCCGAGCAGTTGCCTGAGAGGACTGACCCCTTACCCGAACTGGAGTCCAGGGAAGGGGCTGAGGACGGGGAAACCTGTGAGCAGCAATCACCTCCACGATCTCCCTGGCTGGAAGTCCCAGAGCTACGAATGGGACAGACAAACTCGAGGCCCAGGGAAGAGCCGGTTTCAGAGGAGGAACGTTATCCAACTAGAGAACGGAAGGCTCCTCGCTATTTGGAAGATTATGTCTGATTGGTTAATTAAAGGGGGAGGAATGTAGTAATGTGGAAAGGATAGAGTTAACAAGACAGTCATTATTATTATGGGATGGAGATACCACAGGAAGATCCACCACCACTTGTTCTAGTTTAGTTTCAGTTTACCTTGTGTGCTGTATGCTGGTTCCAAAAAAAGAAGCCTGCTGTTTGGGCCTAGATAACTCAGAGTAAGTCTTTGCATATAAGGGGAGAAACCTAAGGGAACACAATTCTTTTGGGGTCATATTATCTCATATGTGGCTGTCAACTTTTGTGCATTTAATTATTTTTTTCCTTACAGACAACAGCTCATTTTCATTAACATTGCAAATAGGTGATATAGGTGTTTGCTATTCAACCATTACCCATTATTTTATGTTGCCAGAGGATGTGGTCAAAGCCAGTAGTATAGTTGGGTTTATAAATGGATTGGATAAGTTCTTGGAGTGTAGGTTCATTAACGATCAAGTAGGTTTAGGGGATGTAACTTCTTACTGTCAGGAGCTGAGAGTGAACAACATGGAACGGATTGAACATTGAGACCTATTGGATAGTTCTCCCAAGCAACTGAGATGGGATGTTGGGCTTTAAGTACCATTGGTCTGACCCAGTATGGCACTACTTATGTTCAATATTTTTGCTCTTATTTTCACACTAAAGCCTCAATGCAGTTCTAACTATAGTATATGTTATATGTATATTGTGGTGTGGCAAGACTCATTGACCCTCAATACACAGACACTCTAATACTGATAAAATGGGTGTTACATTTTATTATACATGGTACAGGGCGACACATGAGATGCATCCACCCAGTTTCTCTGGGTGGAGGTATCTGTGTAAACACCACTTACAGTGGGTGGGGTGCATTTCGCTGGGTGGAGGTATCTGTGTAAACACCACTTGCAGTGGGTGGGGTGCATTTCGCTGGGTGGAGATGGGTGGAGGCGTCTGTGTAAACAGCACTTGCGGTGGGTATAGGTGTGTGCAAACTCCTGCGCAACACCCATCTCCACCCACCACCCACCCTCGGAGCAACAGATTCCACTGCCGATTCCTCCGTAGGTGGGTGGTGGGTGGAGATGGGTGTTGTGCAGGAGCATGCATACACCTACACCCACCGCAAGTGCTGTTTACACAGATGCCTCCACCCATCTCCACCCAGAGAAATGCACCCCATCCACTGGGTGGAGGCATCTCATGTGTCACCCTGTACCATGTATAATAAAATGTAACACCCATTTTATCAGTGTTAGAGTGTCTGTGTAAAAAGGGCCTGTGTGATACATTTTTATTTGTTGTGCCATGTGATATATATTGTGCTGTATTTATCACTACTGGGAATTTTTTTATTATTTAAAAAAAAGTGCAAGCCATTCCTATGGCTTTGGGCTTCAGAGTTATTCATTTCATTGGGTTCTATATGTGTACAACCTTCTGAGGAATTTGAGGAATGATATGCATGCACATCAAACGTCCCTTTCCCATTTCATGTTGTCATTTCCAGGGCTCCATGCTGACTGAAATATCTTATATGAGTAGTAATTAATTAACTTCTCTGGAATATTTCTACAGTGACAGTTCATGCAAGTTTTAGACATTAAAGCCTCTCTTCTTTAGGTACTTGTCTCATAGTCGGTTGTTGGTGTCTCACTAATACCTGGTTGGAAGTCTTTTCATCACACCATGTTTTTGTGCTGTTCTGAAAACTGACACGGAAGTATGAATCTCTGATGATTTTGTAAAGCTCAGGTGAGCCAGTTTAAGCATTCAAGAAAAGTCCCTGTTAGTGTCTTAAGCTAGTTCTTTCTTCTCTGCCATTCCTGCAGTTGCAAAAGAATTCATTGTCAGGGGGTTGTGTTTATCTGGGTGTTTTTAGAGGGGATGGGTTGGTGGGGGCATCTGTGATCAGTGTGTGAGGAGGATACATGGGTGCTGTACGTGGGGGCGTGCTTCACATGAGCAGCCCATGCATAGCCGCTCTGCCCACTCCGTCCACACAATGGGCACTCTGGCTTTTTACGAAAAGCCCCATGTGTGGAGGGAGGGGCGGAGATGTGTAGGGGATGGTTGGGTGCAGGAGTGCGCTCCCTCCCAACAAACATTCAGACAAGACTGACCCCACATAGGGACAGGCAGCCCTTGCATGGGGCTGTCTTGTTTAAAAACACCCTCTGTTACACACATGCACATGTAACAGTATACTCGGTGGCTAAGAGATACAATTATTTTCCATTAGTTTATATTAAAACAAGAACCTCATTCATTAACCTCCATTAAAGATTAAAAAAACCCCTAAAATTGCTTTTTTCTTTTTTTAAAATGAACATCTATTTTTATAACATTCTGTCCATTCAAGTAGCCTTGCCTGTGCACTAGGGATTGATTTAGTAACACTGGCTGTGATTCTAAAAACTTGTTCCAGCTGAGTCGCATTGAAGTCAGAGCTCAAGTGATTTCAGGATGACAGGCATCATGTTCATTTTTCCTGTGAAGTGGTCATATTGGTTATGTTGGTCTCAGATGGAAGCAATGAAGGTTTGCTGAATTTTAGCCAAGGAAGTGTTCAACAATGGGCCTATCATGTTGGGGCCAACATTTTCCAAAAACAAATGACTTAGACAGATTATTCAGGAGTCAGATTTGAAATCACTTTTAAGGGCTTGATTTTTCAAAAAGGTGCTCAGGACCTTTTCTCTAAAAATCAGGCTACATACGGAAACTGTATCAATTGGTTATTTATTTTTTTTAAATTTTGTTTTGTTTTCTTTGTTTGACCAGTTCTGCCACTTGAACTGCTTCCCTTCAATAATTTAATTTAGACATTTAATATTTATTTTTTCTACTTTTATTCACACTTCTACTGGTTTCTGGGTATCTGCTTTTGCAAACCTGAATCCCTGGTTTACAAACACATATGCAAATAACATTAAACCTGTGAGTATTCATATTTGTTCTATGGGCTCATCCATATTCACTGGTTCTGGAGTGAAGTGGAGAATCAGGAGAAGGCCACTGAATTGTGAGAATGTGAATTCCCATCCCTCTTCCCCTTGTAGAGTTGGGATGGACCTTTGCCCCCACTTTCCTCTTATTCACAAGGAGGTCGGGCTGGGTGATGAGGCTGGCAGGGCAAAGGAGAGCCTGAGCAGCCATTGCTGTGTTTCACTTTCCCCGCAGTGCCTCTTCACCCTCTGAATGCTGGTTGAGCAACTGAGGGCATGTTAAGCCTGAGCTGGAGCTAGTTAAGCAAGTTCTTTGTTCTTGTTGTAACTCGATGGTGGACCAGTGCAAGGCGAAAGGATAAAGGGAGGGTGTAAATGTAATAGCGTCAGAAGCCTGAGGACTGAGAGCCCTTTAAGAAACCAAAAACTGGCCTAATGAGAAACTTAATGGACTCAGCTGTGCAGGAAGCTGAGCTGGGATATGGGGGCCGAGACTTCAGTAGACTGAGGCCCTTTTTACATGGGTGGCAAACAACCATGAACATCCAGAAATCTGGGTGTTCATGGGTGTTTGCCACCCGTGTGAACCGTGCCACGACTGGGTGTGTGTGTGTGCGCATGCGCGGTCA
The DNA here is from genome assembly GCA_003113815.1 of Sphenodon punctatus. NCBI lineage: Eukaryota > Metazoa > Chordata > Lepidosauria > Sphenodontia > Sphenodontidae > Sphenodon > Sphenodon punctatus. The sequence continues at coordinate 108,813 of QEPC01002614.1, read as the reverse complement.
CGCACACCCATCACCTACCCATGGAGCCATCTGAAAAAATGGAGGAAACTCTGTGGGTGGGTGGGTGGAGGTCAGTGTGCACCAGTGAGAACCTCCCACCCACCCAGCACACACCAACCGTGGCGCACACCGCCCCCCCCCATGCCGCGGTCTGTGTAAAAAGGACCTGAGGCTGGTTGGAGAGTGAGGTGCTAAAGCAGGGCTTTGCTCAAGTCTAGGCCCAGGCTCTGGAAACTGCCGGGCTGTATGGGTTCTTCTCAAATGGAGAACTCTCAGCATAGAGCCAGCAACAGAATGGACAACCACCAGGAGGGTTCACCACATCCTGGGAACCCCCAGATGGGAAAATTCCTTCTATAAGCCCAGAAGGACTTCTTGGAACTGCATGTCTATGAGCTTAACCCCACAGGGGTGGTAATAGCCTTGGAACAAACCGGTGGTGTAGGCTGGCTGTGAGGGGAGGTTGGATGCCAGACCCACTGAAGCAAAAGTGTTGATAGTTACTAGGATTGGGACTGTTTCTTGTGGCCAATGGCCGTATGGACTTTATGGGTATATATGCAGAGGTTAGAGTCTTACGTGGGCTGGGACCTTGAGCTAACTTTACAAAGTACACACCAGTGCCCCCTAGAGGTCCTGAAATGTACCAGGGGAAGGGAAACACAATAGAAAAATGAGGCATCTCTTTACAAAGAGAGGTGGGGTGGTGTTTCCATTGATGGTATTGGTGACCTGCAGTTTCACACCCCTCAACATACCCTAGGTTTTGGGGGCTGGGGAGCAGCACCATTCTGTAGACAGTAGTGATCCTGATCCTGTGCTGGTGTCAGAACTATCACCCCTCCCTGGTAGCCCCCTGAGAGGGTCCGGGTAGTTATGGAAAGGACCCCTACGATAGGGTTCTGGCCCTCAGGAATGACTCATTAATGCACTGAACCTGGATTTTGTTAGAGATTTATCTCCAAGACTGATGTTAAAGAGTTGTGGCTTTTATTATCCAATTCTTGTCTCTGCACCACCTAGCAATGATGTGGGGACAAATCAGTGTATAATCCCCTTACTGTAAACATGCCTGTCAATGAAATAAAAGTCCCATGTCAGCATCAAGGGGCAGTTAATCTGAACTTGTCCCCATATACAGAGTCCTACTGGCTGCAAAGCTGGCCTGGTTTCACACACTGGGATGGAGATACCTTCCTGTTGGATTTTTACTGGCATGGTAGGAAGGATTCCTCTATCCTAACCTAAAAATGATAATTCTAAAAGGGCTAATTAAGCATGAAAACATTGTCTTATCCTTAATTATACAGGCAATTCTAGTAGGTAGGAGGCTATTAGTCAGCTAAATATGCATAATTCTGGCTTGCTATTTGGGGACATGAGTGGGAGTGAGCATGTAGAAGGTTAAGCTTTTGGAAATCTTTCTTCTAACTCTTTTCATTGCTCCGTGGAACTCAACCGCTGTCATTTCTGCCGTTCTTTTCCAGTGTTGATAAGTGAAACCAGCAGCAAAAAACCTATTCACAAAAATTAGTTACCCTTTTGAAAATTAGTTTCAAACCCTTTTTAAAAAATGAATTAGCCAGCTCTAGAGTGTCAAATATAGGCTAATCTTTATGTTAAAGCAGATGCTCTACTGTTTCATTAAAGTAAAAATTATTCTAGACAAGGACGGAACACAATTTTGCTTAAACATTAGTTTCTGATCCTGATTTAACCTCTAGGGGTCTTTCCTCTGAGCTCTTTGTTATCACATTGCAATAGCAACACTGTGGTTAAGGTTGAGAGAGCATTTTCATTAGAAGCCCCTGCTCTCTGGCACTTACAACTTTCTAAAAAAAATAATCCAAAATCCTTTGGGCTGAAATTTCCCATGATTGTTTTCACAAGATGATTTTATATATAAATTAAATAATAAATAAAATGAAGAGTGATATAATTGTTAAATCATATTGGGTAGCTAGCCAAGCATGAAAATATTTTTTTAATTTTTGCTTTAACAAACTCCTTCCCGCCATTCTCTTTTCTCCTCCTCTGCTTTATTAACTTAAGAAACAAACAGGGTATGGATGAGTTAAACTCCCCACATGTGCCGGATTAAACTGCACAGAGAATAAAATTCAGTCATAGGCAGATCGGTGTCAGGTTCTTTTTAGCGTGTAGCAACTCTGAAGATGATCTCATATGGATGGGTGCAAGGGTATTTTCTGCATACCACAAAGGTGCACCATTTTTTAATACACCAAAGAAAGGGGAGCAATGAAGTCAGACTAGAGGCCTGTAACATGAGCAAAGCCTGACAGGACCCAAATGAACTCATTGGACCCAGTTGGGTCCACCACACTCTCTGCCCCAGTCACCCATGGGTGTTTTCAGTCATGATGTTGGGCATGAATTAATCTGCTTTAGCATGGACTAATCCATGCCAAAAGTCATATTTAAAAACTGCTGCCTGCTTTCACCATGGTCTGGCTCCCAACCGTGGTGGAGTTTAGCCTGGGCTGTGAGGTGAGGAAATCCCCAAGTCACAGCTTGGGTTAAGCTCCACCACAGCCAGGAACCAGCCACTGGACGTAAATCGGGCTATCACATCTGATAACCCGCTTCATTCAACCTGGTCCGGAGTAGCGGGAGGGGACAGGCACCATGGCAGCTGTCATTGGCCACCCAGCACAGGGACGTGCAGACACATGTCCGCATGTCATCCTGCCTGGACCGATGTCATGCTTATTTAGCAGCACAGCGATCCTGACTGGAGTGAGGGTTGCTTCCACCACCTGTAGAAGTCTGTGGCAGCAGAGGCAGCCCATCATGTTTGAAAACACCCCATGTTCCTGCCAGATTCCCTAATTGTGAGATGCCCTACAAAGAACCATAGCATCATAGGGGGTGTAGCCATCCTGGGAAGGAGCAGGGGGACTCATTAGCCCTACCACTTTTCTGACATAACCCTTCCCTGCAGGGCGTGCCGTGATGTCATGATACCCCACATGGTGGGGCCCAACTATACACATGAGGACGGGCTCAGGAGATCCTGGCTGCACTGGATTTGGGCTTGACTCAGTCCTATCCTAGTCTGGCTCAGTACCAAGTCAGACCCAAATTTATGACCAGAGATAAACTCTATAGATCAGCCCATTCGATCATGCTGATGGGGGACCCAGGGGTTAATGGCCTGATTCTGGTCCATAGACTGCAGTAGTGGCTACTGAGATAGAGCTCTCTGCTGGACTGCAGCAATTGTGCTTTCACTAAACTGGTGCAAGGTTCTGCACTAAGTACTTGCTTACTTCCCTACACAAAGCATAGTTCAAATGATAAAATGTACCTATTGCACTCTTTCTATAAATTTTTATTTTGACCATGTAACTTAAACTAGTAAATGCATTTCTGTCTTTCCAGAAATGGAACCTGTACACTATGAATACTATTTCCATAACAAATACCTAGATGGCAACCCTAGAAAATGCACTCATACTGGATCACTCTAGCCACTGACAGAACAATCAGTTTTGATTTCTGATAATAAGAAACTCATGAATGGCAGAGAGGGAAAGCTCATTAATATTGATGAATAGGAGCGAAAGACTGATTTCTGTCACCCTGCTGGCACTGACATTTTATGTATTAATGGCTTGATGTTGTAAAGTACTAGTGCCTTCACTGAGCACCACTAACTCCCATTGGCTACAGCACCTTGTAGCACTGGACTTGAAGTTTGTCTGCCTCCTCAATATTCCAGTGGAGGAAAATTTGCATCTCTTCATCATCAACCTCTCTTCAAAAGGCTTTAAACCTCTTTGAGTAAAAATCACATACAAGCAGAGAGCTGGGAGTATAATAAATATCAAAGTGATTGCATTTAAAGAACCTTTCAAATGCTAAAGCTACCCAAGTATGTAGCAAATGCAGATTTTTAAAGCTTTGCAATCCTGCTTCAGACCACAGTCATCAAAACAGCTTGGTTTTTAAAACACCTAAGACTGCCTATATTAGACAGGAGACAAAGTAGTTCAAACAATATATTTTATTGAACCAACTTATGTGGGTGAGAATATGCAAACTTTCAGGCACAGGAGGTTGGAAAATTAATGTGACAGTGCTAGGGCACCACCTGGACTTACCCCTCCAGGGTTGGTCTGCCACTGCAGCCGGGAGCTGGTCGGGCCCTTGAACTAATGTGTTGGGAGTCTGGCCACCAGGGAGATGCACGGACAAGCGTCTGCCTGTACACAACCCTGCACTGCATCTATAAGCCCACCTCCACCCCTGACAGGCAGCCATGTTGGCCAATGGCAGTCACCATGGCACCCAGAACAAGCAGGGACTCTGGACTGGGGTGAGTAAAGCGGGCTTTCAGACATGAAAGCCTATTTTGCCCTCAGTTGAGCGGTTGGATCTCAGCTGTGATGACTAAAATGGGCTGTAACTCAGGGATTTCTCTGGCTAGCCACCACCACAGCTGGAATCTATCCTGGGCAAACATCTGGAAAACATCCATGCAAGAATCCGTGTAGAGGCGATCCGCCCAGGGATGAGGCAGAGCAAGAGCAGAGCAGGCATAGCCTGCTCCTGGCCAGTTCCGCTCCTGGGGCTCCAGAACATCGCAAAGCACCACGAGTGAAGTGGGCCACCTGAACCTGGAGCACCAGCCAGGGTCAAAGCAAGGGTCCATCTAATAGCAGGCCAGCCATTGCAGCTCCCAGCTGTTGGGTTGCCACAGCAATGATCATAGAGCTGCAGGCGGCAGCCTAGAGCAGCTGCTGATCCACCTGCAGCTCTGTGGCAAGGAGGAGGGGTGCCCATGGGCAGACTTCAGGTGGCAGCAGGCTCTGTTTAAACCCACTGCTGCTGGAGCAGATCCAGGGGTGACCACCCTGGAGCACAAGATACAATCATGATCTCATATGAAATGCTCTAAAACCCTTTGGCTATAAATATTATATACACACTGTGTAAGACTGACTGGATTATATGGAAAATATCCAACTCAATGTTTGAAAGTCACTGATGGGGAAGAAGATATGTCAATCTTTAGAACAATTTTGACAAAAATTAATTATCTGCAAGGACCATTAAATATAGATAAAGAGGGTTTAAATGGGAATTTGGGTAAACATGATCTGTGGGGATTCTTTGTATCTTTAAAGCTGGTGCTACAGCTAGGTCAGAAAGGATGAAGACAATTTTGGGTAATTTCAGACGTTACGGGACCACGGTCAACCACAGTGAATCCCCTGTGGTGGCCGTCTGTCCCGTAACATCTAAAAGATTTCTGCCAGATGTTCACCACGGTGAATACCTGGCAGGAATCAAAATAACCACAATTCCGGAGGTGAGGCCAGCCAGAATCGTGGTTAGATTGACCACGATCCGGGACAGGGCTGGCAATGGCCACGCTGAACGTCTGGCTGCCTGCCCCATCCAGGAATTCAACCCCTACCACGGGACAAGATCGGGACGAGATTGGATGCAGTGGCCGGATTGGCCGCTGTGCCCGCCCATCTCCTGGAGTGCAGCTGGCCAGGGGAGCATGGGGGGGCGGGGCGGAGCTCTGCAGCTGCATGTTGCACTGTGCAGCCCCTCCCCCTCCCCGATCCCCTGTGAGAATAAGGCCGGCACGTCTAACGGACGACTGGTCTGAGTCCTGACTGGGATACAAAATGGATCCCGGTGCGTGATTCAGTGTGGCGGGCCTTCAGGCCGATAATGTCTGAAATTACCCATAGTCTACACATAAATGATCCAATGGGCAAAAGCAAAAGACTATGTGGTGTAACTGAAAAACATGTAACTTTTCCTGTGCAGAAAAGAAAAAAGTCAATGCAAGAGAGTGTCTCAGTTGAGTTGAAGAGAAGGTAAAAGGAGAAAGCAAAAGATATAGGGCCTGAGAGGTAGAGGTGTTGGGGAAGTTGTCAACATGGAAATGAAAGATTCTCCGTATAAGTATAAAGAACCAATTCCCCCTCTAAATGGCACTACTGCCACAGCCAGTACTTTGAGTAAGATTTTCTTGTCCTTCTACTCCTTTACACAGAGGAAGAAGAAAATGCCTGTAGGGATTCTCTTGTCAGCAGGTGTAAAGCTGTGTCATGAATGCTCAGAGGTAGTAGTTGAAAAGACTGACCTGCAGTCAACCAAAAGGACATGTGGTCCCTATGAAACCATAGGCAGCTGGCACAAATTAGATCAGTCCATATGCTGCTCTAACTATTATTTTCTATAGTGCTACTAGTTAGGGGTGGGACTTGGGGCAAAAACCCCGGTTTACCGGATTAATACTGGTATACTGGTAACAGGTTTTTTTAATTGATTTCATTGGGGAACTGTCCCCATTGAAATCAATGAACAAAACTCCATACCTCCCCCTTCCCCCTCCCAGGCTGCGTGGGTGGAAGGGGGGACACCCACCACCCACCCTGCCGAGCCTGGATTGAAAAAAAATAAAAAATATTCCAAAGTCCGGCTGCTAGTGTGAGCCCGCACCAGCAGGTGCTAGGAGATCCCTGAGGTGGTTTAACACCTTCCACCCCAGGGATTGCCCTACCCCCCCACCCAGATCGCCTTATTTGTTTTCCGGGTGGCGGCGGCGGCAGCAGCAGCATGGCGCGGGTCCAGGTGGCTTCAGTGCTAGTGGCTGACTTCCCTTCAGCCCATCACTAGGCCTTCCAGGAAAACAGTTCCCTGGAAGGGACCCGCGCCGTGTTGCTGCCGCTGCTGCCCGGAGGACAGGTTTGGCGATCTGGGTGGGGGGGTAGAGTGATCCCTGGGGTGGGGGGTGTTAAACCACCCCCCACCCCAGGGTTCACCCTTTCTGCTGCTGGTGCAGGTTCTGGGTCACTGCCACTGGCGCAGCAGCGGCCTGGAGCCCACACTAGCAGCTGGACTTCAGGTTAAATTTTTTTTAAAAAAAATCCAGGCTGGGCAGGGTGGGTGGGGGTGTCTCCCCTTCCACCCGCACAGCCTGGGAGGGGGAGGGAAAGTGGTTTTTAACTTTTGGGCTTGTTTTTTTTTTACACTGCGGCCATTGATTTCAATGGCCGCAATGTAAAAAAAATCCCGTACAAGAACCGGCACCGGTGCAGGGAATTATCGGATCTATCCGGTATCCCCGATACTGCGAAATACCAGCAGTATCGGATACTGGGAGATCCAAACTTCCCACCCCTACTAGGCATACACAGCACCTTACAGTCACATATTTTGGAAACAGGTCCCTGCCCAGTAGGCTTACAATCTAAGATGGACAAGGGTGTGGGGAACACAGGGGAAGACACACACAAACACATTCCCATTTTTTACAGATGGGAAACTGAGGCTGAGGCTTGCCCAAGGCCACCCAGTGAGTTCATGGCTAGATCAAGATTTGAACCCCGGCTTACCAGGACTAAGCTCAGCACCGCATCCACTACACCACACTGGCTCTCAACCTGGCTGTGTCAGGGGATGTAGAAAAGTGTCTTCTCATTTTGAAATACACCTTTCTCTTGGGATGCCTTGGTAGCCAGCCTCTGCCAGCTGAAATCCCATCCTCCTCTTCATTAGGTTCTCACAGCTTGGCAGGGAAGCACTGAAGCAATTTCAAAAGTTTACATTCAAGAATTGCAGGTCATGGGTCAGGGCACACATTTTGTACTTAAATATAGGTTTTCTTCTCACTACGGTTACCCTTGAGGGTCACATACTGGATATCCGTGATTTAAACAGCCTCAAAAAATGGTGGGTGTCTTTAGACATAACATCAATGGGTGTCTGAATGTATGTTTTGACTTTGATTTGAACACCGGTTTGGCCCTGTGGTCACCATGTGGTGCTGATTAGACACACAGCCCACCTTGGGGCAAATTGGTGTTTTTCTGTCCACCCGATCTCAGCATGCAAGCGCTATCGCCTTGTTCCCCATGTTGTACCTGCTAACATGCCATGCAATATCATTAAACACAGAGTTGGCCATGTGTTCAGTCGGAACGCGCAAATAGTCCTTGGGATGCAATGGTGTTCACATTGTGTGTTCAATGGGTGGCCAAATTAGTGTTGAGATTGTTATGGTGCTTGGCCAAACGCGTGCTTAGGGGGTTTGACACCCAACCTTTGTTATGTCTAAAGACACCCAATGTAAGAGAAGGAGGCAAAAGTCTGGTTGCTTTCTACCTAACTGTCTTCCAGAATTTTAAATGTCAACAGTCATTGCTGCATACAAATGGCTTTTTTAAACAGTTGTTTTCTTAAGAATGTAGATCAGTAGAAAGTTTAGAAGCCCAATCATTTTATTATCTTTACAAAGTTTGATACATAATTTCCTGCACAGCAAAAAGAATTAGCTCCTCTTTCCTTTTAAAAAAAAGTATATTAAAAATCCCCCCAAAATGTATGATGTTTTACAGATACTTTGACGCTGTCAAGAGAATTCAGCAATTTAAGAACAGAAGGTAACATTTAAGCATTTAATTTAGAGGTGTGGAAGTTTTTTCATTATTATTATTTGCTGTCAACACACTGATTTAGGGAAGACTGGAGTGACATTTTTCATCTCTTATACCAATATTGCTTCATCTGCATCTGACACCTGTCCCTGCCATTAGACGATAGATTTCAACATTTTAATGTTGTTGTTTTTCCCCTGATATGTTTCCCAAAGTTTACCTGCAGTGGCTAAGCAAAGCCAAAACATAGACAGATTCTCATGGAATTGAAGAAAAACAAGAATGAGGAGTAAATAGGTTACCATGTAATAGCCACACTTAAATGCAAACTAGAATGCAGCATTAAAATGCCCCCAAATTATAATGTTCCTTGTGATCTGATCTATTCTGGATAGAGGGTACATCATTTTGAATTTGAACAATAAAGCTTCTGAGGATTTGACATTTGAAAGATCCAGCTGTCTGTCACCCACTGATGGGTTTACTAACAGCAGGGCTGGCCTTAGTGAAAGTGGGGCCCCGGGTGGGGAAAGAATGTGGGCCCCCCACTAACTTAAGCCACCACTGGCAGCAAAGTCACTGCCGGCTGCCAGGCCTAGGGACGCTCCCCAGCTCAGGGGGGCACTCCCCGACGAGCTCGGGGTGTTCAGGGTTGGGTGGAGGGGCACTCCCCTCCCCCCATCCCCAAGCCCGAGCGGCCGTTCGGATCACTTACCTGATCCGCTGTTGCCACTCTCATGCTATCCGTTGCCACTCCTCTTTCCGGGCCTGGGCTGCTGCCGCCAACTCCAGTCTGAGACCGGAGGCGGCCTGGGCCCCAACCAGGCTATGGAGGGGGCAAGCGGCACGAGGGAGAGGTGGGGCCTCTGCTTCTCCCTCACTTCTGCCGGAAGTGAGGGAGAAGGGAGGGGCCCCACCACTCCCTCACGTCATGATGCTGGTTGGCCGGGCCCCCTCTGCTGCCTGACTCAGTCTGTTACAGACTGAGCCAGGCAGCCAAGGGGGCAATTTCAGCCAGGGAAAATTAGGGGGAGGCAGGGCCTTTGCCTCCCTCGTTTTCATTTCCCCTGCCTGACTGTGACAAGCAGTGGAGGGGGGGGCACAGAGTGTGGGAGAGGCGAGGCCCCCCTCCGCTGCCTGCTGGACACGCGATACCTTGCCGCGAGTTCAGGCTGGGAGCTGGGCACGGGTCCCCCTCAGGAGCGGGGCCCTGGGTGGCCGCCCCTAACCGCCCTGTGGTAAGGCCGGCCCTGACTAACAGTAAATAACAAAACTACAGAAAGAGAAAGAATCAATACTAAAACATGGAGAAAACACAATATTTCTTTGAATATACACTTGAATGTACAGTAAAACCAATAGGATACAATGAGAGACAGATAGGCAAGTCATTAAAAGAGAGACCCTCTTTGCACCAGGTTACATACAAGTATGTGAATAGATTAGCAGAGCTGCAGCTCTTGGGAATGAGACACGATTCCTCATGCTTTTCCCACCCAGATAGGGGAGGCGTATAATCTCTCTGAATGGCTCAACAAATATCTGTCACAAGTGGTTTGTTTATAGTTGATTTTCCCCCTGCGAGTCAGACAAGATGGCCTCTTTCACCCCTATTATTCTAAGGGCTCATTGACACAATGCTCTTCTAGGGTGTTAACATATCAGTGATCTCTCCATGCCCCCTCCCCCCAAAGCCACCACCCATAGGCTCCATGCAGGATCACAACGAATGGGTATGCATTCGTTCTTGTATGGTCCATGCATGCTCCCCCCCACACCATAAAATTGTGGTTGCTCATTGGATGACCTAAGCTGCTGGCTGCAACTGTATGGTGCTGAATGCAGGCAGAGGTGGCCATGCACCCAGCAGATAGGGGCAGCTGCAGGGGCACCTCATGCCCCTTCTCCCAACACATAGGAGGTGGTCACAAAGCAGTGCTTCCCCCCCCTTTCCTCGCACAGCGTCATCTCATCAGTCTTCCCTGGGATGATGTCATGAGTAGTGGGCCTGGGGCGAACATCTGGAGGCTGCCTAACAGAAGAAAGGGTGAATATGGAATTAATGAGCGGAAAGTGGGGTAACATCTCATCTGTTTACACCCTTAGTGTGGACAGTGGATTAAACCCATGCTGTGAGTGTTGTGTGAAGTTCTTACATCTTCCTGTGCTCCTTAACGTTAATTATTGCTTGATCTCTGCCTCCGGATTCAAAGGTTTGTTTTGCAAGGATGCAACTCTCTCTTGTAGCAATGCTGTGGTGTGTTTTTATTAACCTGGAATAGGTCTCATTTCCTGTTTGTCATTTCCTATGTCTGAGTGATCACAGAGGTATGGCCAGAAAGTTCTGGAGTGGGAATGTTCTCCTCCATTCCATGCTACTTCTAAAACATTTCACATGGGGGATATAATAAGAGCATTCCTGGTGAAATATCCCTGGCATTTCAGGAAATACTACAGTGGAGGGAAGAGTTAGTGAAATATAGGAGAATTTCCTGCTGTGTTATACAGCAGTTGTGTGCTGCACACACAGCAGTTGTATGAATGCATATTTCTCAAGTGTCCCAGGGTGATTTTAGATGTTATGCGGTCCCAATTCACCACAGTGGATTCCCAGTGGTGGCAAGCTGGACAACCACCCCCTATGGTCAAGGAAAGGCCCGAACAGATGTGACGGGAGCAGGACCATGGCAGGGAATTGGGCACACAGACCATGGCCCGGGGTGGTGGACATGACACCAATTCCTGGCCGTGGTCAAAACACCCAGAAGGCACTGGGGAGGGGCAGGAGGCAGACATGGCCACCAGAAGGCAAACGAAGCCAAAAGTGCCCACAGGGAATGCCCACACAAGGGAAATGGGAAGGGAGGGGGCAGAGGGAGAAGAGCCACTGAGGCGGCACACACAACAGCCACAGAGAAAACGAGGTCACAGTGGAACACACAGCACAAAAACACACCCGGGTGCACACACACCCAGATGGGAAAGGAAGGGAAGGGGGGACACAGCGGGACAGACAAAACACAAGGCACAACAGGCACAGGAGGGGGGACAGGGAAGGGGGGAAATGGCCCAGGGGCTGGCCAGGACATGGGGAACAGCATCCAGCAACCCCACAGCAGTGAAGCCGGCACGGGCACCCCCAGAGCCACACAGGCAGTCCCGGAATGGGGGGTCCCCGCATGGTCAGATCACAGTTACAGGGGGAGACCACACGTAACAAGGGGCGGCCTGGGAATGGTCCAGGAGGCACCCAGGAAGCTCAAGCGCCGGCAAGGGTGTGATGGAGGGGATGCAGAAGAGCTGGAGCTGTGCAGCCAGCGCAAATACACACCCAAAAAACCCCCCATGGGAGGAAGCCAGGAGGCGCAGTCCAGGGCCTAAGAATCCCGCAGTCAGAGTCACCAAAGGGGGGGGCAGGCACAGGAGGGATCGCGGGCAGTTGAGAAAGGTCTGCAGCACCCTGGGGAGCTGAGAGGCAGCTCAGGGATCAGGACCCAGCCCCTGGAGTAGGCAGCCATGGAGGGGAACACCGGTTGCAGAGGTGGAAAGGGGGAGCCCTCGGAGGAGGCCCGGAGCCACAGGCAGGGGCAGCGGAACTCCGGGAAGCAGGCAGCACAACAGTGAGGCTGGGACATCATGGAGGGAATGGGCAGTGGCCCATGGCTGTAGGGCGGAGCCGGGAGCCCACAGCGGTGCCAGCCACCAGGGCTCACAAGGCACAGGGGGCCTCACAACCAACTGCAGGGGGCCACGAATGGGCCCAGGTAGCCCACCAGGTGAACAAAGTGCAGTCACTGAAGCATACCCTGACAGTATCCCAGTGCTGCCATGTGGTGGGCGACCAGGTAGTATGCCTCAAACGGATCCTGCACGGCAAGCCCCACCTGCACATTGGAATGGGCCCACACACCAGCCAGCACTGCCAGCTCTTCCCCGGTGGTCTCTGACAAGCTATAGTCAGCAACTGGGGGCCACGGAAGGTGACCGTGCTCCAACAGCTGGTGATACGCTGCCCCACGGGAATTCTGGTACCCACGGGCCCCGTGAACACAGCCAAAGAAGGACACCGCCAGGGCTGGGCCCCCCTCATTCAGACAGGCCGTGTAGGTGGACAGGCTGCACACAGAGAGGGCAGACATGGTCTCTGCCGCCGACCACCCCACATGCGCGCACCTCATCTCCGGTATGCAGCCATCGGGAAAGGGACGCAGGTCCAGCGTCTCGGTGTGCAGCCGGAAATCCCAGTCACTTGCCTCATAACAAAAGTAGCAAAGGCCAGAGCTCAGACTTGCATAGGCACCTGACAAGCTGTCCTGGCAGCTCAGCAGCAATTGCACAGTCGAGGAATGCCACAGGTCACACAGGGCCATGGTCTCGTGGAAGGTCCAGCTATGGGGGGCGCCAGGGGTGCTGGGGCCCGTGAGTGCCGGGGAAGCCCTGCCAGCCATGCTCCAGCATGTGCCTGATACTAAATGTAAGGCAAGAGGGGCCCCACAATCCCTGGAGGGACGGGAGGGGAAGCAGGGGAGCTCCAAGGCCAAGCGATAAGGCCACAGGCTGCAACATTGCCCGGTTAATGAGCGAGGCGTGAGGTCCACACCCTGCACAACTTCTGGCACCGAGCACACAGACAGGACAGCCTACATACAGCTATGGGCAGCGAGGACAACAGGTTGCAAAAACACAGAGAAGTGGGAGGTGATGACTAGGGTTGATGCGGCAGCAGCTTTTACCACGCTGCGATTCCATTCTGCCATTTCGGAATTGCCCGTGCTATTTCCACCAGCATTCTGCAAATTCGGAAACTATCGGGAAAATTGCAGAATTGTTGGAAACTGTCAGAAAACCACCATTCCGCTATTTTGTGGCACTGGCGGAATGGTGGAAGTAGCAAAAATGTCATGTTTCCACTATTTGCGAATGAAATTAGTGGCACTGAAGAAGTAGCTGAATGAAACTAGCGGAATGGAAGCCTCTATCATGCCGTTCTACTAATTGCAGAATCGCTGTTTCCGGCGGAAATAGCTACCACTGCGACTTTCCGCTACAGCCCTAGCTTGGGCGCAGGCTGGACCATGCACCAGGCCCCATGCAGGGACTGCAGGTGTGCCTAATGGACCACCTCCAGCAGCCCCGCTCCTGTTGCCCTGTGGGAGCCGGCCCAGCTGGGGGGGGAAGAGGTGAATTGGGGCCCCGCGACCGGTAGGCAGGTCACAAACAGGGGGTGAGGTGACCCCTGCCCCAGCCTATAATGGGTGCAGCCCCACCCGGAGCACCATTCGCCATGGATCTGGGGCACTTGGGCACTTGTGGGATGGACCTAGCGGTCTGCGCTGAGTGGTACCACTCGCACACGGACCTTCTGCGCATCCAGACCGCAGAGGTGCAACTGACCGCCCAGCTATGAGTTAGCATGGCGTGGAGCGCTGCTACAGCCACTGGACAGACGTTCAGGTCCCTTTGGCCCAGCTGCGGGGTTGAGTGTGGTTCACTGTGATCTCGTAATGTCTGAAAATACCCCCAGATGTTCCAGGATATCCCTGATTTTACACCTCTTCTGTTATATGTCTTGCAGAACCAAAAAAATGTTGCAAAGTCCTGCATTAGAAAGGGAGAGTGTGGGAGAGCAATTTGCAAACCACCAATGGTGACAATGAGTTGGATTCTCCAGCCTGAAAGTGCCAAGAAAGTTTCTCCCCACAGGATCAAAGAAACCTCTCCCATGCTGTAGATTAGGGACTTTCTATTGTTCTCTACTTAAGCTATAATTTCTAATTGTTTCTCTTGAAAAAATCAGCAGGTCAGGCTTCAGACCTGGGTCCTGTCAGGGGCTGATGTGATTCCTTTAATTAAGTTTCCTTTTAAAAACAATAACAAAATTTCAGACTAGTTTCTCCATTAGGTTTATTTCTCACAGGAGAAGAAATGGCTGAAGTGGGGGGAAAGCTTTACTGGCAGAAGGAGGGTTGTGTAAACACTCAGTAAAGCTCTCTTGGCATGGAGATGTAGAGGCCATCAGGCCAAGTGTTAAGAGAAGGGTTGGGATAGAACTTGGTCGCAAAGACGGTGGTACAAGAGTTTGCCTGGCTTATGAAAGAGGTAATTATTTGGATATGAGCGCCCTGAACTTTTAAAGATTTTTTTTTCCAGTCCAGCCTCATACTTAAGCAATGGACTACTTTGAATTTGCATATATGCAAAATTATGCAAATTATGCCCCACATTTTGAAAGTCACTGTTCTTTATTTCTGAGTTCAGGCGTTGAAATGTAACATAAATCAGGTGGCAAGTGCCCCCAGCACGTGTTTGTCCATGTGTTTGTTCATTGTGTGAAAGAAGCATAATAATTTGAACATCTTCTCAACCATATGTGAACACATTTGAACTGCAATGTCAATTCATGTGTTGTTCGCGAACACATCAGGAGCATTATGTTTAAAGATGTTGAGTGGTGTTTTTGCATCAACTTCCGGTTATCAGAACAATAGAGTACTGTGTTTTCTGGAGGAGACTTAGGTCTGCTCTGGCTGTCTCCCTTCCTGTCCATCTCTATCATCATTTATTGAAGTACAGGAATTATTTCCCTCAAAGGCAACAACATAAATAAAGGTGCTAATTGAAAAGGAATTGTAAGCTCAGTTTTTAATTTGATTACTATGAAAGCACTCCTGAAATTACATCCCACTGCAATTCTGTTTGCATTTCCGTCATCAGAGCAACAATCTCTACAGACAATATTAGCACCTAATCCACAATACAAAGCACAGAAGAAAGTGCTTTCACAGCTGCTTAGAAATCCCATCCGTCAGAGGCTGTCCCTGCATTCTGAGGGAAAGTAGGAACACTCATTGCCTCCATAGTTAGGTGCATTTCTAAACATGAAGCATATTTGAACATGGGGCTTAGATCACCAACGATCGTCTGGTGGCAAATCTAAACGTCTCTATTCCATTCTTGTCCTCCTGGATCTCTCTGCTGCCTTCAATACTGTTGACCACTCACTCTTGCTGGATTCCCTTCACTCCCTTGGCTTTTGTGGCTCTGTCCATAACTGGTTCTCCTCCTACCTCTCTGACTACTCCTTTAATGTGTCTCTCTCCAACTCCACCTCCTCCTCCTCCTTCCCCCTCTCAGTTGGTGTTCCTCAAGGCTCTGTTCTTGGCCCTCTCCTCTTCTCGATCTATACCTCATCCTTAGGCAAACTCATTGCCTCCCATG
>QEPC01002614.1:69725-80619 GCA_003113815.1 Sphenodon punctatus | reverse complement strand
TTTTTTTAGCTGCCTTAATACACCGTTGACCATAAAGGAAAAAGAAACGCTGTATGGCCAAAGATTCCATCTTCACCTTCTGCTTTACTGCCAAGATATGTGTTGGCAATTAAAACTAAAAATAATATTTATACATGCGGACCTGGTCTAACCTATGCCCCTGCATGGACCAAGTGTATCTGATAAATCATCTAGCAAAAACTAAAATTTTTGTTTTATCATAATTTATTTTCAGATTCTTTTCCTCACCTCTTACCCCAAAATCCCTCAGTGACCTATCGAGCCCCAATTTACTAAGTGAAAGCAAGACATAGATAGATATTTATTTGTAGCACAGTCATAGACCATGGCATAAAATAAACATGAAACATAACAAGCTCCAAAGAGCCCAACATAAGAACATACATTCACCAATATAAATAAAACAATATGACAATACTAGTCACGAAGCTGAAGATAGGCATATAACGCACCTAGGACTCAACCGTTCACAAGAAGCTTATACCTATCTCCCCCCTTGCCAAAAAAGGGGAAAGTAAAAACTTCAACCCCTGCAAATACAGTAATCTAAGACACATGGTGCTAATGGGTAGTTCTAGCATTGACCATGCTTACAGTCAAGAAAATTCTTCTCTCTATGGAAGGCTTGTAACAGGAAGGTGACAGTATGGGTAATCACCTGCATCTCAGGACTCCCTAATAATAAAGTCAGGAGGGTTAACTCTGATCTACCCAGGAATTATTTAAGTAGATGTTCCAGGAGTTCTGTTCTAAGTGAGTCATATAGGTGACAATATAAAATAATGTGTCCAATCATCTCAGCAAGAAGATTGTCAAAGGGGCAAAGATGCTCCACAAACGGAATACCCTGGAAGTGCCCCTCCAAGACCTGTGAGGGGAAAGCATTCATACGGGCTCGGAAGAAGAGATGTTTAGCTCTAATGGAGATCAGGGCTACCAGATATTAAGCCATCTGCACTGGATTAGGAATCCAAGCAGAGTACATCTCCAAATGGGGGGAAGCGACAATTCTGCTTAAAACATTTTGTCTCTCAATATCCCTCATTCTGAGTAGAACCTCCTTAGTGACTGTATCAGGTAGTTTATGTAGGAGGTAACTCTTAGAGAAGCCCATTTAGGACATATACAGGTCCATACCGGCAGTCCAAGGGTTGACAAAGGT
The DNA here is from genome assembly GCA_003113815.1 of Sphenodon punctatus. Lineage (NCBI taxonomy): Eukaryota > Metazoa > Chordata > Lepidosauria > Sphenodontia > Sphenodontidae > Sphenodon > Sphenodon punctatus. The sequence goes on along the minus strand of QEPC01002614.1, from coordinate 79,436 downwards.
GTCTTCTTCGACCTGTTTAAGAAGCCTAGAGCAGTGGTTCAGCAGCAGTTTGTACCAGAATTTGGCAGCCAATTCCCTAGTCGATAGGGACTAAGATCTTTGCCCCATCTCAGACCTGACAACCACTGCTGGGACAGTTTTTGGGTCTCCCATCAATTTCATCAGGAATTTCGATTGAATCGTATTGACCCTATGGGCCAAAGTTCTACCCCATACTAAAGCTGTGCTTTAACCTTGGCATTAAAGACTTGGACTGCCAGTTCTATGGCTCTGTGTCCCTGGCACCTAAATAAGACTTGGATGGCTTGGGAAGAACCCTTGGTAATCGATAAGGCTCTAGTGACATGTTCCCCCCATCTGCCAGATTTATGAAACAAGAGGCCCAGATAACGGAAAACAGGGACCTGTTCAATAGGATGCCCTTCTATATTCAAAGGATGGATTCGCTGTGTATTTGAGAAAACCATGATTTTAGATTTACCATAGTTAATCTCTAACTTATGGGCGGCACAAAAGGTGGCAAAGGCCTTCAGCTGCCTGATAAGCCCTACCCTGGTCAGCGATAGAAGGGCCACATCGTCCACATAGGCAAGGCAGCCTACAGACCTAAAAGAAAGCCTGGGGGGAAAAAACTTGGGGTCTGCCATCAAAGGGAATACTTCATTAATATATAGGTTAAATAAGATGGGAGCGAGAACACAGCCCTGTCTAACCCCCTTAGATACATTTATAGGCGGAGTAATATGCCCATTCGAATCAATCCTCACTAACAAAAAGGAGTCGGAATGGAGGGAGCAGATGAGACTGGCCAGCCTTTTATCTATGGACGAGTGCCATAGTATACTCCACAAGATGTCTCTGTTGACTGAATCAAATGCGGCCTTCAAATCCAGGAAGGCCATATAAAAGGATCCGTTTAAGGCTCTGTATTTAGTCATTAGATGGAACAAGACATAACATTGTTCTATAGTCGACCGACCCTTCTGGAAGCCAGCCTGCTCCCTAGCTAGAATACTATTCTCACGTATCCACTCCAAGAGTTTACCCAGGAGAAGTTTAGCATAAAACTTTCCCACCACTGGTATCAAGCTTATAGGTCTGTAATTTGCAGGGCTAGATCTAAGCCCTTTCTTAAATATTGGGATGACCAGTGCCTTAGACCAACCCGTAGGAATTCTGCCTGATTTATTTATGGCAGTGAACAAGGCTGCAAGAAGCAGCACCCACCAGTCCCTGCAGGATTTAATAAAATCAATATGAATGGAATCTAAGCCCGAGGTTTTATGGCTTTTAAAGGAATCGACGAATTCTTCCACCACTATCTCCGATACTGGATGACAGTCAGGAAGCTCATCCAGTCCTGAAAGCCAATTTTCCTGGGGCTGAGAATCATTGCCACCAAACAGCTTCTCAAAATGATCCATCCATGAACCAGGTGGAACTGGAAGAATTGAGCCCCTCACCTCTCTACTAAGGGAGCCCTTAATTAATTGCCAGAATTTCCTAGTATCCTTTAGTTCCGATGCTCGCAGTATCCCAGACCATCTGGCCTCCAGGTAATCCCTCTTCTTAAGCTTGCCCAATTTTTTATATTCCAATTTCACACTCTCATATTCAGGAGGCAGCCTATTCAAGGAACCCTTCCTGTAGTCTGTATCATCAGCATACAAAAGCATAAAAACTTTCTTAGCACCAACACGTTGTGGGTAATATTTTCCCACATCTCTATGTTCAGTAATAAGGGTATTAACATAAATATTAAATAGTATTGGTGCCAATAAACATCCCTGATGTGTGTTAAGTTGCAGGGGTCAAAGGTTGCCAGCCTAAGCCCCGTGAAGGGAAGATTACCCAAAATTCCTGTATTGTATAGTTTTGTTTGATGCTGCCAAAGTTGCAGGGGTTAAGGGTCACCAGCCCAAGCTCCAAGAAGGGCAAGGTCTACTTAAAAAGCCTGCATTGCACAGCTTGTTTTAGTGTCTTTATGGTGGTTGGGGAAGGATTTGGAGGAAGGAGCTAGTGCGGCGACGGAATAGAGGTGTGGATAGACCCGACGAGGAACCCAGCGGCAGTGGAGGCGGTAGTAGTGGCGGTGATAGTGGAAAAGTACACCTGATCCCTGGAACGATCTGCTGCTGGTAGCTATGTCTCAAACAAATAAGATGGAACTACGCTCTTGAGCAATTCCCCTCCTTGACACCCTTTCCTCAATTCCCTTAAAATTAAATATGAACAAAATAACACAGGCAGTTAGAAGAGAGAAACTCCCCTTGATTCAGGCCAAACTTACACAGTTTTTTATACAGGCAGGTCCAGATGGAACAAAAGAGATAAGTTCTTTAGAATCATCCCCCACCCCAGAGACATTAGAGTCGCAAGAAATAGCAAAGGAGAATTACCCTATTGAGGTACAAATGATGAAGATTGACTATGTCCTAAAGTCTCTGGCAAATGATATAGATGTCCATATGAGACAACAGGAGGCAAAATGTCATAGTTTGGAAATGAAAATGCAGGGAATGCTTGATCTGATTTCAAATATGAAAATTTTAGTGGGAGGTCTATGGCTAGAATTCTCAAATGCACTAAGAGACTGTTCAGTTGCGAAGCTCCATAAGGAGACCCAGACAGAGGACTTGGAATTCTCTAAATTATCTTATCCAACCATAGCATCCTGTAAAACATCAGAGCAACTCATTGCCTTATCCCTACATAAAAGGAAAGATAATCCGCAGAAGCCAGAATAGTCTCAGCCACCCACTGACTCCTCCACAAAAATCAGTGGAGATTGAAAATAGGAAAGGACACCTATAATGACCTCACTATATTGTGTAGAAGGATCTTTGGATGCCAGAAAAGAGGGAGACCTTAAACATCCTGTACCTTTAAAAATGTGGCCAGATACTACAGAGGAGAAATGGGACCTAGCTTTGATATTCAATTTTAAGAAAAAGTCGTCCTTTAGTCATCTGCCAAGATGACTGTCTTTGTCCTTAGCTGATTTCAAAACCTTATTAAGAAATCATATGGATTTGGATTTTGAGATGGAAGACTTCTCTGCCCTGCATCCTTTTTGTGACAGATATGATTTTAGACAATGGGAAGTGCTTTTTTCCCACATCAGTACGGTGGAACTGATAAAGGGGAATGAAGGACTTTAAATTCCACAGGTATTTATATAAAGTGGGTGGAGAATACATTGGCCAGGACTTTATTAAATCCATCTATAGATGAGAAAAGAATCCAGGATCTCAAGAGACCAAGAAATGTACAAGATAATAGAAAGCATGCTAAAGAAAATCCAGATCCAAAAAGTACTGAGGCCTTGCCTTATGCTGATCCTTTAACTAGATAAGGCCCATTTCCAGTATTGAAGGTAATAAATATGACAGGCCAGCCTGAGGATTGACTGTTATATGACCTCCCATCATCTGAGATGAAAAGCTTCTTGTCTACAATACATACTAGTTCCTCCATAGCTGACCACCTACCAGTCATATCAGATAAAGCAAATTGACTAGATAAAGGGAACATATCCCTCCCATTGCTCCTCTTTTGGAATATCGAGGGCCTTAAGGATAAGTTAAAAGATAAAGACTGGTGTAATTTTGTGACCACCACCAGATAATCTGCTTCCAAGAGACTTGGCTAGGAAGGGATAAAGAAAATGACTTACATATGTTGGAGTGCCTGACCTTCCATAAGCCAGGTGTCCGATTAAAAAAACAGGGGCAGATACTCTGGAGGAGTTGCTATCTTAATATCTCATGAGCTGTAGGGCTCCTTTACTATCATTCCCACCCATATAGAAGGTATGATAGCAGTTCTGTGACTGGTGACAGAGGGGAAGTCAGTAGTAATCTTAAATACATAATATTCCTTCTCAATTTTCACCCTTTTATAAAAAAGAAATCTGGATCCTTTTTTGGAACAAATAGAATTTAACTATGCTAATGCTCCTTTGATTTGGTTAGGAGACTTACATGCAAGAACGGGTGCCCAAGAATCTATTCATGGGGATAGTACTCTACATGAGATAGTAGAGATCCTCTCCAGAGTGACTAAGGATTTAATTATAAATAAGGCAGGGGAGCAATTGTTAGAAATATTGGCACATCATAATTTGGTCATCTTAAATGGCTGTATTGAAACAGATCTGGCTGGCGAGTTCACATTTTTATCCTCTATGGGAACAAGTGTGATAGATCTCGCCATAGTCTCTGTTTTTGCCTTCCCCTTTTTCTTCAACCGGAATATTATCTCTAGGCCAGAGAGTGCACATGATCCACTAACAGTGAATATACAGATAAATGTTCTTCTGCAGACCCTGAGAAATTTGTTGAGGGAAAATGATAAAATCTTTCCTCATACTTGACAATTAAAATGGACAGCAGTAACTTATATGGAAATGGAAAATCTGATGCTGCAACCAAGGGTACAAGAGCTAAAAAGGAAGATCCTTGAAAGTGATAATAACAATGCACTCCTTGTAAATGATGAGGAATTAGTAGCAAAATTTGAAACAGTCTTAACTAGAATAGACTATAAAAATAAACCCAAGTTAAATCACCATATATAGGATCCGGGTTTGATAGAGACTGTAAGGAAGCAAAGAGACACCTTGGTCAATTGAGAAAAATCTGGAAAACCAATAGACAGGAGCAAACATGAAAATAATTTATTGAAGCAAGATGTGCATATAAGACACTGCTACAAGATAAAAAGCATAATCAAGATAAAATATGGGCCGATCTATAAGTAGCAGCAGCTACAAAGGATACTTCCAAATTCTGGAAGATCATAAATAGAACACAAAATAATAAGAGTCAAAGCCGTCAGGAACAAATAACTGAAGAGACCTGGGTGAGCTATTATGAAAAAGGCTTCACTAAGAATATTATTATACCAACGGATGAGGCCCTTCCTCTTTGCCTGACCAATGGCCTAGGAGAACTGGAATCTCCACCAACTTTAGCAATTATAGAAAATCAGATCTTGGACCATATTTCAGTCCAAAAAAAGGGAAAGGCACCAGGATTGGACTACATGCCACCAGAATTTTTTACAGAATTTGCCAAATGGTCGGCACCAGTCCTAGCTAAGCTTTTCACATTTATTAATAGGTATAAACAATTTCAAGAAAGCTGGGAAATCTCCATAATAGTATCTTTATACAAATGAGGGAGTAGAATGAATCCTACGTCTTATAGACCTATAAGCCTACTCCTCGTAGTGGGGAAAATATATATAAGGTATGTCCTAGAGCAACTACTGAGTTGGATAAATGGGAATAAATTAATAGTAGAGGAACAATCAGGTTTCAGACAGGGGCACTCAGTTATGAATCATTATTTTACATTAATTCATCTGATTGATAAGTACATGAGGATCAGGAGAGGACACTTGTTCCCAGCATTTATAAACTTTTCAAAAGCCTTTGACACAGTGGACAGAGTTATATTATGGAGAAAATTGGTCAATTTGGGCCTAAATAGAGATCTCTTGGACCTATTTATAAGACTCCATGAAAATAGAATAGCCAAACTAAGGTTAGACAATGAAGGTACCTTATCAAGATCCTTTCTGGTCCAATTAGGGGTGTATCAAGGCTGTTTATTGGCCCCTATATTATTTAATATATTCATAAACGATCTTGTAGCACTGATTACCAACACCGCAACAACATCTCCGAAAATACAAGAATGACCTGTGGCATGCCTGCTGTATGCAGATGATGTTCTGATTCTTTCCCAGTCAAAAAAGGGACTGCAAGACAACCTCCACAAATTACAAAACTATTGTGTGGAAAATAAAATGAAGGTTAATATAGTAAAATCACAGGTGATAGGTTTTGGTATCCACAAAGGAAATATACATGGAAGTTTGGGACGGACTACTTGCCTCAGGTTACCCAGTATGCCTGTCTGGGAATGATTATCTCATGAAATACTTCTTGGATAAGACACATTTCCAGGGCAGTGACAAAAACTACTGGTATAGTCTCTGCTATTCTCAAATTATATAGGTCAACTGAAAGATCTGTATCCCAATTAGCAATACAAGTATTTAAAGCTAAAGTTTTATCACAGCTTCTGTATTGGATAGACGTTCTTCCCATACATTTAGTTAAAAAAACTGGAAGCAGTACAAAATAAATTTATGAGAGGCTTCCTAGGGGTACCCATATGTGGGCCATTATCTATTTTACGAGCAGAGACGGGAATCCATTCAGTTCGAACATTCGCTATATTACAAACACTGAAATATTAGAATAGGACATACTGTCTTGGGGTTGAAAAAGTCCCTTATCTATGATGGCAGGATCAGGCAGCACATGAAGGAAGCCAAAAATATAGATGGTGGAATGGGATACGGTGAACACTGAGTCAGTTGGGCTTTTTGCCAGGGTTTTGTGTGACAAAAAATGTTTCATCAATGCAATTGATGCTAAAAGAAAGAATCTTAGACATATAAGCCCAAGAGGATATGGCAAACTGGAAATGATTACAATTTCTCCCTGGTATTATAAGATAAAATTATCTTTTGCAATGGAACTATACTTAAAACTTTTGACAGACTTTAGGATGAGGAGAATGGTGATACTGATCAGAATTCAACTGTTCGAGTGGCTATAAAGGAGGGAGAAAATGGACTATGCAGAAAGAATTTGTCCATGTGCCCTACAAATAGAAACTCTCGAACATATTATATATAACTATCAAATCTATGATGATCTTAGAGCCATTTGGTTATATCCCCTTTTTACAAATAATTCTATTCCGCCTGCACCATACTGTATAATTAAACTTTTGACTACAGATTCTGTTCAGATGCTTAAGGCCTTGGCTTTGTTCTTCATATTGGCCCGTCATAGCCCCCTGGCTTACCCCTAACTACTGCTACCTCCGCTCCTGCATCCGGGCTGCCGAACGCCTCTGGTNAAGGAAGATCCTTGAAAGTGATAATAACAATGCACTCCTTGTAAATGATGAGGAATTAGTAGCAAAATTTGAAACAGTCTTAACTAGAATAGACTATAAAAATAAACCCAAGTTAAATCACCATATATAGGATCCGGGTTTGATAGAGACTGTAAGGAAGCAAAGAGACACCTTGGTCAATTGAGAAAAATCTGGAAAACCAATAGACAGGAGCAAACATGAAAATAATTTATTGAAGCAAGATGTGCATATAAGACACTGCTACAAGATAAAAAGCATAATCAAGATAAAATATGGGCCGATCTATAAGTAGCAGCAGCTACAAAGGATACTTCCAAATTCTGGAAGATCATAAATAGAACACAAAATAATAAGAGTCAAAGCCGTCAGGAACAAATAACTGAAGAAACCTGGGTGAGCTATTATGAAAAAGGCTTCACTAAGAATATTATTATACCAACGGATGAGGCCCTTCCTCTTTGCCTGACCAATGGCCTAGGAGAACTGGAATCTCCACCAACTTTAGCAATTATAGAAAATCAGATCTTGGACCATATTTCAGTCCAAAAAAAGGGAAAGGCACCAGGATTGGACTACATGCCACCAGAATTTTTTACAGAATTTGCCAAATGGTGGGCACCAGTCCTAGCTAAGCTTTTCACATTTATTAATAGGTATAAACAATTTCAAGAAAGCTGGGAAATCTCCATAATAGTATCTTTATACAAATGAGGGAGTAGAATGAATCCTACGTCTTATAGACCTATAAGCCTACTCCTCGTAGTGGGGAAAATATATATAAGGTATGTCCTAGAGCAACTACTGAGTTGGATAAATGGGAATAAATTAATAGTAGAGGAACAATCAGGTTTCAGACAGGGGCACTCAGTTATGAATCATTATTTTACATTAATTCATCTGATTGATAAGTACATGAGGATCAGGAGAGGACACTTGTTCCCAGCATTTATAAACTTTTCAAAAGTCTTTGACACAGTGGACAGAGTTATATTATGGAGAAAATTGGTCAATTTGGGCCTAAATAGAGATCTCTTGGACCTATTTATAAGACTCCATGAAAATAGAATAGCCAAACTAAGGTTAGACAATGAAGGTACCTTATCAAGATCCTTTCTGGTCCAATTAGGGGTGTATCAAGGCTGTTTATTGGCCCCTATATTATTTAATATATTCATAAACGATCTTGTAGCACTGATTACCAACACCGCAACAACATCTCCGAAAATATAAGAATGACCTGTGGCATGCCTGCTGTATGCAGATGATGTTCTGATTCTTTCCCAGTCAAAAAAGGGACTGCAAGACAACCTCCATAAATTACAAAACTATTGTGTGGAAAATAAAATGAAGGTTAATATAGTAAAATCACAGGTGATAGGTTTTGGTATCCACAAAGGAAATATACATGGAAGTTTGGGACGGACTACTTGCCTCAGGTTACCCAGTATGCCTGTCTGGGAATGATTATCTCATGAAATACTTCTTGGATAAGACACATTTCCAGGGCAGTGACAAAAACTACTGGTATAGTCTCTGCTATTCTCAAATTATATAGGTCAACTGAAAGATCTGTATCCCAATTAGCAATACAAGTATTTAAAGCTAAAGTTTTATCACAGCTTCTGTATTGGATAGACGTTCTTCCCATACATTTAGTTAAAAAAACTGGAAGCAGTACAAAATAAATTTATGAGAGGCTTCCTAGGGGTACCCATATGTGGGCCATTATCTATTTTACGAGCAGAGACGGGAATCCATTCAGTTCGAACATTCGCTATATTACAAACACTGAAATATTAGAATAGGACATACTGTCTTGGGGTTGAAAAAGTCCCTTATCTATGATGGCAGGATCAGGCAGCACATGAAGGAAGCCAAAAATATAGATGGTGGAATGGGATACGGTGAACACTGAGTCAGTTGGGCTTTTTGCCAGGGTTTTGTGTGACAAAAAATGTTTCATCAATGCAATTGATGCTAAAAGAAAGAATCTTAGACATATAAGCCCAAGAGGATATGGCAAACTGGAAATGATTACAATTTCTCCCTGGTATTATAAGATAAAATTATCTTTTGCAATGGAACTATACTTAAAACTTTTGACAGACTTTAGGATGAGGAGAATGGTGATACTGATCAGAATTCAACTGTTCGAGTGGCTATAAAGGAGGGACGGATAGAGAAAATGGACTATGCAGAAAGAATTTGTCCATGTGCCCTACAAATAGAAACTCTCGAACATATTATATATAACTATCAAATCTATGATGATCTTAGAGCCATTTGGTTATATCCCCTTTTTACAAATAATTCTATTCCGCCTGCACCATACTGTATAATTAAACTTTTGACTACAGATTCTGTTCAGATGCTTAAGGCCTTGGCTTTGTTCTTCATATTGGCCCGTCATAGCCCCCTGGCTTACCCCTAACTACTGCTACCTCCGCTCCTGCATCCGGGCTGCCGAACGCCTCTGGTGCAAATCCTGCTCCCTCCCTGACTTCCTCCACTACAAATTCTCCCTCTCCTCTCTCTCCTCGGCTATCTCCCTAGCTAAACAATGCTATTATGCCTCCAGGATCGAATCTTTCTCTCACGACCCTCACCGTCTCTTCTCTACTTCGACTCCCTTCTTAAACCACCCTGTCCTCCTGCGCCCTCTTCCCTTGCTGCTCAGGATCTTGCATCATTCTTCACCTCAAAGATTGGCAAGCTCCGTCAAGACATTGCCTCCCACCCACCTCCTCCT
>QEPC01002614.1:55504-66880 GCA_003113815.1 Sphenodon punctatus | reverse complement strand
CATGGTCATCAGCTCCGTGTGGAGCAATTTTTGATGACAGGATTGAATGTGACTTATAAGTGCTGTGCCATTCCTACTTGAGCAGGCTTGGGGATTAAATACCTTGCTTGGCTTTCTCCTACCTCTTGAAGTTTTGTCATGTACCCTAGAGGTTGGGATTTATCACAACATTATATTTATGTATTGTGTCAAAATTTGGTTGTTGCTTTGTATGTATATTTTGTTCATTTGTAAATTTGCACTTCCTGCCAGGGCAATAGCCAGTGCCTAATAAATAACTTTGAACTTTGACTAGGCACATTACTCTGGGTGATTTTGATGACATTGGACATTTTTACACACACGTTAAAGTTCCGGATGTTTCAATCTTCTGGGTTTACAAGTCCACAGGTAAGTTCCAGATTCATTTTTCACACACACACTGCCCTGAGGCAGTTCCTGGATGCATTCTTCACACAAACACTGCCCTGAGGCAGCCTAAAGTAGCCACAACTGTAAAGGTGACAGGTAGGGATGGGTGAACGCGGTTCGGAGTTTGGACCGGATTCGACCAGTTCGATCGACCAAACCGAACTTCTGAACTGAACTCAATTTTTGAACCAAACTGAATTTCCAAACTCAAGATAATATTCCATTTAGTTCAAAGGGGTTTGAATTTCTGAACTCTGTTCAGAAGTTCAGAGTTTGGACCAAACTCAAATAGTTCGGTCAACCAAACCGAACTTCTGAACCAAACTCGATTTTTGAACCGAACTGAACCAAACCGAATTTCCGAACTTGGTTCTGTTCGTCCATCCCTAGTGACAGGCCGCCATGGAAACCAAGTGACCACAGCTGCCTGGAGCAAAGCAGTTTACCAGGAGACTCTTTTACACACAAAATTTCTGGGAAAAGTTTCATGCAGAAGTTCAAAGATCCGGATGTTTAAGATCTGGATGAATGGGCATTTTTAGACACATGTTAACATTCCGGATATTTCAATCTTCCGGGTTTACAAGTCCACAAGTAAGTACACACACGTTAAAGTTCCAGATATTTCAATCTTCTGGGTTTACAAGTCCACAGGTAAGTTCCAGATTCATTTTTCACACACACACTGCCCTGAGGCAGTTCCTGGATGCATTCTTCACAAAAACACTGCCCTGAGGCAGCCTAAATTAGCCGAAACTGTAAACGTGACAGGCTGCCTTGGAAACCAAGTGACCACTGCTGCCTGGAGCAAAGCAGTTTACCAGGAGAACTTTTTACACACAAACGTTCTGAGAGAAGTTTCATGCAGAAGTTCAAAGATCCGGATGGTTAAGATTTGGATGAGTGATTTAGACACACAGAAAGTTCTGGACGTTACAGCAAACATCCAGGAGAAATGTGTGTCTAAAAACATCCAGTGAGATGATTACATGAACAACTGTGAAGTTGTCGCACCAAAATACCACTGCCCTATTTGTAAAGGCCTCAGCCCACAAGTGCACTGTCAGTACTATGGGGGAGAACTCAAGGAATGTTAGGTCCTGAGTGACCCCTTGTTCAGTCCATTCATCTGTCCATGGTTTAACACACCATCTGCCTCTGAAATAAATACCAAAACTGGCAGCACCCGCAGAGTCAGATTGGACTTGTAGTTCCACGTCCAGGAGGAGAGCCTGCCGCCAAAAGCTGACTCGGTTGTAGTTATCTATAAAACAGTACCATCCCTAGGTCTTCCCTCATCTCCTTAGTAACCCTAATGTGGTAATGTGGAGGCAGATCACCGGAAGTCTTGGCGTATGACCATGACAAAAAGACCCGGCATGGTGAGACCACTCTGCAGGCTAAGTTTAAGGATCCCAATAGCGATGGCAGTTTTATCATGATCTTTTTGGCAGACAGGGCCACAATCAAGGGCTCCTGCAGGGAAATGAGTTTGTCCCCGAGTAGGCAGGACAAACCCCAGACCATTTCCATTTCTATCTCCAAAAAGGTGAGTTGGGTCATTGGGTCCACCATCTTGTCTGATGCAAGGGGGAAGCCCACTTTGTGCACCAGTTTCTGGAATGAGCACAGTAAATTCTGAGCAGCAGCTGAGCCCGCCCTACCAAGGAACAAAAAATCATCCATATAGTGGAATATGTATTGTGAGTGAGTTTTGTGCTTCACCAGCAATTCGAGTAATGAGCTGAATTTTTTGAAGGCAGCATGGGATATAGAACATCATTGGCATGGCCTTGTCATAAAAGAATTCCCCTTGGAACTGAAAACCAAATATTTATTTATATTTCTTTATTTCTTTATATTTATTGGCCACCCCCTCATGCCTACGGCATCCCGGGGNAAAACAACAATATAAATAATTTAAAACTACGCCCCCCAACATTCCCCCTCCCTACACTACCCTCCCACCCTCCCCTCCGAAGGTCTGGGCGAACAGCCAGGTCTTACAGGCTCGGCAAAAAGCCATCAGACCCAGGGCCAGTGATCTTCCTCAAGGAGGGAGTTGCAAAGCTGCGGCCTGGCCACCGAGAATGCCCTCTCCATCGTGGCCCCCCGTTTAACACGGGGAACCTCCAGGAAAGCACCCCCGGCAGACTGCAGGGGCCGCCCTCGGGCATGGAAGGCGAGGCGGTCCCCAAGGCATGAGGGGCCCAGATCGTATAGGACTTTATAGACCAACACCAGCACCCTGAACCTGGCTCGGTATGCTATAGGCAGCCAGTGCAGAGCACGGAGCACAGGTGTAATATGCTCCCGTTGCCTCGTCCTTGTAAGGAGACGGGCCACTGCATTCTGCACCAGCTGCAGTCTTTGAACCAGAATCAAGGGAAGCCCCAAGTAGAACACGTTGCAGTAGTCTAGCCTTGAGGTGATGAAGGCATGAATAAGAGTGGCCAGGTCGGGCCCCGGAGATGTATGGGCGCAGCCTCTGTACCAGATACAGCTGGTGAAAGGCAGCTTTAGCCACCGCCTCCATCTGCCAATCCAGATGGTGGCCCGGATCCAAAACAACCCCCAGACTCAAAACCTGTTGGGCTATGGGAGGGCAGCCCCCCACCACCAGAGGGGTCAGCACCTCCCTCACCCTATCCACCACCATCACCTCCGTCTTATCAGGATTGAGCTTCAGTCTGCTCTGCCGCATCCAATCTGCCACAGCCTCCAAACATTGGGAAAGTAATGAGACAGCAGGACCTGGGTTAGTCGAAAACAAGAGGTACAGCTGAGTATCATCAGCATATTGGTGATATCGCACCTCGAACCCTCTCATGATCTCCCCCAGGGGTTGCATATACACATTAAACAAAAGCGGAGACATAATTGAACCCTGTGGAATGCCACAGGTCAAGGCCCGGGGGCTCGAAGTCATTCGGATGGACAGGCAACAGGTGAAATGCTGACTTTATGTTGCATTTTACTAGTAACACACCGGGGCCACACTCTTTGGTCAGTTCCACTACCAGGTCAAAGGACTCATATCGTATACAGCAGAGCTCCTCAGGTATGGCGTCATTGACTGATTGTCTTTTTGGGTACGACAGGTGATGGATGAGTCTGAACTCTCCAGGAGTTTTTTTGGGGATGATTCCTAGCAGTAATACATGATATATTTTCAATAGAGGGGCAGGGAAAAGGGCTAGCTATCCGGCCCTCTGTGATTTCTTTCTGGATCTTAGCCTGTACCAGAAGTTCCCTGCCCACCACAGATTTCAATTTTTTAACCCCTTGTCTTAACACAACACCTCAATCTGGTATCCTAAAGCCTGTTGCAAAACCTGAAACCACAGAATTCACCACCTCCCTGTCAGGTCAGTCACGAAGCACTTTTGCCTGAGCTTCATGGTGTACTGGCATTGGGGCCGTTGCCTGGGTTCCCTCCCCAGCCACTTTGAGGAGGGTGACCTGGTTGCTTGCTCTTGCTTCCAGATTGATGAACTTTGGTGCAGTGGACCACCACATGGTTACCTGCACAGTGGAATCAGGAATGCCAGAATGGGCATTGTGAATGGGTGCAGTTCCCTGCAATGTTGAATTCCCAACAGGTGGTGGCCCTGGGTGTGACATGGTGCCCATCTGCCCAAAAGGTGTCATTCATGGGATCCACTCCCCCTTTTATTAGTGTATGCTCGCTGTTGGCTCTGGGGGCATTGTAGGCATTGTTGATGCACTCCAACCATAGGTCGGGTGCATAAACATCTTATCTGAGGCCCAGTGTTATGGCTACTCTCTTCCAAAAAGCCTCGTCATAACATAGCCATGCTCCCAGATGTCCAGTGTCAAAGGCCCGAAAAACAATGTCTTGGTATTTGACCAGTTCAGAGGCCCATCCAGGAAATATTTGTAGCATAACTCCCATCAGGATAGAGTATGCTACTGACCAATTTGACCAGTTACGGTCTGCTTTGGGTCTTTTGAATTTCTCTTTTTCCTTACTGTCTTCCTTAACATTGGGGTCTGGTATAGGATCTCTAAACAGGAGGGCGAAGACATCTATGTATTCACCTCTCCATATCTTGTTGCAGGTAGATTGGAGGTGCACACCCATAGGGGCCAACACCTCAGTGTAGTTGCCCGCTGACAGTGGAGGCTCTACTCTACTGTCTGTGACAAGGCACCAAGGAGAAAACCACCTCCTAGCAGAGTTTCAGACCCTGGCAGCCTGCAAGTCACTTAGGGAGTGGGCGGTGGGAGTGTATACTCCGTACCTTTGCTCATGTGGTGGCTGCAGGATTGGCTGCACTGGCCATGGAACCCATGCACCATTCCACTCCAGTCTCGGGGGGGGGCAGACACAGGCTGGGCCAGTTGGCCCCGAATGCAACAGCACACCCCAAGAGCACATCCAGCCCTTACTGAGGCGGTAATTGATGGTACTCACCAGGCTGAGGGATCTCCGTTGCAGGCAAGAGCTGGTGATGCTGCTGGGCACCAAATGCCGGTGACTCCTGTGCCCCCCAGTAGTCTGGGGGCTGCTGGGGTGTCGGGGGTTATCTTGCTGCCAGGTTCTGGACTGCTTGCTCAGTCACCTCCATTCTCTGGAGGAAGGTATTCACTCTCTCCTGCCTAGAGGTAAATGGCCCATTTCTTGTTCACCTCCTATCTGGGCTCTTCTCCCTGCACAGAGAGGAATGAAGATGCCCCACCCACCCCTTCTCGGTTGAGATGGGAGATGATCAAGTGGTCCCAGCATATCTTTATCCCTCTTGTCTTTGGCCTGCCTAGGATCTGAGGAGGTCCCTGTATTGGGTCATCTCTGAGTCATGATAATGCCACCTCGCAGTTCCCCATCCTCTCTTGGAGTGACCTCAGTACTACTTTGAAAGGGTCATTAAAGGGGGTTGAACCCTCTCCCACGTTGCAGTCTGTGGCCTGCCTCCTATTTGGGGCCTCCTTGGCCTTTTTAGCCAGGTTCTTTCCATTCTTATTACCCCTCTTTTTTGGCATTGTGCCAACTATTGCAGCTAGTCAGGGATGGGCTGGTGCCACAAACAACACACCCCACTGGGTTTGTGAAAATTAGCTGGCATTGGGCCCACTGTGAGATGGGTTGTCTGTGGTCTTGTGAAGTGGGAGGTGGGGGCACGGGCATACAGGGATGCCCCTTTAACAGAGGGGCTCTCATCTCCATTTGTCCCGGCCTCCCCCCCAGCTGTGCTCTCGAACCAGGTGCCCTTCCTATATACGAAGGGGGGGGCAGGAAAGGGCTAGGGCCGTCCCTAGCAAGGGAGGAGAGTGAGGGGGGAGGTTACCTCCTCTGCTAACCGACCGGCTAGGTCCCATGGGACTGCTGGTCTAAAACGTTGGGCATTCTGTGCCCACGAAGACACGCCAGGTTACTTCTGTATGCTGCCACCACCGCCAGAGTTTCTCCAGGTGGTTTGCCTGCCACTGACGATCCTCTCGCACTGCTTCTGATCTTGTGAGCACTGGAGGGGCAGCTCGTTGCTTCTGCCTCTCTTACGCTGTTCTGTGGCCGACTGCCCCAACCTCTCTCAGACACAAAATGGTGGCCACATGTCTCATTATGCGACACCTGCCATTTCACGCCATCTGCCTTTGGTTGCCATGGCAACCATTTCATGACTGCATGCGGTCAGCAGCTTGCTCCTACCTCGAATGGGGGGCAAGGACAAAATCCCTCCTCCCACACTGCACACCAACTGCGAAGGGGGCTGTTGCTGGGAGGAGGGAGATTCTTAGCATTTATTTATCAAAATTAAGCACCATTGTTTATGATGTCATTCTGAAAATGTATATTCAAGTTTTATTTCTAGACCCGTATAACAAAAGAATTAAAAATAACTCTATTCTTTTTAATATGACAATGTAATGCCTTAAAAGTAAAAAGAAAACTATCCCAATACAACAAATTCTATTGGCATTTAGTTTTGAATGTATTAGGTGGGTTTTTAGATGTTTGAATTTTCTGTGTTTTATTGTTGTTTTAAATTGTTGTTATTTCTATGCTGTAAGCCACCCTGGGGTGCCATGGGCATGAGGGGGTGGCTAGGAAATATAAATAAATAATGTGATGTCATCTTTCTTTATATTTTATATAAGCACATGAGTATATGATCATTATCAAAAGAGCTAGATCCTACGGCTTTTGAATTCAGTGATATTACTTTCCTTGGCTTCAAAGAAGCTTAATAAAGTTCTTGGTGTTGTCAATTTGAGTGCTCTGCTGGTGTAACTACATGGACTTCAATCGAGTCACATCAGCAGAGAATTTGACCAATTTTTGTTACATAATCTGCAGTTTTAGTGCCTTATGCCACTAGCCCTTTTCTGACTTGAGAAATGCTTAATCATCACCATAGTCCCATTGGAATAAAGGGCACTACTTGCCAAAAAAGATGGCAGACATTTGATCCCCTTTCCCAGAAAATAGAACAATAGAGAATAGGTGTAAACTGCAGAAAGGTCTATTTTGGTAAAATATTACAACTTCCTAATTGTAAAAACTGTTGGGCAGGGCCAACCTTAGAATTTGTGGGGCCCAAGGGGAAGATAAAATGCAGGGCCTCTGGTGGTCACACCCCCTTGGGGGCACCCTTTGCAGGGCCCTAATGGTGGTCATGTTTGTGACCCCACTGGGAGGGAGTGTAGCCCCCACATTCTGCCCTGGTGAAAACAGGGGCCACTGCAGGGTCCTGGGAAGAGTGTGTTCTGGACTAGCAGCTGCAGAACAGCCCAAATTGCTGCTAGGCAATGGAATAGGTTGCTGAGGCAGGCTGGAGTACCTCCTTCCTTGGATGTTTTCAAAACCTGCTAGGTAAAAATCTATCAATGATGCCATAGAAGAATGTATCCTAGGGATGTGCGGACGCGGTTCGGAAGTTCAGGGTTCAGCCTGAACTTGGAATACTGCCTCTACCGGACCCGCAGCCACTGCCACTGCCAGACCCAGGGCCGGAGCCTGACCTCCCTGGGGGTGCCGGGGCTCCGGCCCTGGGTCCGGCGACAGCTGCGGTAGCCCATTCCTAATGTATCCTGCTGCCACGGAGCAAAGGGTTGGACAAAATGACACTTCAGGTCTGTCCTACCCTATAGTTCTATGATTCTATAAGCATTTGTTTGCAGGGCTGACCCCTTTATTATCAATTTATAAAACACTTTGGGTAATTACACACATGCGCTTGCCTAAATACTGCTTTTTTCATCATTTTTATTTTGTTCTGCACAAATTCTGCCTTCTTCAGAAAAACAGACAGAAGAATTCAGGGATGTTTTCTTCTCTTTCCAGAGAGGTAATTATTAAACTAAATGTTACACAAAAAATATTGACATACAGGGTGAAAAAGAGGATTTCTTAATTTGTTAAGAAAAGGAATCCAACTAAGCAAGCAACCAAAACACCAGAATCCACATAAAATTCTGCTTCTTATTCTTTTCTAATCTGCACGGTAACATACTGCACTCTAGCATCCATTTATCAGGCTTTCACTTGCTACAAACTGGAAAGAGAAAAGGCATAAATAGTAGCATATATTTGATAAGTCAAATGGACAGAGAAGTGCATGTGACTATGAAGAAGCAAAAAGAAAAATATCCCACCACACATATTTCATAAGACTAATGATACAGGAGCAGCCATCCAGCACCTGTTGCTATCCCACAGTGACTCTCTAGACTGTCAGAGAAATGGAAGTGCTATAAAGGCAATTGAGATCTATTTTCATCTACTCTGACTCCTATGAGCATTAAATTATTTTGTTTCTCATGGATCATGAACTATTTTTGCCTAATTTCTTTGAAAAATTCAGCATAACAATTTTGTACTAATAACTTTGTTGTAAAAAAACCCTCTTACTTACTATGTTTATCGTCCACCTTAACCAATCACAGGATCATTTGCACTAAAAGTCATCAGCAGAAACTTTTAGTACAAGACAAATCACAAGAACAGGAAAAATAAAAGAAAGACTGATTGATTTGTGACTCTTGATGGTTTAAGCTGATTTGACCCAGTTCATTTCTCATCATTTCTGGTCAAATTTCAACTGTGCTTTTTCTTCCCACAAGGTCAATCAAAACGCTGAATATTTATTTATTTATTTATTTATTTATTTATTTCTACACACTTATATCCCACACTCTCCTGCTCACAATGGCAGCTCGAGGCAACTTACAACAGCAATAAAATAAATAATTTTAAATGTAACACTTGTTAAAACTCATAAAATCAATAAAATACATTTTAAATGGGCGGCTCAGTCAAGAAAACTGATCCGATCTAGATGTCCCTGAAGCTGCCAAGCCACCACCCATTACTATCCCACAGACTGGTCGATAGCTGGCGGAGGCGTCAATGTCAAGCGATGGTTTCTTAAGCAGAGACCGCACCACTGCCTCCTTGAGGTGGCCCAGCACTCTGCCCTCCCTAAGGGAGGCATTGACAACCCCAGTCAGCAACGGTCCAAATCTCTCATGGCAAGCTTTAATTAGCCAGGATGAGCAAGAATCTAATTCACAACAAGCAGCTGTGACTGACCCAAGAACATCCGTCTCATCAGCAGGCGACACCCACTGAAACTGATCCCATGAAATTGGACAAGGTTCTCCCACTGCTATAAGTACGGCATTGAAATCATGGTGGATCTGAGCGATTTTATCCACGAAAAAGTCAACAAACATGTCACAGTGAACATTGGAAGATTCCAGTTCCAGGCGGAGAGAGGCCGGACTGATTAGCCTCTGCAGCACACGGAAAAGCTCAGCTGGATGCAACTTTGCAGACGCTATGAGGGCAGCAAAGAACACCTTTTTTACTGTCTGCAAAGCCACCACATAGGTCTTTAAACTGACTCTGTGACACAAACATTCTAATTCTGACTCCCACAAAAACACTAACATATCTGTTAGTGGGTCCTGCGGCTGGAATGGCTGCTTCTAGTTGCGGTGGAATGACAGCTCCCCGTGAGTGGAATTATGGCCCCAGAACCCTGATGGTGGGTCCTGGGAATAGAGTGACAGCTTCTGGATAACATGGATGGACATCCCCCGTGCCTGGAACGTAGACCCCAGAACCATAATGGTGGGCCCTGGGGCTGGAGTGGCTGTTTCTTGATGCAGTGGAATGATGGCTCCCCTTGACTGTAATGTAGGCCCCGGAACCCTGATGGTGGGCCCTGGGGCTGGAGTACCTGGCACCCCTACTTTGCCGGGTTCTGCAAGCTGCCAGGCAGTGGTGGAGCCGCAGCAGCGGCCCGGCCAGGGCTTGGTGACTGGCACCCCTACTTGTCTGGGCATTGCAGACTGGCTGTCATCGGTGGAGCTATTCAGCTTCCCTTGCATGAAGCATTCTGGATTTTTGGCAAGTGCTCTGTGCATGGCCATGAGTGGGTGCTCTGTGGTATGGAACCTATGTGTTATGCTGTATGGCCAGTATGGCACCCCTAGGCTATTTGGCCAGGCATTGCAGGCTGGCATCGGTGGAGCAGTGGCAGAGGTCTGGCCAGGGCTTGGTGGCTGGCACCCCTACTCGGCTGTGTGTTGCAGGCTGCCAGGCATTGGTGGAGCAGCAACAGAGGCCTGGCCATGGCTTGGTGACTGGCACCCCTATTTGACCAAGCATTGCAGGCCACCAGGCATCGTATTCAACAGAAAAGCTCTACTGAAAAATGGGCAAGCCTTGTCCGGTGTTGAATCTTGTGGACACCCAGCCCCCGCTGGCCGGTGCACTCATCTGAACTATGTCCGTCTACATGAGTGAGGATCAAATGGCTGACGTACAATACCAGTAGCAGCAGCAGCAGCAGCAGCAGCAGCAGCAGCAGCAGCAGCAGACATTGGATTTCCAGGGCACAGAGCCTGTGGCACAGCAGAGGTGGTATCAGCAGAGGCAGGAGCAGTGGACATTTGATTGACAGGGGACAGTACCCATGGCACAGTAGTGGCAGCCTCAGCAGCAGCAGCAGAAATTACATTGCCGGGCCACAGTACGCTAGGCACAGCAGCGGCAGCATCAGCGGACATTGGATTGCCACGGCACAGTAACTGCAGCTGGCACCCATCCTTGGCCAGGCATTACAGGCTGGCAGGCATCAGTACAGCAGCAGCAGAGGCCCGTCCAGGGCTTGGTGGCTGGCACCCCTACTGGGCTGGGCATTTCAGACTGCCAGGCATCAGCGGAGCAGCGGCAGAGGCTCAGCCATGTCTTGGTGGCTGACACCCCTACTTGTCCGTGCATTGCAGGCTTCCAGGAATCAGTGGAGCAGCAGCAGAGGTCCAGCAACAGGTTGGTGGCTGGCACCCCTACTTGGCTGGCCATTGCAGGCTTCAAGGCATCGGTGGAGCAGCGGCAGGGGCATGGCCAGGGCTTGGTGGCTGGCACCCCTACTTCGCTGGGCAGTGCAGGCTTGCATCGTACTCGCCGGATCTCAACAAGCTCTTCTGGCCCCCACTGGATAATGCACCACTGACAGCATTGATGGGAGGAGCAGAACATGGTGGTGACACAGCTGTTGGAGGGACAGCCATCACCTCAGCACCAGACATCTCCACAAGATGAGTGTCTGACTCGCTGTCCCCAATCTGAGATTAGGGATGGGCGAACGCGGTTTGGTAGTTTGGAGTTCAGCCCGAACTCGGCCTGTTTGGACGACCGAACTCATGCACAAACCCGAACGTGAACATACCAAACAAACCGAACACCGAACGGCAAAATGGTCAAACAGTTCAGTCAGTTTGGATTGCGTTTGGGTGAGTTCGGGTGGCAAAAGAAGGTTCACAGGAAGGTCAAACATGACAGGGAGGTGTCAGTCACTGATTAGCAGATTTCCAGGCACCAGGGGTGGAGAGGCTTGCAAGAAACGAAACTAATTATCTGCCTCCCCCCTTCCCAACACCTTCTGAGCTAGTCACTGTTCCTGAACAGCAGGCATTGAGTAGGATTTTTAGATT
>QEPC01002614.1:29740-40448 GCA_003113815.1 Sphenodon punctatus | reverse complement strand
CCATGTGGGTATTGAGCGTGATGAATATCTGGCGCGCGCCGAACAGACGTTCAGGGCTCTTTGGCCCCGCCGCAGGATTGAGTGTGGTTCACTATGGTTGAGCGTGATCTCATAACATCTGAAATCACCCTATGTATGTGAGTCTGTGTGAGTCAGATTGTGTCTATGTGTGAGAGAGATCAGAGAGAGAGTGTGTGTCAAAGTGCCTGTCTACGTATGTGTTTCTATGTGAGTGTGTGTGTGTGTGTGTGTGTGTGTGTGAGAGAGAGAGAGAGAGAGAGAGAGAGAGAGAGAGAGAGAGAGAGAGTTGCTCCCTCTCCCGCCCCATGTCACCTCCTTCCTCACATGGCTGTCCCCTCTTCCCACTCTCCCATTGTGCCCCCAACCCTCCCCATGAGGCTGTTCTGTTGGCTCCCTTTAACTGATTATGGGGTGGGGGCAGCAATAATTGATTATGGGACCACAAACTGGTTATGGATGAGGGGCAGTGTGACTTGATTATGGGGTCACAAATGAACTGGTTAGGGGTGGGGGCAGCGTGAATTGATGGGGGCACAAATGAACTGGTTATATATATAGAAGAATGTCTCTTTGCATGGCAAAATGTGCATAATAGGTTGTATTTTGCGGTGTATTGTGAGTTTGATTGTGGCTTGGCCATTTTGGAATTTAGTGCTCTGCATGCATGCTTTATTACTTGCTTTCTACTTGTGGAATGCTTGTAGTTCGAATTGTGGGAAACACCCAGTTGTAAACCATCATTGAGGGTGCAGTGAGCACCGACAATCTCCATTTTGAGGAAGGGCAAAAGCGCCTTTAAAGTTAATTCACATGCATGCGAGCCGGGAAGCACCCCTAGGCCCAGTGGCAGCAAAGCTGTCAGTGGGAGACAAGGGGGAGTCCCTGATCTTTTTTAGGAACTAGCAACGCCCGTGGGTGGAGGTGGGTGTGCGCCCATTCCCACAGGCACACACCCATCTCCACCCACCTCCATCCATCTCCACGCATGGAACAACTGACATTGGAGCCCGTTGCTCTGTGCCTGGGTGATGGGTGGAGATGAGTGGAGCATGGGAGCATGCACGCATGCACCCTCACCCACTGTCTGTTGTGTTCCCATGGGTGCCCACCCATCCCCCACCCACCACGGGTAGCGTTCTCACAGGGGCCCCAACACCACATATGTGTGGGGCGGGGCACCTGACTGTGAAAACGGCCAAAGTCAACTCATGCACTGAAAAATGCCACCATATCAATAGGATGAGCTGTCTTCACTAAGCATCTTTGCTATGATTTTCATTTGACCTTGTGAGTACATGAAGGGAATGATTTAAAAAAACATAACAGTTGGAGATATAGAGATTGCAAAAAATCATTGCTTTCCCCCACCCTTTACATGCACCCTTTCCGGTTCATTTAACTTTGTAAATATGCTTTTTCAATTGACAATCTCATTCCATAAATCTGCTGTCCTTGGCCACATGCAGTAGTAATATTTCACCTCCCCTTGATCCAAATGGGGGGGGGGGGAAATGGGAAAAGTAAGAAGTTGTAAATCGCAGAAAAGAATAAAATCTTTTTTCTAAATCAGAATAATTTAAACATCTCATATTTCAATGTCCTTTCATGAAAATTGTTCCATTTTTGCAAAACTTTACATGCAATAAATATTTCCCTGAGGATGAGTACAGAATATTTCATACTAACTAAATTACATTTTTGTTTTAAAACAAACAAAAAAACAAAAAAAACTCATCCGAGCATCATCAACAAAAAAGACCATGTTAAAAGATTGCTAACACTTAAAAAAAAAAAAAAGCATTTGAAAGCTAGGACATATAGTTGTCAATGTAACCTTGGCCGTTTTTACAAAGCAGAGCCAGGTGGGGTTCCCGGTGGGTGCACAGTAGGTGGGTGGGGCATGCACATGGCCACACACGCATCCCCACTCACCCCCCACTCATCCCCACACATGGAGCAACCTCCGTTTTCCTCAGTTGCTCTGTGTGTGGGGATTAGTGGGAATGCGTGTTAGGCGGGAGCGCATGCGCACCCACGCTCACCGCGTGCACCCGCATCACGTCCTTCACACAGATCACGTCCACTCATGAACACACAGATTTCTGCGTGTTCATGAGTAGGAGAGGCCCGTGTAAAAAGGGCCTTTGATTGAGCCCTCTCGCCCATGACATTGGACACAATCCACACTCATTAAAACCAATGAGAATATGAAATAGATGGGCTCTTAGGCAGACTTGAAGGCAACTGTAGAAAAACTGGACAGTCTATAGAAAGGAATCACCCAGAATTATTCCTTAGAACTAACCCGATGAACTCAGTGGGAAGGGATGTTGTGAAGGCCAATAGCATAAGGTTCAAAAAAGGATGGATAAGATTGTAGACTAGGCCCAGGGGCAGGGACCCATGGATAAAACCAGATGTGACAGTGGCCCACTTAGACCTGCTGTGGCCCACTTTGGCCTTTGGTATTCTGGGTTGTGTTGGTTGTTAGCCAGAGCTCTCACTTTGGCATATAGTCAAAGTAACATCCCGGGCTAGGGCCCTTCCAACCGGGGCAAAACGGGCCCCAGTGGGTTAGAACATTTATTTTGACCTGAGTTCACCATAGCTAGACCACCCTGGCTGCCCGTCATGGTGGGGGGCAGGACCCTGGGACTGCTGTGGGGATGGGGATGGCTTCTGGCATGTCTGATGCAAACGCTTCCTGGAATGGACCACATGGATGGCAGAACTGCTCTTCCCACGTCCCTGGGTGTTTTTAGACACACATTTCTCCTGGATGTCTTAGTGGAAAGTTCCTCACCTGGCCTGGGTTGTGTCAGCGGTGAGCCACCATCACGTGTTGTTTTACCCTTTGTTCACTGCATTTTCCCTATTTCTGCCAATGGGGGAAACACAGTGGACACGTATCCCTGCCTGTAAGTGTATTATTTAGGGGTGTGCAATTCATTTTCATTTTGTTAATTGCTAAAATGAACGAAGTTCCATTTGTTTTAGTCATTAAAATACAACAAATGACAAAGGTAATGAAAAACAGGTGAAAATAGAGGGGAACAAGTGTCAATTTTTGTTATAAAAAAAAACAAACTCCCCCCCCACACTCTTCACGTGCCAAATGGTCACTGTACATAGACTATAGACTAGGACCAGAGGCAGAGTCACATGAGTAAAACCAGACATGACAGTGGCCCGCTTAGCCGACTGTGGCACGCTTTGGTCCATGGCTGTGCATGCACAGAATGGTCTGGTGGCCATTTTGCGCTTGCTTACTGGTTTTCTTCTTATTTTTAATAAAAATAAATGGGGGGGGGGAATGAAAAAACCAAAAACAAACGTTTTTGTTTATGAAACCCCCTGAAAACAATGGGCTTTTTGTAAATGAAAAGGAAAACAAAAATGAAAACAAACCATGTGCCTGCTGTATACCCCTAGTATTACTCAACTTGGTCAATGGATGAGATCTTTGACTGTCATGGGGCTGAGTAGCGGGAAAGGATTGCTCCATCCATCGCCTGTTTTTACACTTCTCTGAAGCAATCAAAGCTGCCCTGGGTGTGACCCTGGGTGCTGGGCTAGATACATCATTTGATTCAGTATGGATGGCACTTCTCCGTTTTTTAAAAAAAAAAATCAATATATGAGCAGACATTTTAGAGGTAATGATTTGTTAGTAATGATTTTAATGAATAAAGGAAAGTGGAGGGCAGTGTGGAATGAAGCATGGTTGGAGAGGAGGTCTTGAGCCTCTCTGGCTCCCTAGGCCTGGCCTGTCTCTGGAGAAGGATGTCTCAATCGTCAGTAACTTGACCACATCATCCCTACCTGTCAGTTGCCTCTCAATGTGGTTGATCCCAAGGCCTGTGAACTGGTGCACAGAGCACACGCACTGCATACACATGTACACACACGCATGCATCCCCCAGCATGGGTTCGACAGTATGTGCACAAACTGTTTGGTGAAGCACACGTGCGACGCTCTCGGGACTTGAGATCGGCCCCATCGATATGGATTCTTATTCTTGTCAAGGTTCATTTGGACTGATGGACCTGATGCTTTTTTGAACATGCATGGGACTGCGAACTAGTGCAAAGGATTCTGGAATGAATGTGAAAAGAAGCCATTGTGAGTCACTGAGTGTGGGATAAAAAAAATAAAAAAAATAATATAAGACAGAGAGGCTTTGTAACAAGTCCAGCAATGTACTAGAAGATGCTACACTTGGCTGCAGACTAACCCCAGATCCTTGGATATTACTAAATTCCTGCTGCCCTATGTTGTGTTTCTAAAATCCCACTCTCTGGGTGTTTTCAAACAAGACACTCCCCACCTGCCTCCCACCCACTATACATGTTACAGGGCACCCATAAGGCAACACTTCAGCCCTGCAACATGTATAGTGGGTGGGTGGTGGGTTGGTGGAGAGTGTCTTGTTTGAAAATGCCTTATGACATGGTCACTGCCACTGTGGAGTCATTCCTCTCTGGCTGTACAAGACACCGATGAAATGGTGACATTACTTGTGTTCCTGGTTCCTGAATGGCTGCTAGATCCTGCCTCATCCTTGGCCTTGCTTCTACTTTGCCCCAGAACTACTCCATCCTCATTCTCCTCACTACTATAACTGAAACTGGTAATCGGTTTATTACCCATGGTTGAGTATGTGTGTCAGGTACTCAACAGGCTACCCAAGCATCACCTTGGTACTCAATAACCTGGTAAATTGCTCCCCAACCCCCAGTACCAATTTACTGATTTACCATTTTCCAATTGCTAAATCGGTATCGGAAAATACCCCAAATTGGGATGGTAACAAAAAATTGTTATTGGATGTCAATGAATTGGGATTTGGGGTAACTCATTGGGTACTAAGCAGGTACCGATTATTACCTGATGGTGGGGGGCTGAGTTAAGCATTGAAAAAAATTCAGAAGGTACATCCATTTTTTTGGGTACTTGTTTCAGCTCTACTCGCTACCTGGTCCCAGACTTGTCTCTGCCTCCCTGGCTTTTGGCTCCCAGCTCCTGACTTAGCCCTGTTTTCCAGCTCCTGATTCTCCATTCCCAACATAACTCTGGTTTCTTTTGGATCTTATTGGGGACCTTTAGGAGAACGCCTAACCAGGGTGAGTACACACCTCCTACCTTCTCCTATAAAGCAAGATTCAGGACACCGATTGCTCTACTAGCAATACCCTTCCATGAGGCTGGCCTCTGTCTAGGTTCCCATCCAGCTCCTCTCTAGAGATGTGTACCAGGAACCCATGTCGTTATTTGTTTTTGTTTTTAGTTTTTGTTATTTAAATATTTTGTTTTTGTTTTTGTAAATATCAAAATTTCATTTTTGCTTTTGCTTTTGCTTTTTTTTCCAGTTCCTATTGGTTTCAGTGGAAAACACATTTTCATCTATAATGTTTTTGTTTTTCATTATATTTGCATAAACCTTATAGGCAATGTACCTCCAATGGAAGGTATTACGTGTACAAAATTTCAGAAAGATTGGATAAAGAAATCTGATTTTATAAGCAATTAAATTATATTATTTTGCAAAACTTTGCAGATACATTCCTATCTGTAATATCTTTGGGTGATTTCAGACGTGACGGGGCGGCATTTGCCCCATCACGGAAACAACCCTGAGATTCTCCACCGGGATCACTCTGGCATGGCCAACAGACGTGCTGGGGGATTCCGGTGGGGAATTGGGGAGGGGGCGAGGCCGCTCGGCACAACGTGCGTCCGCACCTCCATCCCCCACGCTCCCCCACCGCCCACTCTCTGGGGAGACCGGCAGGCGCCGCGGCCAATATGGCTGCAGCGCCCACCCAAAATGACCACGGCCCGGAATCCCGGTGCGGATTCCGGGCCGTGATCGCCATCCAGACGTGATGACCCCTTCATCCCCGCCAGGAATCTTATTCACCACGTGATCGGTGCCGGCCCCACTGGACCAGCCGATCACGTGGTGAATGAGATTCCCGGCGGGGATTGACCGTGGCTAACATCTGGGGGGGGGACTTCTGGTTCCCCAACCGATGCTACAAGGGCATTCCCCACTGCAGGGAATTGACTGTGGTTGAGCGTGATCTCGTAACGTCTGAAAATACCCTTTGTCTCCCATCTAATGTGGATGGAACTTGACAAGTTTATACCCCCTCCCCAGGTTTACTATCTATGCCAACTTTCAAAAGGATTGGATAAAGGCTCCTAGTAGTTTATCTTATATGTCACTGTGGTATAAGATCCGTTTATGATGCCAATTGGCCAGCTAAAATGTCAACCATATGTCCTCATTCTGTGCTGTTACCACCCCAACTTCTCTCCCCCACTTATTACTGGGAAGTTGGAAGCATCTGTTTAGGAAAAAGCCAATAGAGATTCTCTTATGTCCTCTGTCACAGTGCTGCAGGATGTGATTGTGATGATAATTGGCCAGCCTGGATGTGTAAGCCATGTCTCCTGATTGCTAAGATGCTATCCCCAAAGTCCTAGTAATTGCCCTTCTATGCCTGCCTCAGGGCCACCCCCTATGCCCGCCTTGAAGTCACCACCGATTGGTCCTGTAAAGCTGGAAGCATGCAGTAATTGGCCAGTGAATGTGTCTGTCAGTCTGTTGGGCTGCTCCCCATCCTCCCTCCTACAGCCTCCCTCCACCCGCCATGACAGATTCCTGCCTCTGACTGGCACTGCATGTGCTGTTATTTATTTGAATAATGGTCTTTAAGAGGGTAACTTCAATTGCTTTTAAAATTGGTCCCCTTTATCAAATTGTCTTGTAGTTTGGCAGAGATGACAGAGAAGATGTGGACTAAATTCCTGCCAAATATCTTGCAAACAGGATGGAATATAAAAATGTTACAGCCAGAAGTGCATTTTCAAGTTAATGGCTTATAACATCAGGATCCTTTATCCAATCATCTGAAATTTAGCAGGTTTGGTAATCTTGGGAAGGGATATAACGTTCCTAGGTTTCATGCAAATTTTATGGAAGATAAAGAAGTTGTAGCCAGGAATGTGTATGGAGCTTTTCTTAAAATCACAATATTCAGTTGATTATAAAGTCGGTTCCCTTAAATAATCTTTCTGAAATTTGGTATACTTAGTGCGCTCCATTGGGGGTACAATCCACCCAAGTTTAATCAGAATTGAATAAGAAACAAAAAAGATATAGCCAGAAATATGGTTTTCAGTGTTTTCACATTATTTAAAAAACAAAAATTTGTTTTCATTATTATTATTTGTCGTTTTCATTATTACAATAACAAAAATGAAAATAAACATGAAAATTTTCTTTACCATAATAACAAAAATGAATTGAGCACCCCTACTCCTCTCTGCTGGAGCTGGCTTTATAAAAACTCCTTCTCCATCCTGCTCAGTTGGAGACAATTAGGGACAGGACCAAGTATAGTTAGGATGCTCCCCACACAATGCCTGGCTCTAGTGAGAATGATCCACAACATCATGCTGCAGAATACTTCCTTACTGAAGATTTACCCTTCTGAAATCTTCCTTCAACCTGGTCCTTGTGTTTTCTTACTCCACAGGCTGATATGGTGGAGAATACCAAATGGACACAAATACAACAAAAGCGAGTTTGTTAAAAAGGTTTTAATGGCAGGGCAGTTTCTAAGCAAAAAGCTGACGAATTTCTGGCAGTCAGATTAGTATACTTGGTGGCCATAAACTATATTTTAGTCTCATGAGACAGACTGATGTGCTGCAAGCACATAATATTACACAAGCCATTTTTACACGGACAGAGGTGGGTGGGGGGACAAGTGTTTGGCTGCTGTGGGTGGAGGTGTGCGTGTGTGTCCCTTTACATGGACGCACACCCATCTCCACCCAAGAAGCCTCCTCCGGATTTCCAGAGGGATCCATGGATGGAGATGTGTGTGTGATGGGTTGGCGGTAGGTGTTGCGCTGGAGTGTGCATGCAGCCCCACCCATACCCATCCTGCTCAATGTTCACACAGGCGAATACTGAGCGGACACCCATCTCACTCCCACTGGCCATTTACATGGACGCCATCCCCCAATACCCGCCCGAACACTGAGGGTGGGGGGCATCCATGTAAAAACGGCCATAGAAATAATAGCACAAGGAATGTCATAATAAAGGATTGTCATCAGCTCTCCATTTTTTCATTGGCCTCTAAGACCAATATCTTGGTATCTTGTATTTGCTTATAATGCCTTTGCTATGAAGTCTTATATCTGTATGGTTTAAAACTGTATGATTTAAAACATGCTCTGAAAAGACAGAAAATAATTGTTCACCTTTTTAAGGAACTTACTTTTGGTGTCCCTTTGGTATTAATTTTCTACAAACATTCAGGCAATCACATTTTCCCAGCATGGCTGTCTGCAAAAAAAGCAAACCCTTGCTTTTGTTTGAATGCCTGTCTGAGTTGCGCTTTCCATAAACAGTCATAACATACAAAACTACAGTCAGAGTGTCAGAAAAAAACTGTAAAATGCAAGTGCAATGTACAGAAATCAAGAGACACATAAAAAAGCACTCAAAGTGCATTATTTTAAAAAGCCTTGTGACTGGAGGCTGACTGATATTTAAACATCTGCGGCTGGTAATTCCCAATTCTAAAGTCACAAAAATATGCAAAACGTTTTGTTGGAAAAAGTAAATAATGAGCTATACGTTTGAGAACATCTATTTATTTATTGTTTTCTGTTATTCTGTGAACAGAAAAGGAAATGAAATTCTTAGAATTATGAACCATTTGTTTAGCTCTATAAACTGCACTTTAATCCCTCAGGTACTAAACAATGTTCAGAAAAAATACCATCCAAAGGATACATGGGAAATTGACCCATGACAATTAGGTTTTGCTCTCTCCCAGAATGCTCAGGGTCTCCCTGATCACTCCAGGGTTGATTTCTGTGGGACTACTTGTGTAGTAAGTGCAATTCCATATAAATGTGAAAGGATAATCTGGCTCAGTATGATTATGATTATAAATGAGCAAATGCAGCAATTCTTAAAGGATATTTAAACCACTTCACACCATAAAAGCCCAGCGTCATAGCCTGAGCACTATACACCATAGAGAACAATTGTAGGAATAGTTGCTTGTGACGTTAAATGGCTCTTCATAGGATTAAACATGTATTGTGAAGCCCTGCAAACTTAAATTAGAAAATGAGTAATTGTCAAGAATTGAAATGTCTTATTTGGTTATAGGTCACTGAGTTTATCTACTAGATTCAGATTAGCTATCAAAACCCTGAGTAATCAAAATATCAATTTAAACTGAGGTGCCGGCACAGGCATCACCCCCACCACCGCCTCCATTATGCAATAGTTTCCATCTCCCCATTTTGGTGAATTTTCTCTTTGTACTTCATGTTACAGCAGGTAATTCCTTCAATTGCTAATACACAGTAAATGTTACAATAATTTAAACTCAAATGGATTCTGAGGAAAATGGATAGTAGTAATAGCTACCCTCTTCCCTATTACAATTTAAGAATGTTTCACTTTGTTTAAACATCCCTTCTGGTACACTGTATTTGGGGCTAATATCCACTGCAGCCAATTCCACTACAGCCAAACTTTTGTTTTAGAGAATTCACAAATATATGGATGTCTGTAGTCACTTTCTTGTGCATCCTGTTTTCTAGGCTCATTCCTAAGAGATGTATCATGTGCCAAACTCATCTATTGCTGTATAATTTCTACTACACGTAAGGGCACAGATGACTCTTATCTTTTTACATTTCTGGGTGAAAACAGACATGATGCTAACTCTACTTTAACACGGTTTTAACATTTCTTATGCATGTTGCAAGGCTGTATTGACACCGTATGCAACCCTGCAAACTGCATAAGAAACGTTGAAGCCATGTTAAAGCGGAGTTAGCGTCATGTCTGTTTTCACCCACATCTGTCTCCCTCTCTGCTGAAATATCTGCCATTTTCTCACCTTTGATTCTCGGTCATTCTTTTTCTTGATTACAGCAATGCTTTCTTCTAAAGGTTATGTCAGCACACATGGATTATAAACTCTATTCTTAAAGGGTTTATAACTTGACTATAAAAATGTGTTCTCCTGTCTGAGCTGAGTTTGATATGTGAGGTCTCTTTTAGGGGTGATTGAGTCTTTGATTGTTTGAAGAATTTGTATTCAATGGTTTTCCTGAGTGGATTCCTTCTACTCAGGGCTTAATTTGTGGGCTTGCCAGGGCTCAGTCATGGGTTTTTTTCAGACGTTACGATATCACACTCAACCACAGTGAACCACGGTCAATTCCACAGCGGGGCCTAAGCGCCCTGAACGTCTGTTCGGCGGCCACCAGATGTTCACCATGGTCAATACCCACACGGGGTCAATTTCAACCACGCTTCCGGAGCTCCCCACCGGACAAGCTCCGAAAGCATGGTCAAAGAGATTCCCAGCAGGAAACAACAAAAAATAACGTCTGGACGACAATCACTGGCCAGAATAAAAGAAAATGATTTCAAGCCGGGGACAAAGCATGCAGCATCACTGCTAGGCAACCAGCAACAACACAGCCACCAGAGGGAGATTTAAAGGGCAATCCGCAGCAGGGAAGTGTGGCAGGATGGAGCGAGGATGGAGGTGGAGGAGAGCGGTGGGAGAGAGAGGGAGGGAGGAGGAGGAGGAGGCGGAAGTGGCAGTGGTGGAGGGGGTGCAGGCGGAGGAG
>QEPC01002614.1:19229-29640 GCA_003113815.1 Sphenodon punctatus | reverse complement strand
CCTACACGCTCTGCCTTGCGGAGGGGGGGCCCTGCCTTGGCCGTGTCCTACTTTGGCTGTGTTCATGGGGTCTGTGGGTACCAGTGCTCTTGTGGGGTGGTGTATCACAGGCTGTTGGACCTGTGTCAGCTGCCGTGGCCCCCTGCTGCAGAATGTTGCGTGTCGGACCCTACCGCGGCGGCAGAGCTGTCAGCACTGTCGGGCGTGTGGTCCCGTTTGGATGTGCTGTTGGGGCTGTCCATGCAGGATCCTTTTGAGGCCTACTACCTGATCTCCCCCCACATGTCCTTGCTGGGGTACCACCAGGGCATGATCCATTGGCCGCACCTGGTTCACCGGGCAGGGCACCCAGCCCCTGAGCTCATTGTGGCCCCCAGCAGCTGGCTGTGAGTCCTGGAGTGCCTCCCGGCCTCCTGGTTGCCTGCCCCCATGTGAGCTCCTGCCCTTGGCCGGGGCCGAATTCCGCTGGCAGCTCCCTCCCTGATGTCTCTGCCGTGCTGCTGTACTGCCTGCTTCCCGGGGTGCCTCTGCCCATGCCTGTGGCTCCGGGCCCCCTCCGCCCCCCAGTCTGCCTCTGCACCTGATGTTCCCCTCCGTGGTTGCCTTCCCTGGTGCCCTGGTCCGGCTCTCTGCATGACCGCACTGACTCGCCTGTGTCCAGCAGACTGTCCGCACCTGCCTGCGCTCCCTCCTGCGTCCCCAGCCCCCACCCCTTTGGGTGCCTGTGTGACCTTGGGGTTCTGGGGCCCCCAGACTGCCCCTCCCAGCTTCCTCTGGGGGGGTCCACACCTTTGGAACTGCTGCGCTGCACCGGCTCTCCTGCCTGCCCTCCATCGCCCCCTCGCCAGGGTGTGGGGTCTGAGTGTGACTCCTGGACCATTCCCGGACCACTCCCTGTGCCATGTGTGCTCCTGCTGTGCCTTGGTCCCGGGATCCTGGGGCTCCCCATTCCAGGACTGCCTGTGTTGCTGTGGGGGTGCCCGCGTGGACAGTTCAGCTTTGGGGGTTGTGTTTGCTGTTGCCTGTGTCCTGCCTTCAACTGTGCCGTTTCCCTACCTCATCTCTGTTCCACACACACCCCATGCCCGGTGTGCCTTGTGTGTTGTCCGGGAGCCCGTGTCCCCCCTTCCCTTCCATTCCCCTCCGTGTGTGTGTGTGTGTGCGCCCGGATGTGTGCTTGTACTGTGTGTTCCACTGTGCCACCGTTGTCTGCATGCCTGTCGTGTGCGGTACCTGGCCAGCTCTTCTTCTTCTCCCCCCTCCCTTCCTGTTTCCCTTGTGTGGGCATTCCCTTTTGTGCCTTCTGGCTTCATTTGCCCTCAGCCGGCCATGTCTGTGTCCCGCTCCTGCCCGGTGTCTTGTGGGTGTTTTGACCATGCCCTGGAATCGGTGTCATGTCTGTTGCACTGCCCCGGCCCATGATCTGGTGGCCTGATTCCCTGCCATGGTCCCGGTCCCATCACATCTGTTTGGGGCTGTTATTGACCTCGGGGGGTGGTTGTTCGGTTCACCCCCACCGGGATTCCACTGTGGTGAACCCGGCACCTGTAACGTCTAAAATCACCCATGGTAGTTCAATTCAAGGGTGGAGATGGGGGGTGAGGTTCAGGAAATATTCCCAGTAGGAGGGTGCATCCAGAAATGTGACAGACCAGGAAAAGGCCAATATTGATTATTTCAGGATTAGAAATAAAAGCCAGAAAAAAACTAGATGGTTTATTTGGTTTTCATTAATGACTTTTCTGCCCTACTCCCTCCTCTGGTCATCATACAACCTAAATCATAAGGACTCCTGTTTTATATTCAGCTGTAGAGAGGTGGGGGTGGTCCATTGGTTGGGTTGCTAGGTGGAGAAAAGGATTCATTTCTTTGCTCTGATGAGCTCTGGGGCAGAGGGCGTAGCTTCTGGGGCAGGCTTGGTCCCCAGAAATTTATTTATTATAAATGAAGCACTCTTCTACTCAACATTTTAAAACTGAAATAGTCCCAGGTCTATACAGTCATAGTACCCTCATTCCTCTTAAGATGCCTTTAAACTTTCCCTCAGAACATACAGTCCTTTAAAAATTCTGCCTCATTAGTTATCCCCACAGTTACAGACTGGTGTAAGTCCATATTAAATTCATTGAGATCCATGTAGTTGTGGTAGGGTAAATTTCAAGGAGAAACAGGACCTTCCCTCTTACACATGTCTACATAGCACTCATTTAGAAATGATTTGATCTTCTCAAGCTGACAGGAAAACAGTTAAGTGAGAAACAAAGAGAGTTTGTAATTAAAAGGAGGTTAATGAGTAGGAGTTAGGAAGTCAGTGAATTGAGCATCAGAACCAGAGCGGAGTCATAGCAGTGGAAGAGAGGCAAATGAGTAACCGAGATGGGAGTTAAAAACATGCCATCTTATTCTATTTAGTGCACAGTGAAGTAGACACTTGGAAGCAACTGAGATAGACTCCATGCTAATGAATTAATGAACCTAGGCGGAGATAGGGGAGATTTACAACAGGAAAAAAAAGGCAACAAAAACAATTCTTTTAAATAGCTGAACCCTTTCAAACTTCAGAAAAAGTTTAAGTTGATTGTATGTTTAGGTGAATTCTTTTCTTAACCAAAACATCTTGCCAATTTAACACCATGGTCTTGCATTTGTGGCATATGGTCACTCACAGTCCTCCCTACAAGTATGTGCAGAAGTCCTCAGTATAACTCTAGTATAAGGGTTTTAACAAACAATACACTACGCACTGAAAAGGGAGAAGTTAATGTGTCATATGCTGATGACACCCAGCTTT
This sequence comes from Sphenodon punctatus, assembly GCA_003113815.1. NCBI lineage: Eukaryota > Metazoa > Chordata > Lepidosauria > Sphenodontia > Sphenodontidae > Sphenodon > Sphenodon punctatus. Next base: position 26,849 of record QEPC01002614.1, on the reverse strand, counting down.
ACCTCTCTTTTTCAACCAACCCAGGCCCGGCTCTCTCCGTGCTATCCCAATGTTTGGAGGCCATGGCGACATGGTTATGGCAGAGAAGACTGAAGCTCAAGCCCGATAAGATGGAGGTGATGGTAGGCTGAGCGGGAGAGGTATCGCCCCTCCTTGTTGAGGGGGTGCACCCCTCCATGGTCCAGCAGGTTCGGCATCTGGGAGTGCTGTTGGATGCGGATCTCTGCCTAGATTGACAGATGGATGTGGTGGCAAGGGCGACCTTCCACCAGTTGTATCTGGTGTGGAGGCTGCGCCCATACATCTCCAAAAACAACCTGGAAACTCTGATCCATGCCTTCATCACCTTGAGGCTGGACTACTGTAACGCGCTCTATGTGGGACTACCCTTGACCCTGACCCAGAGGCTGCAGCTAGTGCAGAATGCAGCTGCCCATCTCTTAACCGACGACAGCACATAACACTGGTGCTCCGTGCACTGCACTGGCTGCCTGTAGCGTACCGAGCCAGATTCAAGGTGCTGACTTTGATCTATAAGGCCCTAATACAGTCTTGGATCTGGATATCTCAAGGACCGCCTCACCCTCTGACTCAGGACAGCCCCTTCTGTCTGCCGGGGGCGCCTTCCTGGAGGTCCCCCGTGTAAAGCGGGGAACTACAATAGAGAGGGCATTCTCTGTGGCTGGGCCACGTTTATGTGCAGAGGAAGCACGGCATCCCAGAGGAAGCACGGCTGGCCCAGAGTCTGTTGGCCTTCTGTTGGGCCTGCAAGACATGGCTGTTCTCCCAGGCCTTCGGAGGCGGGGAGGGGTGGTGGTTAAATTTTATGGGGGGTGAGTTTTAAAATTATTCAAGAATGTTGGAATTTTAGATTTATTGTAGTTTTATATTGTTTAAGATTGTGTTTATTTTTGTTGGAAGCCACCCTGAGATGCCATTGGCATGAAGGGGTGGCATATAAATGCAGTGAAATAAATAAAATACATGAACAACCAGATTTCTGGGTGTTCATGCATGGGTGCCACCCATGTGAAAAGGGCCTCAGCCATTAACTCCATGGGTGGCTTTGGGCAAGTAATTATATTCCAGCCTCAGATTGTCATCTAAAATGGAGATAGTAATACTAGCCTACCTTGCAGGGTTGTTGTGAGGGTGAACTAAATATGAATTGTAAAATGTTTTGAAAATGGAAAATGTTATATAAATGATAAGAAATAACAATGGTAAATATACCTTTTAGCTAGAATGCAATTGGTTTAAATGGAAGGCTCTGATAAGTTAGAGCGATCTTTTGGAAAAAGGTAACATAGTCAGCAGCAGTGTAAGTTTCTAATGAATCACTCAGCAGAACTCTCACTTGAATTGCCAACAACTTCATTTTGTATATTACCTGTTTTATATTTAAGCCCAAGAATTAACTGCAAAGTGAATCTTGTCCCTTTGCATTAAATGACACAGAAATGTGGTGTGCTGCAGTTTACCGGTACTTTAGGCAACTACAAACAATTTTCACACCTCATTGATAACAAATAAATGAGATGTAAAATGAAGTTTTTGGCAAATAGAAGCAATGCTTGAGGCTATGTGATCACTCATTATGTGTAGGGGGCTTTTAGGAGACCACATTAGCTTTGGTAACTTCTTATCACATGGAAAAATTCAGAATTGCTCAAAGTAGCTGAAAATTATACAGGTATTATTTTAATTAAAACAAATCTCTGCTCAAGGTAGCTAAACATAATCCAAATTTCTTCTTTGTAGGAGCCATAATAATTTCCTCATGATAAAAGACTGAACTGTGAGATATTTTTTTTAAAAGTAATATAAATGTGTTTGGTTCCAGAAAATAAGGATAGGGAATGCATTGTGCTGTTTGAGGCTGATAGGGTTGCAGTGCTGTGTAGTAGAGATGTGCAAACAGAATGCAGTTCAGACATTCAGTTGTTCAGTTCAAAACCCGAGTTCGGGTTTGGTTGTTCAGTTTGGTGGAGTTCAGTTCGGCCGAACCTGGCCGAAAATTCGAAAATAGCACTACCGATACCAAATTTGAAGATTTTTTTTTTTTTTATCATTTGGCTCTGAAACAACCCCTGGTCTCCACCCCTGGTGCCAGGAAGTCTGCTCCTCAGCTGCCTCCCCCTTCCAGTCACGTTTGTCCCGCCCAAAGTCACATTTTTCCTGCCCCCGAACTCATCCTAACTCACCCGAACATGACCGAACTGTTCAGCCGTTTGAGTTTGGTTCGGATGTTCAGTTCAGATGTCCAAATTCCGAACATCCAAACCGTGTTCGCACATCACTACTGTGTAGATCACCACAACCAGAGATGCTGTCTGGAGAAAAAGGTTTCTTATGAAAGTAAGAGATTGATACAAAGTAATTCAGATAATATCTTTTAGTGGACCAACTTCTGTTGGTGAGAGTGTGCAAGCTTTCCTGACTTGCATTTTCTCAGTCCCTAACTCTGACCNGTCCTCAGTATAACTCTAGTATAAGGGTTTTAACAAACAATACACTACGCACTGAAAAGGGAGAAGTTAATGTGTCATATGCTGATGACACCCAGCTTTACCTCTCTTTTTCAACCAACCCAGGCCCGGCTCTCTCCGTGCTATCCCAATGTTTGGAGGCCATGGCGACATGGTTATGGCAGAGAAGACTGAAGCTCAAGCCCGATAAGATGGAGGTGATGGTAGGCTGAGCGGGAGAGGTATCGCCCCTCCTTGTTGAGGGGGTGCACCCCTCCATGGTCCAGCAGGTTCGGCATCTGGGAGTGCTGTTGGATGCGGATCTCTGCCTAGATTGACAGATGGATGTGGTGGCAAGGGCGACCTTCCACCAGTTGTATCTGGTGTGGAGGCTGCGCCCATACATCTCCAAAAACAACCTGGAAACTCTGATCCATGCCTTCATCACCTTGAGGCTGGACTACTGTAATGCGCTCTATGTGGGACTACCCTTGACCCTGACCCAGAGGCTGCAGCTAGTGCAGAATGCAGCTGCCCATCTCTTAACCGACGACAGCACATAACACTGGTGCTCCGTGCACTGCACTGGCTGCCTGTAGCGTACCGAGCCAGATTCAAGGTGCTGACTTTGATCTATAAGGCCCTAATACAGTCTTGGATCTGGATATCTCAAGGACCGCCTCACCCTCTGACTCAGGACAGCCCCTTCTGTCTGCCGGGGGCGCCTTCCTGGAGGTCCCCCGTGTAAAGCGGGGAACTACAATAGAGAGGGCATTCTCTGTGGCTGGGCCACGTTTATGTGCAGAGGAAGCACGGCATCCCAGAGGAAGCACGGCTGGCCCAGAGTCTGTTGGCCTTCTGTTGGGCCTGCAAGACATGGCTGTTCTCCCAGGCCTTCGGAGGCGGGGAGGGGTGGTGGTTAAATTTTATGGGGGGTGAGTTTTAAAATTATTCAAGAATGTTGGAATTTTAGATTTATTGTAGTTTTATATTGTTTAAGATTGTGTTTATTTTTGTTGGAAGCCACCCTGAGATGCCATTGGCATGAAGGGGTGGCATATAAATGCAGTGAAATAAATAAAATACATGAACAACCAGATTTCTGGGTGTTCATGCATGGGTGCCACCCATGTGAAAAGGGCCTCAGCCATTAACTCCATGGGTGGCTTTGGGCAAGTAATTATATTCCAGCCTCAGATTGTCATCTAAAATGGAGATAGTAATACTAGCCTACCTTGCAGGGTTGTTGTGAGGGTGAACTAAATATGAATTGTAAAATGTTTTGAAAATGGAAAATGTTATATAAATGATAAGAAATAACAATGGTAAATATACCTTTTAGCTAGAATGCAATTGGTTTAAATGGAAGGCTCTGATAAGTTAGAGCGATCTTTTGGAAAAAGGTAACATAGTCAGCAGCAGTGTAAGTTTCTAATGAATCACTCAGCAGAACTCTCACTTGAATTGCCAACAACTTCATTTTGTATATTACCTGTTTTATATTTAAGCCCAAGAATTAACTGCAAAGTGAATCTTGTCCCTTTGCATTAAATTACACAGAAATGTGGTGTGCTGCAGTTTACCGGTACTTTAGGCAACCACAAACAATTTTCACACCTCATTGATAACAAATAAATGAGATGTAAAATGAAGTTTTTGGCAAATAGAAGCAATGCTTGAGGCTATGTGATCACTCATTATGTGTAGGGGGCTTTTAGGAGACCACATTAGCTTTGGTAACTTCTTATCACATGGAAAAATTTAGAATTGCTCAAAGTAGCTGAAAATTATACAGGTATTATTTTAATTAAAACAAATCTCTGCTCAAGGTAGCTAAACATAATCCAAATTTCTTCTTTGTAGGAGCCATAATAATTTCCTCATGATAAAAGACTGAACTGTGAGATATTTTTTTAAAAAGTAATATAAATGTGTTTGGTTCCAGAAAATAAGGATAGGGAATGCATTGTGCTGTTTGAGGCTGATAGGGTTGCAGTGCTGTGTAGTAGAGATGTGCAAACAGAATGCAGTTCAGACATTCAGTTGTTCAGTTCAAAACCCGAGTTCGGGTTTGGTTGTTCAGTTTGGTGGAGTTCAGTTCGGCCGAACCTGGCCGAAAATTCGAAAATAGCACTACCGATACCAAATTTGAAGATTTTTTTTTTTTTTATCATTTGGCTCTGAAACAACCCCTGGTCTCCACCCCTGGTGCCAGGAAGTCTGCTCCTCAGCTGCCTCCCCCTTCCAGTCACGTTTGTCCCGCCCAAAGTCACATTTTTCCTGCCCCCGAACTCATCCTAACTCACCCGAACATGACCGAACTGTTCAGCCGTTTGAGTTTGGTTCGGATGTTCAGTTCAGATGTCCAAATTCCGAACATCCAAACCGTGTTCGCACATCACTACTGTGTAGATCACCACAACCAGAGATGCTGTCTGGAGAAAAAGGTTTCTTATGAAAGTAAGAGATTGATACAAAGTAATTCAGATAATATCTTTTAGTGGACCAACTTCTGTTGGTGAGAGTGTGCAAGCTTTCCTGACTTGCATTTTCTCAGTCCCTAACTCTGACCCGTTACTTGCCTGAGATAGGGCCCTATGTGGCCTAGAAGCTTGTATACTTCCATCAGCAGTAGTGAGTCCAATAAAAGACATCACCTGAACTGCTTTTGCTATTTCAGAGACACTGGATGATTCCCACTGTAATAGAAGAGAACTAGGGATGTGCAGGAGGGAACACTTTTTCTTTTCATTTTGTTTGTTTGGTTTTTTTTTTGTTTTCTGTCTTTTTTTGCTCATTTTCTTTGTTTAAAATTTCATTTTCCATTCACTTCAATGGGCAATCACTTGCATGGCTTCAATTTGCCAAAATAGTGTTTTTAAGTTGACTCCAACACTTTCCCATTTCCAAACTGTGGTGTCTTTAAATGAACATCGTGGGAGGAGGGGGTCTGTAGCCGCTGGGTGGTGCAGCTGTGGGACACCCATGCATGTGATGTGCTTGAGGACATAGCGCTTTAAACGAGTGACTCCCAAAAAATGTTTGCTTCCCTTGTACTGGTGTGATACTTTGTTAGCCCTGATCATACCGGTCGGTTGACTGTGATCATGCAAGCTGCATTGTACAACGGACACCTCCTAAATTCGATGCTCAATGAGGGTATCTTGCAGTATCAGAGACAAAAAAGTGACAGTACTAGCAATGCACAGGAAAAAATCAACTGAAAGAGGTGCATCTCAAGACTCTCAATCCACCTTGTTGACTCTTGTAATTGTGGTTTTGTTTTCTTTTTAAAAAAAATCACTAGTCTCTAGTTATTTACTTTTTCTTCAAGCTCCAGCTTCTGTTCATTATATAAGAATATCTGCATTAGTGTTCACAAAATATACGTTTTTTTCCCTGTGATTTTAGAAAACTCATTCTAGTACACTGTGGAAAAAAGATGTCAACTGCAAAGACTTAACACATAGTCTTTTTCACTTGGGATTTTAGTGTGTTCTGGCTTAAGATTATGAATGATTGGGGTGGAAATACATCTTCGACTTAATTTGAAGACTTTTATTGGCGTTCAGCAAGAATTTTAGGGGCAGTCATTTCAATTTTTAAAAAGGTAAGCAGGGTCTCCAATGAGGGCAAATAATAGAGGGGAAAAAGGTGTCTGCCCTGCTCTGGTTACAGAAATACTTAGTAAACAGAGCATATGGACAGAAACCAGGTAATGTTTTGTGTTATACCTGTTAAATAGAAAACAAAAACAACAAATTTTCAAAACCTACATTGCTGTTATGAAAGACCGGAACTAAATGGTATTGCTTTTCCTTTGCTAAGTCACTGTCAGTCAGTATCAAGCAACCACACGTTCCATTATTTGTTAAATCAAAACGTGTGTGTCCCTCGTGTTCCTTCTTCTTGTGAATCCAAAACTGAATGCCTCATCTCTCAGACCAGCTGTCTGTCTCTAATTGCAAACATCAGGAATAACATGCAGTCATAGTAAGGAAACATATGTTAGACAGCGTACTTACAGTTTACTTAGAAAAGACTGACATTCACAAGTTTTATAAAAAAACAATTTTTATTAATATAAACATTCACAATTTAAAATATATATAAACTATTTACATTGTCACAAGGATTATAAAAAACATGTTATCAAATTTTTATTGGGTCCCCATCCCCTCGTACTGCCTCCCTCTGAGTCCAGCTCCTTTCAGCTGCTCCAGGTCACCACGGATGGCTTTCAATTCTGCCATCACCTCTGCCAGCTGGTTTTGGATGGCCTGGTAGTGTTCCTGGCACCTCTTGATAATTTCACAAACCTCTTGTTCTGTCAATTAGAGAATGTGGAAATTACTTTGGATGCACCATTTAATATTATGGTGCTGTTCATTAAAACAATTTCAATTATGTAACTGTAGGTATGAATCTGGTTTAGCTTTAATGCTTACCATGATGTGCCATGTTTCCAGATACCTCCTCCAACGACTCTTCAGAGGACCACACTGTAGACCATATCTCAGATGCGACATCAACCTGGATTTTGCCTGCAATAGAATGTTTGATATTTTATATATTTAAAAGACATCAATTCAATAAATAAAGTAGAATATATACATATCTATATCTATAGAGAGATTTTTATATATTATACACACACCGATCTAGAGAGAGATACACACCACTCTCTAGAAAGATTGATCAGGCTCTTTAGAAAGCCAGCTGTACACTGGCCCTGTCCTTAGCATTTAAATCATTTAAGTAAGAACATTTAGATGTCAAAATAATTTGGGCTCAAGTTTAGAATGCACTTACCAATTCTAAACAGTGATTCTATGTAGGCCATCTTAGAAAGTCACACACAGGTGTAGCAGGTCAATCGCTTGTGTCCACTCCACAACAGTTGCTCCCCTCCTGACAGCAGTGCAGTGGGGTGTGTCCTCCTAGTCCATCCGTTCTCAGGCCTGTGGCAAGGTGGCAGCACCGCTCCGCACACGCCACGCAACGTGCAGACGAGACAACTTGCAGGGTTGCTAAGATTTGTTTTAAATAGCTTTTCATTTTTAGCAGTTATAGTAACTTAAATTAAAATTAAGAAGTTAAATAAAGTTGTTGGGGGAAAAAAAAGACAGGATTCGAACTGTGGTCTCCAGCT
>QEPC01002602.1:676693-689923 GCA_003113815.1 Sphenodon punctatus | reverse complement strand
CCCCAGGGATCGGGTCATACTTACCAGCGGCTGTGGGGACGCCACGGCCGCTGGTGCTGGGGGGTGGGCTCGCCTCAGTCTTTTTTTAAACAAAAATCCAGGCTGGGGAGGGTGGGTGGGGGGTGTCCCCCCTTCCACCCACGCAGCCTGGGGGGGGGAGGGGGAAGGAATTCATTGATTTCAATGGGGACACAGCGCCCCATTGAAATCAATGAAATAAATCCGGTACCGGCATACCGGATTTAATCCGGGAAATCCGGTAGCCGGTAATGGGCCCGGGGTCCCACCTCTATTGGTTAATGTAATAACTAAGCATATTTTTTGGCATACCAAGTATGCCATGAGCAACACAACACAGCAATAATTTTATGATTAACATACATTAACAGTAATCTAAAAGTAAAAAAATAAAATAAAGTGACACAGAACAGTGGGGATTCGAACCCGTGTAATGACAACTTCAAATTGTACAGCAAGCAGGAACCTTAACAACTATGCCACCATGCCATATTGGTTTTGCAGGAGTTGAGAACAACACCACTACTGTTGTTGTTCACATTGGATCGAAAGATACTCTGACAGAGTTCTGTTGTTCTTCTGACTTCTTCTAGACTGAGGAAGTGCAGAATGAGGATTGTAACAGACTCTTCTGCATGGACTTCATTTCTTCAACTTTCTATACCAGTCCGATGATGTAAAAAATGACTCAGTCAGCCAATACACAGGTCCAAAAACTTTAGTTTGGAGATCAATTTACGTTTACATAAAAGATCAATTTACCATTAAATAAAAACACCGTTCCTTGAACTCCCACCCAGACCATGTGCATGTATGTATTTGAGAAGAATGGGCAGTGACTGCGGCACAGAGGGACACCACCAGCAGTCAGCACAGCACACACATGCCCAGCAGCACAGTAGCACTGCATACTCCCTTCGCGGAACCGCGATAAACGCTCATAACTGTCTCTCATATATTAAATAGGAGGAAGGCGGAAAAAGGCCACCGATTGTACGTGACAATGGTGATGATCGGAAAAAGCAATAAAGCATATAAATGCCACATCTGCGGATTCTTGTACTGGCAAATTCAGAATCACGGAGGTACCGGGCGTAATTCCGCGGGGCGCAACATGGGATGCCGAGGTTTAGGAATGGAATTGCGGCACGGTAAAAGCTCCTGCCGCATCACCTCTACTTGTCTCTGCCTTAAATATGACAGGTGTTTTTAGACAGATGACAGCTCCAGCTCTGCCCGCACCAGCCCGCTTTACCCCCAGACTCACCCATTTGCCGCAAGGTTCCCCTCATCAGATGTGCAACCAGAGTAGGTTGTGCTCTAGGGCAGTCCCGACAGCGACGTACTGGAACATCCTGGAGCGCCACCAGTGGAGTGGGCTGGCCCACGCCAGGGCACCGGCTGTAATAGAGCTACTGTCTGTTTGCTGAGTGGACCCATGCTGCAGCTCCACTTTCTAAACAAGTCAATTTTTGTAAGACAAAAATTTACAGCTGGGCATGGGGAGTTACACTGGGTCCCCGAGCTCGCCCTGAAAGTGGCTGCATTGTCCCCACTACCCAGGCAACGCCACAGAGTTACAGGCATCAGCTGAGAGCATTGGGCCATTGCCCGCAATTCTATGGTGCAGGGGTGTGTGGATTGCTGCACAGGTGGTCTGTGGGCCGAGGAAACTGCCAAGTCTGTGTAAAGCAGACGCAGGAGGGTCTGGAAGTGCGCGGCTGTGGGGGTGCCGCCTGGAGCAGCTTCGGGGCAGGCAGCCTCTGCATCTGCCTGTTTATGTCTAATGTGACAGGTGTCGCACTATAGCAATGAAATGGACTCTAAAGTGCCACTGCTACATAACCCTTCCTCAGAACAAAAACCAACTTTCAACGTAGATGCCAAGCTACCTCTACAAGGTCCAGAAGGAACTGGACCTCCATATCCGTGTAGTAAATTTGGTCAAAACATTGCAACTCTCTGCCGTCTGACTAAAACTGAAACGTGTATCCACCAATATCTGCCATCCATCTGGATACCAAATCTTATCTGGTTAACATCAGCAGTTAGCCAGATTACAGATTATCTGCAATACCATACATTGCCATTTACCAGGCAGTAATTTTTACTACCTCCCTCAAGACCTGGTTTTAGACTAGTAATGGTATTATTATCATTAATTATTATGATTATGCATCTATATAGTGCCAGCAGCATACCTGGTGATTTACCATTGTTTTTAATGGAGACAGGTCCCTGCTCAGTGGGCTTACAATCTAAAATGGACAGGGGTGAGGGGAACACAGGGACACACACACATTCCCATTTTACAGATGGGTGAACTGAGGCTGAGAGGTTATGATTTGCCCAAGGCCACTCAGGGAGTTCATGGCTAAGGCAGAATTCAAATCCTGGCTTCCCAGGTCCAAGCTTCAGCACCTTATCTACTACACTACACTGGCTCTCTAATAGTAATATTTGGCTTTGTGGTAAAACGGTATCTGGTTTGGCAGTTAACCTCCATAGTACCAGGTTAGTTACCAAATAACCACCAAACCAACAGGAATACCAGATATTAATCATGGGGGGAAATGTACTATCCATTTCAGAACTACCACTGAGGCTGCTGCTTGTGCACGTTACCCAATCTCACGTTAGTTCCTATCTAACGTGAGATTAGGTAAGGTGGATAAACGTAAGTAGTGCCACTGAGTCAGACCAATGGTCCATCACGCCCAGCACCCTGTCCTCCGACAGTGGCCAATCTCGAAGAACCAACCGTCGCAATGGGCAATCCATTCCCCGTTGTTCTCTCCCAGCTCCCGACAGCAAGAAGTTAATCGCGTAATCTACTTGGTTAATAGTCATTAATGGATCTACTCTCTAAGAACTTATCCTGTCCTTTTTTAAACCCAGCTATACTACTGGCCTTGACAACATCCTCTGGCAACAAATTCCTTAGGTTAATTGTGTTGAGTGAAAAAGTGCTTCCTTTTATTTGTTTTAAATCTGTCAGCAGCTAGTTTCATGAAGTGTCCCCTAGTTCTAGTACTATTTGGGAGGGTAAATAACCATTCCCTATCTACTTGTTCCACACCACACAAGGTTTTATAAACCTCTATCATGACCCCTCTCAGTCTTCTCTAAGCTGATGTCATCCAGTCGCAGCTCCCCTAGAAGGCCCCATCAGGAGAGGCTAGAAGTGGTCAAAGGAACCTACAGAGAGCCGGCTTCAGAAGTCCCTGCTGCCCCGCCAGATGAGTTACTGGGCTCAGAGAGAGAAAGGGGTTAAGCCTTTCCTACCCAGTTACTGGGCATGGGGAGGGTGGGAAGTGAGGCTTTTCCTGGCGCACACACATCCAGTCCAATGTAGGAGAGCAGGGTAACATTGGCATGGATCCATTCTTTTCAATAATGGATCCATGCCCCAGATGAATGGTAACATGGGCATATAGCCCACCACCACACTCATGCGTCGTTCACTATTTTCACGTGAGATTCAATTTTATGTGAAAATCAACACGTGAACAAGCGGCCTGAGATAGCAACCTCCAGTTACACATCACCATTCTGACATCCCTTTGATCCCCTACAACGCACAGAGTTTCTCTGCTTTTCACACCCCTAGCTTTCTACTGTAATAAAATTAGCAGTCAAGTGAACTTTGTCGAAGGGGGTAAATATTCAGCACTGAACTTATAATGTATAGCTTGAGGCATCAATGCAAAATTCACATAATACAACCATTTGGACTAAAACACTTTTACTTCTCAAAAGGAATCTTAAGATTTATTCAGACATTAAGTGTGACATGTTAGAAATCAATATCCATTTAAATTCAAAACAATTACGATCAAAATTAGGGGGGAAACATGTAAAGTAGCATTTTCTCAGAACAATCTAAAAAAAAAAATAAGTGACTCAAATGCGAACAAAGAAAGACAGGTTTAGTTTGCAAAACTTAATTTCTTCCAACCGTAAAGCAATCACGCCAACAGGGCATGGGTTAAGCTTGTAGCGGGGAACAAAACACAGGCAGCAATACAATTCCAAATAAACACTTCAGCTGCAATTGAGCCAAGCGGTAGTGACATGCACTAGCTTACTTAAGTTAAATGCAAGAACTGCATATAGATTAAAGAGGAAATAACGGACCTTGCTCTTGTTTTAATGGAGTCACCAAAAAATTCAAAGTCCTGAGCGCGAAGAACAGAAGGTATTAGCTGGCATCTGCAGTTTTTAGTCAAGGGGGCTCAAAAATATCATCATAAAACTCATTCAGGTTCACACACCAGTTTCCACTTGTCTAGATCCTTTTTCATTGCTGTTGTACCGAAAGACCAATTAATGAGTGGGGTCAAATTTAATTTGAATTAATACATTTTATACAAGTTCCTTTTTATTTTAAATAAAACTTGTTTACATTTGGCAACCTATAGTATTAATATGTCAGGGCAACTGGACTCTTTATAAATAAGTTGGGGGGGGAAAACATCTTTAAATTTCAAGGCGCAGCTTTATAAGTAGGGTTCAGTTTATCACATGCTGCATTAGCGCCACAATCCCGTTCTGACTAACACACACAGATTAATTAAATGTGTGCTGCTGGCCTGATCAAAAGCTGATTGAATTCCAGGGAAACACCAATCACCGATTTCAAAGTAGATTCCCACCCCAGCTGATCCAGAGTATAGAGTTAAGCACTTGTGTAATCCTTTGCAGATCAGAGGTCAATAACTGAAGGCTTCCACTTTTCCTCCATACAAACCCACGAGCCCCTTATCCAGGTTTGTTTTGTCTGGTTCCCGCAACTACGAAAGGCCCCTGCCTCTCTGCACTTTGATGTGGGATCTCTCACAACGCAAAAGATGCAGAGAAAAGTCCTTCTGATACCTCTCCATTGAATGTTCTGGAAGTAACATGAAATGGAGAGAGGAATGCATACTCCAAGACTTCACAGCTACACTGCTAGCCACTTTGCAGGTAGGAAGTCAACAGGATTCAACCTTGCTGTGGGGTTAATGAAATCATTAACAGGTATTGTGTCAGAGAACTCAAAAGGGTCACAATGGTGGCATTTGGGGGTAGGAGTGGAGAAGACCCCAATATAGTTTGTCAGGATTGGGGGTTAAAGGAGAGGAATGGAGAAATGGGCCTTCCCCAGATCCCCTTTAGTTACAGCACAAATGTTTACTCCCACCTAGGATTTTGCACAACTGAGCCTTAACACTGGGCATACACACACCTTAAAGTTCAGGACTTTTCAATCTTCTGGGTTTACAAGTCCACAAGTACATTTCGGATGCATTTTTCACACACACGCTTCCCTGAGGCAGTTCCTGAATGCATTCTTCACACAAACACTGCCCTGAGGCAGCCTAAAGTAGTCCAAGCTGAGCAAAGCAGTTTACCAAGAGAATGTTTTACACACAAAAGTTCTGGGAGAAGTTCTATGCAGAAATTCAAAGAGCCAGATGTTTAAGATCTGGGTGAGTGATTTAGACACACAAAGTTCAGGATGTAACAGAAAACAAGCAGGAGAAATGTGTGTGTAAAAACACCCTTTGTGTGGTCCTGGATCCTGAAACTTGTAAGTTGTGCTCCTGACTTCAGCATGCCCAGGGTCAGCCTTAGAAGTTGTGGGGCCCAAGGCAGGGGATAAATGTGGTGCCCTATTGTCCCTGGCTCAGGGGGCGCTCCCTGGCTCAGTTGGGGGGGGCGCTAACCAGGCCTGGGCTCGGGGACGGGCGGAGGGGCATTCCCCTCTGCCCATCCCCAAGCCCAGCCATTTTGGGGGCACTAACCCCATCTGTTGCTGTGACGTTGCCTTCCTGGGACCCATGCCTGGCCCGCTCGTCAGCTCCCTACGTCGGGCTAGGGTGGACGCAGCAGCAGCAGATTAAATCTGCCACCATGCCGCTCCCAGAAGTTGCCAGGAGGTGTGGGAGTGGTGGGGCTTCTGCCTCTCCTTCACTCTCTGTGGACCCCTCCGCTGTCTGTCAGTCTTGGCCAGGGGGAGTGAGAGGCAGAGGCCCCACCTCTCCCCCATTCCCCCTGGCTGAGACTGACAGGCAGCGGAGGGGGGGGGCACAGAGTAAGGGAGTGGCAGAGCCTCTGCCTCTTCCTCACTCCCACTGGCCCCATCTGCTGCCTGTCTCTGACTCGGCCCAGGGAGTGAGAGGAAGAGGCCCCACCTCTCCCTCATTCCCTGGCTGAGATTCAGGGGGACCCCGCGCTCGGGATCCCCAGCTCCCAGCCACTGTCTGGTTAGGAGCCCCTAGTGCGGGGCACCGTAGGAGCGGGGCCCAGGGTGGCTGCCCTGAGCCGCCACACAGTAAGGCTGGTCCTGAGCCAGTAACGAAGCCATATTCACTTTCACCACTCAGTCTTCATAAGGAAGTGAACAGTTATTAAGACTGTTTGCTCATGTTATCTGGCCCAACGAAACTCCCAGTGTGGAATCTCACAGCTAGGAATCTTACATTTATCTCTGAACATGGGTGCGGGAGTAAATGACACTTTTAGCCCCCATGCCCATCTTCAGAGATAAACCTAAGATTCCCAGCCATGAGTTTCCACGCCAGGAATTTTGCTAGGCCAGGTAATGTGGGCAAGTAGCCTTTCTTTCTCCCAGTTATCAGTACTTTCAACCTTTCCTTCTGCAGAATAGCTTTATTTCAAGTACTTTTACTTCATTGTAACCAGTATATTCATGACTTAAATACTGAACAACCTTCATGATGCCGTTTGTGCAGTTTAATTCAACTCTAGATGTATCTTGGCAAAAAAATTATGAGAATGAAGTTACAAAGCAAATAACAGATTTTCTAATATTAGTAATTAAAAATAGAAGTAAATACAGACTAAGCTATATAAATTGCTTAAACACCTACAGATGGAGACAGAACACTGCAGATGATCTGATGCCCATCAGATGATCTCTTTTATTGGGCCAACTTTTGTTGGTAAGAGTATGCAAACGTTTCAGCCACATGAAGTCCCTTCCTCAGCCTGGTAACATACCAGAACTTTGGTGTAACTCCTCAAAACAGCCTGAGGAAGGCTTTGACTGCAGCCACATTAAAGATAAGCCACGGAGGCTACCACACCTTAGGTAGCCTTACTTCTCCCTGGGCAAATGAGCCACGCAATGCAGTGGTTTGTGCACCCAGGACCCGCCAGATGTTCCCCTCACCCCAAAGTGAGTAGCTGGCTGCTCAAAGACACGTTCTCGGAAAAATTGTGATGTGTCGTGGAGCAGCCTTACCCCAATTGGGGTAAGGCTGCCCAAGGCAGGGCAACTCGTGTGACAGAGCATGCTTGCCCCGCCCCGCCACACACGGTACAATGCTGCGGAGCCATGAGCGATGGGCACTAGTGTCCCATCATGCACAACTACATCACACCCAGGAGCGGGCTCTCAGTCCAGCCAGGGGAGGAAGGGGAGGCAGGGCACCCGCTTTTGTGAGCAGCACCACAGCAGCTTCAACAGGGCTTCCCAAACCACAACCCTCTGGGAGTCTCCAGACAAGACACAGGGATTGGACACTACTATGCCCTGGGTAGCCTTCCCCCTCCCTGGGCATATGAGCCATGTGATACTGATGCAGTGGTTTGTGTAGGTGGTGGCAGCCAGATGTATGCCCTTAACATGCACCCTTGGAAAAATTTCGAGGACACATTGTGAAGCTGTCTTACCAGTGGGGCAACCCATGCGATGGGGCGCAATTGCCCCACCACATGCGGTGCAACTCTGTGGGGCCTTGAGTGATGGGTGCTAGCACCTGTTGCACATGGCCAGGCATGGGCTCGCAGTCCAGCTGGGCTGATCAGCGGGTGATCCTCTGGGATCGTCCTCCCCCAAATCAGCTGTTTGTTGGGATAGGGAGAGAGGTGTGCACGCTCCCCTGGGTTCCTCCTTCCCCGATCAGCTGTTTGTCAGGTGGATGAGGGGGGGAGACTGTGCACTTTCCAATGTCTCCTCTCCCCCAATCTACATGACTAACAGCTGAACAGGGGCAGGGGAGTCTGGGAAAAGGGTGCATGCCCTATCCCATCAGCTATCAGGCAGGGGGAGGAGCACCTGCCCTCCTCCACCACCCCGAACAGTGAAGCAGGCAGCAGACCCTATCCTGCATGGTGTGTCCAGCTCGGACTTGCCCCGCTGCATGGCAGTGGCAAGTATGCACTACAGGACTGCGTGGAGACCAAGCCATCAGCACTCGTCTAGAGACATCCAGTTTGGCAGTGGAAATTGCCCACCACGGGGCTATGTGGGGATCAGGCCCCTGCAGCTCATGTGGCTGCAACCTGTGTGTGGCCCCAAAGCTTGCACAGCCTCAATGAAGGGTAGTTGGTTGGATAAAATATATCTATTCTACTTTGTTTCAATCTTGAACATGGCCAATCGGTTGCTTGAGGTACACAACAAGTCATCATGGGGCAATCCATTCCCTGCTGTTTACTCCCAATACCCGGACAGTAAGAGGATACATTCCCCAAACCTACCTGACTAATAGCTGATAACGGACCTATCCTCCAGAAACGTGTTCACTCCTTTTTTAAACCCACTTATACTACTTGACCACGTCCTCTGGCGACGAATTCCACAACTTACTGGTGCATTGAGTGAAAAAAGACTTTTATTTGTTTTAAAACTGCTACCTATTAGCTTCATGGAATGTCTGCTAGTCCTAGTGTAACCCTGGGTTGCTAGAAATAGTTAACTTTGCATTGCTGCAAGTAAGCCCCTGCTGGCAGAAAAGGGAGCCTGTCGCTTTAAGGCTCACTGTCGATAGTTCCCTCGAAAACCAGATCTGGGTGCAGATCTGTTGACTGCTGAGGAGAGAAGGCCTGCTGTATGAGAGTTACAGCTTTCACTTACAGGTGAGCAATCAGTCAATCCAGAGGGTTGAAGAGAGGAGCAGAGCTAAGAAAAGGACCGTACGTGGTGTAGCAGAAGCTAAATGACCTTCTGCGGAGAGCATTTCTTTTTTTTCCCCCTGGAAGTTGTGTTTGGATCACGGATGCTGGACTGACTGTATGAGGTGTCCCCTCGCCTCCAAGAAATGGTGTGACGCAGTCAGATTGGTTGTGATTAAAGTTCTTTGTTCTAATATCTATATTTGAGTTGCATTATATTGCCTTGGTTGCTGTGTTAAATAGGAACAACATAATAGTGGCTGGTGTTGGGGTAAACTGTAAAGCATGCTGACTTCCCATGGTTAATTCTGTTACAAGGGAAACGTACTGAAGATACACTGAGCCTTTACATTTAAAAACTTTGTCTTTCTTTCTGTACTAACTCCTGGGGGATTGTGATATATATTTTTTTAAACTCAGTGCATATGATAAACCATTTAAGATTTTTGCCAATCAGCTGTATTCTCTTCATTTCTGTCTGGTGCCAGTTATTTCTCAGGCCACAAGACTCTCACAGGTCTCAGAAACCTAACAGGTTGCACTAGTACTACTACTAATAATAATGTTTATTGACGGGCACTAGCTTCCGCCTTGGCCCCCTAGTAAACCATATACCATACATACATGTACACATTATACATTTCTCTTCACAAAAGCCACTACTGATGTGCGAAGATTTGTTGAGTCTTTCCCAAGTAAACCTTGGGTTGATTGTTAATCCAATTGCAGTTACAACCTTCCACACTTACAGCAATACAACAAACAGATTGAGGCAATTTCCTATATAATCCCATGACTTGCAACCAAGCCTACTTGGGGCTTCAGTGATAGCCCCATGGGGTCAACTGAGCAGGAGAAGAGCGAAGTTTTAGTTAATCTCAGCACAGACCCTCTATAACTCCTTTGCCCTGATCTTAGAGGCAAGCTGTACGAAAATAGCAACCGCGGTAAGATCATCCATGCACTAGTACTATTTCAGAGAGTAAATAACCATTCCCCATTAACATGTTCCACACCACTCATGATTTTATACACTTCTATCGTATTCCCTCTCAGTCATCTCTTCTCCAAGCTGAAGAGACGCAACCTATCCAGATTCTCTTCATAGGGGAGCCATTCCATTCCCCTAATATCTTTTTTGAGATGGGGTAACCAGAACTGCACACAATATTCAAGGTGTGGTCGCACCATAGACTTATATAGCGGCACTAAGATATTTTCAGTTTTATTCTCTATCCCTTTACGAATAATTCCTAACATCGTGTTTGCTTTTTTGACAGCCGCTGCACATTGAGTTGAGGATTTCAATGTATTGCCCACCATGACTCCAAGGTCCTTTTCCTAAGTGGTAAATGCTAATTTAGAATCCAGCATTGTGTTCAGGAAGTTTGTTTTGCTTTTCCCTATGTGCATCACTTTGCACTTGTCCACATTTAATTTCATCCACCATTTAGGGGCCCAGTCACCCAGTCTTGCAAGATCCCCATGCAATTCTTCACAGTTCACTCATGTTTTCACTACCTTGAACAACTTGGTATCCTCTACAAATTTGATCACCTCACTCCCCTTTCCAGATCATTAATGATCTGGATTACATGTGGGTACACAAGGTAATAAGC
Organism: Sphenodon punctatus; assembly: GCA_003113815.1. Taxonomy (NCBI): domain Eukaryota; kingdom Metazoa; phylum Chordata; class Lepidosauria; order Sphenodontia; family Sphenodontidae; genus Sphenodon; species Sphenodon punctatus. The sequence continues at coordinate 679,382 of QEPC01002602.1, read as the reverse complement.
AATGTAATTCACATCTATATCCAAAGTTAGTAGGAAGTTTTTAGGTCAGAAGACGGACTCTCTTTGGCTTGGTTCAGGTCAGTGCACAGCTTGGCAGGCTTCCCTGTATATCATGCATTAACAGCTACAAGTGCTATTTTACAAGTTGCTTTTTCTTAGAAGCACACAGACTGTGCCCATAAATCTTGCACAGCTCTTCCAAAACCAAAGTCAGCATACATTGGGCTCACTTACTGGCAGAGAAACGGGAGGGTGGCCCATGTTAAGGGAGGACTGTAACAAGACGAAGTACAGAGCAACAAGTAGGGCTACAAGAAATGCTTTGGATTTAGTCCATGTTTAAAGGCCACTAAGTTTTGTTAGTTTGGACTCCACTTGAGCCTTCTCAGGAATTTCTTATCTCCCACCTTCCAAAACGTCCAGGAACTTCCACATCCCCTAACATTAGACATCATGGTTATGAGCATGGGGAAACAATCAAAAACAATCCATTCTGCCACACCACCTATGGAAATTTAGTTGACTTGGCATGTTGTTTATAGGATGAAGCAGATGTGGCCTGACTAGCTACATTCAGATCTCAACCAAAAATATTTGCAGAGCTCCAGCAAGTAACACAAAACCATCACTAGAGGGAAAGTTACAAAATTACATGGAGTCCATGCATACACCATTTAAGGATAGAAGGGATTATGATATTCACCTTGTCTGACCTCCAGCATGGCAAAAGAAAGTATTTATGGCTCAGACCCAATAATCTGAATAACTCTGAACTAAAACATATCTTTCTGATAAAGCTATATGATCATGACTTAAAGATGTCAAGTGGAGTCATCACGCCCGTTGGTTATCTGCTTAGAAGAGTGCATTGTACTTTCACACACACACGTGGCACAAATTGTCACAGTATTGTGATGGCATTACTGAATGTGGTAGATGGCTCAGCAACTTCAGGGGCATCTGGATCGCATCAGTTTTCTAGATCCCTCGCAATCTGGTTTTCGTCTGTGTTGTGGTTCTGAGACTGCGCTTGTGACCTTGGTTGGCGACCTTTGCTGTGAGCTGGTTCAAGGTCGGTCGACCTTGTTCATTCTGTTAGATCGGTCAGTTGATTTTGACACAGTTGATCATGAGATGTTGGTGGCCTGCTTGTGGGACCGGGAGGGAGTGGGGAGAATTGTTCTCAAATGGTTGTGCTCTTTTCTGTCTGGGAGGAGTCAGTGAGTGGTGCTGGGGGGACTATTCTTCTTCTCCCGAGGACCTCACATGTGGAGTGCCGCAAGGTTTGATTCTGTCCCCTCTCTTGTTCAACATGTACATGCAGCTTTTGGGTGAATTCATGAGTAGGTTTGATGTTCAGGGTCATCAATATGCTAATGACACCCAACTATACGTCTCTTTTCCAGCTGACCCAGGCCCGGTAGTTTTGGTGCATACTCGATGTCTGGCAGCTGTGGGTGACTGGATGAGGGTGAGTCGTCTTAAGTTGAATAACGACAAGATGGAGGTGATGCTGGAGAGTGGAGCTGGGGAGTTTGTGACTCCCATCTTTGGTGGGGTTCACACCACACTAGCCCCCCAGGTTCGAAGTCTGGGGATGCTTCTCGATGCATGGCTTTGCCTAGATGCCCAAGTGATGGCTGTGGCAAGGAGCACCTTTTGTAACTTACATCCAATACGTAGGCTTTGGATGTATATCTCAGACTCTGACCTGGCCACCATCATCCATGCCTTCATCACCTCAAAAATAGACTACTGCAATACACACTACGTGGGGCTACCCTTGGTGACAGTTTGGAGACTGCAGCTGGTGCAGAATATGGCGTCCCATCTCCTTATGCGGACAGAGCACCAAGAGAACACAACACCAGTGCTCCGTTCATTGCACTGTCTGCCTCTAGTCTTCCGGGCCCAATTCAAGATGTCGGTTCTGACCTATAAAGCCGGCCTGGCCCCAGGTCTGCGGGCGTTTCGTTGAGCCTGCAAGACCTGGCTGTTCGCCAAGGTCTTCTGAGGGGGAGAAGAAGAGGGTGGGGTCGTTTGGGGAGGGTTGGATATTTATTTATTTATTTTATAAATTTATACCCCGCCCCTCCTGTGAACAGCCCGGGGCAGCTTCCAACACTAAAATACAATAAAATACAATTTTAAATCATCAATAATAATATAAATTATTAAAACAGGGTTCAGGTTCAAAACAATAATACATAATAAATAATAAATCCGATGGGAGATATTAGATATTGATTTCTTAAATTATTGATGACGTTTTTTAAATATTGTTTTTATGGAATTTTATTGTATTTGTTATTTGTTGTAAGCTGCCCCGAGATGCCATGGGCATGAGGGGGCGGCTGAAAAATATTTATAAATAAATAAATAAATAAATAAATAAATAAAATATGGTCTGGGCCCTACATACTTAGCGTGACAGTCTAATTTGCCGGGTTCTGGATTGGCCCCTGTGGTTAACCAGGAGTATCCTAGAGGTCCCCCGGGTGTTTCCAGTGGCGACTATCAGGAGGGTGTTCTCGGTGGCCACCCCAAGGCTGTGGAACTCCCTCCCCGTGGAGATTCATCTGTTCCTGGACCTTCCCTCCTTCCATTGACAGTGCAAGACCTGGCTGTTCTACCGAGTTTTTGGTGGGGGAGACGGGTACTGGGCGGGGGGTTGGGGGGGGGGGGGGGG